>JANVCC010000049.1:6358758-6574466 GCA_025345505.1 Todiramphus chloris collaris | reverse complement strand
ATCCCACAAGGACTATTAGTTGCAAAAGAAAAGTATTTGCTAATGATACAGCTTAAAAGCAAAAACAAAAATTACAGCTGCCTGCCTCAAAAATGCCCTCCTACAGTTCATTTATGGGGTTTCAAAGTGAAGGATTTTAGAAATGTAAAGAATAACTGACAGTTTTATATCCATAATGCATTACTCCCTAGGCACATTTACAGCCTATATAGTGTTTGGTATTTAAAAAAATCCTGAGATATAAACCCAGTGACTTAAATACAAAATCACTTTTTGAGGCTAATGTAGTTTTATCTTCGACTGTGACCTGTGTTTCACTTGTATTAATTTGTTTGTTGCCCAGCTCTGCTTATCATGAATTTGGTATTTGAGGTGTAGTTCTTTTTCAGACTCAAGCCACTGCACCATTTGTCTTTGCAGCACAGATTCTCTTTTCTCTCTGCTATTCCACTGACATCTTTGCTTGACTTCATGTTCTTCTATCCACCCCCCAGGCTATGGCTGCCTGCTTATTTATGCTGTCGGCTTAATTTCTTGATTGATATGCTCACATTCCCCCTGCTACTTACTTATTTACGTTGTCTGCTTGTTTCCAAGTCCTGCTTCTTTAAGATCACAATGCTATTTTATTTATGGGAGAGAATCTCTGTTTTCCACAGCATGTTCTTTATGCTTCTGCCATGACCTGCTACAAGACCACTTAATCATCCCAAATATTGTTATGCTTAAAATGCCATGCTTTTCAATCCTCTGTGCCTCTCTGGTGGAACACTCCTCCTGGGGACAACACACCACCTGAAGCACTGCATTTTTTAAATTATATTAATTATTTAGCACCTAAACAGCACTACATTCTTGAGGTACATAGAAGAACAGGTACTTATGCTTTCATACTCATGACCTATGGATCTGGTTTACCCTTCTCCAGTGTAAATCATCAACAGCTCCTACAATCAAAGGGTTTACCCCTTGGTAAAACAAATGGGTAAAGAAAGTAGTACTGTGTGACTGTGTATGGCAGCCTGATGGCAAAAGACACAGCGTCCTAAATGGGGAGAAAGAGAAGTAGCTACTCTTACCTATAAAACAAATGTTTTGGAAGGCCTACTAATACATGCAGGTAAAACACTGGCTCAGGAAAGGCAAGAGAGTTACTGGTTTCAGTAGTGTCACAGTTTCACTGACTGTTTAGTTGCTGAAGGCTGGACTAGGGTGTGAGTATCAGGACAGGAAGTTCAGAGGACTCTTTGGGATGAGAGAAGGGGTGAGGGAAAGTGAGACTCACACAGGTCAGCCACTCGGAGAGCACTTCACCTCGACTGAACAGCCAGAAATTGTCCTACCCAAGTGCACTGCTCCTTTTAGCTATTACCAGAACATTTTCATTACTCTAGCCAAAGGTTCATCATGAGAATTGTACCAAGTTCACTTTGCACATAACAAAATGTTCTGTGGGCTTTTCCTAATAAATGCTGCTGATTTCTTTTGAAGTGAGGACCTTGCACCTCCCAACCACCACAGGGGACAGTGAAGCTTAGCTCTACTTCTCAAGAACAACGTGCTTCTGCCAGTGCCTGCCACGTCCTTGGGTGCAATGCTGAGCTAACAGTGAGGACAAGGGCAAGGGCAGGCAAGAAGAAACTGAGAACACATCTGTTTAGGTGAATTCCCAAGCATACTATGTATCCCACATAGATTCTTCTTTAGTACTGTCAAGTCCAGCATACTCAGAGTCATGTCCGAGCAGTATCCAGGCCTGGTTATAGCCAAGTTCACGGTCTGGTACTGCAAGCCCTCCTCAACATGCTGGAGACAGATTTCCTGCTCTGATGTGATACTTTAAAAATAGTAGTGGAGTGCTTTGAGAAAGACATGCTGAGCTGAGGTAGGGACCCCTGCCTTTCCTTTGCAGGTGTAACACGTGCAATGCTTCAACCACCCAGAGTTCAATAAGTTGATAAAACCAGACTAATTTGTGCCCTTATTTAACTGCCTCGCTTAATTTGTTGGCTGTTAAGAAGTTAGACTGTTTCGCTCTGGGGTGGAGAGCAGAGTCCAAGTTGGTCCTGCTTCTGTTCTGCACAGAAGGGGGAAGGAATCAGCAGAGGCTATTCATTTAACAAGTGGCAAAGTGGTGATGCCACAGGGTGGGGAAATAGATGCAGCTGT
Organism: Todiramphus chloris collaris; assembly: GCA_025345505.1. NCBI lineage: Eukaryota > Metazoa > Chordata > Aves > Coraciiformes > Alcedinidae > Todiramphus > Todiramphus chloris. The sequence continues at coordinate 6,572,297 of JANVCC010000049.1, read as the reverse complement.
GCCTGAAGCATTACTTAATCTTTCTCCCTCCACTGCCTTCCATGAAGATTGAGCCCCAGCCAGCAAAGGAACAGCTGCTGGTAGTTACACAAACTATCATGCCTGAGTCCAGCCTGAGGCTGGGAGCTATGTGTTTGGTTTCCTTCATAGTGCCTTTCACAGTCAAAGGTTCACAAAACTACCCTGATTGACTCTTCCCCTGGACTCTGCCTCAGTGCTGGCATGGGGCTGGGGAATGCAAAAGCAGCGTTTGCTTTGAAGCCAAACTGCAGCCAAGGGTGCAATAGCGGTGTCACAGCAGCAGGGCTGACAGCACTGCCCTTGCTGCACCCAAGCCCCTTAGTGGCTGACAGGGAATCTCAGCTGAAGCTGTCTTCAAAAATCTGTTCCCCCTCTCCAGGCCACCATACTGTAAGCTCTGTATCCGTGCCATGCTGCGTGGCCCAGAATCCTGTTGCCTTCAGTAGAGGCAAGCAGGACTGGAAAGGAGTTCCTGGGTTATAACCCGCTATTAAAGACAAGCATTTAATCACAAAGACATAATAATAACTAAAAAGGCATCAATACTCATTTTTAATTCTCAGTTATATAAAAGGCACATCCAAATATAAATCACAATGAAAACTTCAAAGAGAACTAAGTTGCCTGATCCAGTGAAATAAATCGGATCCAAAGCAGCCTACTATCTAGTTCCAGAAATACAGCCCACAAGACATTAATTAATATAGAAGCAGAAGGAAAGATTGATGCCAGATTTAAATAGGTGTATCTCAAATCACAATCTGGTCCAAAGCATCTTGAGTTATGTTCTCAAATGACATAATTAGTAGTGGGTGGTAGGGGGTGTCCTGCCCAGTTGGAAGATTATCCTCTGTCATTTTGGGTAACATCAGACTCCAGAACACCGAGATTTCTGTGGTCTGGTTTGAATCATTTACCCATGAGCTCATTTGCTCAGACAGAACAGAAAGCTTCTTTCTTCCATACTTTGATGCAAAATAAAAATTATAAAAATTGACAGCAAAATCCAACTATCAAGAATCTGCCAGAATATGCCAAAAGGAGAGAAACAGATGAATGGATCCCAGCACCATTTATTCACTTTATATCCTGTTTGGAGGTGGACAGTAGAGATGCTGTGGCTCCACCCTGGATGTTTTACCATCACATTTACAAGCACACAGGATGAGATGGAAGAGGCCTGGCCATCCCACCATCCTGTCCCATCCTTGTGTGTCACAGGTGAGGGCTCCTACCATTATCTTTCAGCTTCAAGTAACTGGCTTTCCCCTCTCTATTGCAGTGCTTAATTGCTTCCCTGTGGTTGTGCCAAGATGGAGAGAGCTCCTCCCATTTCCTACTGCACCAGCTTGCTGTAGATGTACCTTAGTGTGGAAGCACCTCAGGACTCCAGTTAGCATCATCTGGAATTTCACAGCGGTGTGAAAGGAGAACAGATCTCCATTGCTTTACTGACACAGCCTTCTCACTGCCCTGCCTTTGGATCCAAGGTGGATGCATGCTTGAGGATCAACAGACACTGAGATCAAATGTTACTGACTCCTTAGCAGTAGATCAGAAATGTTCTTTACTTAAGAGGGTTTTTTTAGTTCCTTGGTGTTGTAACGCTTTGTTCACACCTCATCTTTAATTCTTGCAGCGGTATTTTCTTTCACTGAGAGCTCCCAGAGGACCCTCCCTCAGTATGACTAAAATGCTTCACTGTACTTCTGCACATTATCCTTTGCTTGCATATTTGCAAAGCAGCCAGGATGTAACAACCGACAGACTGTGCACAGAGCCTGGCCCAAGTCTAAGGATGACATGTCCTATTCATCCAACGAGACATCTATTAAACTTACTATTGTCTACCCTAAGGGGAGGGTAAGTTGTACAGTAGTTAGACCTTCCAGAAATCCTCGAGGCTGGCTGAGATGCTGGCTCTGTGCACACAGCCCCTGAGCACCTGGGAAATTCCAAATGAATCACAGACGGAAATCCTGACTTAAGTGAAGGGATGATGAACATGTGGGCGTAAGAGCAATACGTTCACGAGACTTAAACAATTTATAGAAGAAAATCTGGCTTGAAAAGAAAACAGCCAGTTGGTTTAGTCAGATGCTTATTAAAACCTCGTGCATAACCTCAACCATGGTATTTTTAAGATCTCATCCTACAAAGCACTGGCACCTTCTCAGAGGTAATAAATGTTCTTACCTGACAGTGAAGCTGGACAAAAGAAGCATTTGGTGACTCTCACAGTGAGACTCAGATAGAGGATGAGTGGTGAGAAAAGCAAAGCCTCAGGCTTGGATGATCAGAAAATCCTGAAGGAGTTCAGATGCTTTTCTGAACCTGTTCTGCCTAGAAATCACAAAGGATCTGCTTCTCTCATGCGATTCACAATGCCATTCTGGTTTCAGATGGAAACTAAAGTGTATTTCAGCAGATTTTTCTGCTTCTAGCCTAAAAGCAAAAATTGCAAGAGCACAACAAACACTCTGTTAAGTCTGACCAAACTTCTTCTAGCCTCAGAAAAAATATCTATCCTTGCTTTATTAGACCCAATTTGGATCACCCATCTGTTGTCTGAGGGAGTTAGAAAGCTCATGGGTGGAATAAAAAAAAAACAACTTTCCATCTTCTTAACCATTCCACTGGCATTTGCCTACTATTTTCCTGCCAACCAAGAAGTGTCTGAAGGGGACAGCACCTGAAGCCTTTTGGAGCTGGTTTAGTTCAAGCTCTACGTAACAAGCAAGTGACAAGTGTATTGTCACAGGCATCTTTACTCATAAAGAAAAAAAGGCATGTATAGATCTGGAGTTATTTTCCCCACTCCTCTTTATTACTTTTCCTTTGTTCTCTTGCTTATCTATTCCTTTTTAATGCAGAAGATAATACAATTCCTATTCTCCTGGCTTGTGATGTTCAATGCATTTTGACATGTGATGCTGGTTGATGAAATTGGAGGAGAAAAGCTGCGTGATGATTTAAAGTGTTATTTTCATGATTGTGCCACTCTTGAGTATGGCACAAAGGCAAACATGACACATGAGCCTCCCAAAGAAAATAATCAGGATGACAGAACGTTAAATTAAAAATTAGACTGTCCTGGTTAAACCAGGATGCTGGACATCTAACCTTATAGGATTATATCTAACATCCTTTTACCAGCGACAGTTAATGCTTGAAGGGATTTTATTCTCATGTAATCCCTGCATTGCTTTCAAATCTGCTTGTTTGGGAAGATATAATTAAAACTTATTATTCCTCCTTTCTCTGCCAACCAACTGTCAGAGAGCAGGAACAGAGAAAACAAGATTTCTTTACCAGTGAAAAACCTTATTATTTTATAACTAAAACCATATAAGTTTACTTAATTTAAAATCAGCCCTTTTCACTGGCAAAATATAGTGGACATGACAGGCACTGATATCAAATTTCCTTTATAAAAACAAATAAATATATATATATTGACAGATCACTGGAGAAATAGGAGTTTCAGAAACAATCGTTCTCATTTCTCTTTGTTCTGCATCTTGGAATGTATCAGCTGGCTTTTGCATACAATGTAGTAAAATGACTAGACAGTTCATATCACTCTACCTGTTTTCTCTGTTCAGTGAAAAAGAATAAAAGAGCATCATATATAGCACGGGCATGTCACTGGATAGAAGTGGAAACCCCCCCATGAAATTTAGGAGGTGCCTCTCTAATGTATGTATAGCACATATGAGCGATATTGTGATGTTTAGATTGCTGAAGGGGTTTCAGAGATGTGACAACCTTAAATCCAGGGATTCAGGACTTTTTCATTGCTGATATACTCTCTCATGTCAGTTGAGGTTGATCTTAATAGCTCAAATCCAGGATATGAAGGATGGCATCTCTACCAGTTTGGGAAATGGAGAAACCTGCAAGGAAACCTTTAGATACCACGTGGCCAGAAGAAATTAAAGCTTTGCTTTAATGTTTAGTGGCATTTACATAAACTGATAAAGGCAAAACTCAGATACTGGGGTGTAAAGGGTAGCTGTAAAATTTCTAGTGTCTGTTAGCTGTAGTAAAGCAAATTGACTCTTAGTCCTCCTCTTTACAAACACTTGTCTCCTCCCCAGTACTGCAGCAAACAAATTTCTCCTTCTCTTCCACTCCTCTCCTAATCACCCATCCTTGGTCAGCACATACAGGCTCTTCTTTCACCCAATGTCCAGAAGCAGACTAAGCAAACTCAGGCTCTTATCCTGCCCTGGAATAGCAATGTACAGATGGACCTCCCCTCTGCTAGCCCCCAGCCATTCACCTTCACGTGCTGCTTTTGACTTCCCTGGAGAAGAGCCTGGTGATGTGGCTTTCTATCGCTGTGACACATTTTCCCCCACTTCTGAAGGCTGACACAGTCTACATAAAACTGTTTTGTTGTGGTGTGCTGAATCACCCCAAGCCTCATGGAATGCTCACAGCTTTGCTGTTAGTGTGATATTAACTATTGTCCCTGCCACTGGTGGACAGGCAACACGTGAGCAATCCTGCCCACAGCCCTCACCCCTTCCTGAGTCACCAGGACCCTTCATTACGGGTCTGAGCTGCGCTCACAACTGTCTGCAGAAAGCATAACACAACATCTCTGGAAGCAAATAAAACTGGTCTCCGTGAGCTGAGGCACATCTCCTGTACAGGCACAGCCATCCCACTGTGTCCAGCAGGATCCCAGCCCTGGGTAGCGGTCTACGCTGCCTGCTCTGCCAGTAGGCAGCTCTGACCCCAGCGCTTTGGCACAGCGGGTGCCTTGGGAGGGCCTTGCTTCCCTCAGAGAGAAAACCACAGCCTGCCTGTAATTATTTTTTAGCATATTTCAAAGGACAAAGCCAGTCAATTATCCTAGGAAGAAATCCACAGTAGTAAATGATCCTATTAAGTTTGGTGTGCAGCTACGTCCCAAAGCAGAAAAAGAATAAGAAAATGATTTAATGATTTAATAAATAAAAGAGGGTAATTTGATGACATACTCATAGCCACTAAAGGTCAACAGTTACCATATGGCACTATGTGAAGGTGGGAGGGAAAATGCAGGCTCCCAGCTATGACTGTGTGGTATCTGGCAGATGATGGGCTTTCAGTGGTGATACCATTTACATCACCGAACAGAAGCTGCAGTTACACCATAGCAACCTTCAATCAATCAATGAGGTCATGGCAGTGTCAACGCCAAGAAACTACAGCTTCTTGTTTTCTTCAGATAAGCATTTCTGAACAACAAAAGCCTAAAAATACCCAAACCAATCTTCCCTGCAAAAGTGTGGGTGTGATTATCACATGGTGTGTATCACTCAGCTCAGTCCCATGATAACTGATGGGGCTTTACTCACTTAATACTACCTTGGATCTGATAAATAAAGATCTAGCATTCCCTTTAGCAGTTGGAATTAAACAGGGTTTGAGGTTTTTTGAAAGCTAGGACTGAATTCACCAAATACTTCATTTTTTTTTGAAGACTGCTATTGCTTCAATAAGTAAAGAAATTCCCAAAGAAGTAAACTTCCTGACTGCTCTCCCATCAAAAAAAGAAAACAAGTAGCTTTTCATTTACCTGGGAGAGCCCCTAACCAGCAATTCTCAGTCACCCACAGGTGGCTGATTGAAATATTGATTCAGATCTATTTCCTGCATCATGCTCATGTGGCAGCTTTGCTGCAGCTCATTTTTACACACTAAAAGAATACTTTATTTGTTGAAAAAGGCAGTAAATAGATCAGGGGGTTTAAGTCATTTTAAGGCTAAACTAAATTCAGCCTGCCTTTTCGAACTCCCTAGCAGACACCAGCAGTACAAACCTTTTCTTCACAGATCTTAATCTTGTGGTGGAGAGTTTATCTTTATGAAGGACGAGACAATATCTCAGTTTCAATGTGCTAAATAGCTGGCCCAGAGACTAATACTAGAGTACATTCATACTGGCTTTGTAGAACTCGGTTACAGTTATGGATATGACACATTTCACTCTTCTTCATTCCTTCCTGTTTTTCTCTCCTAGATCCTGAAATTCAATTCCGTGTTTAAATACATCCCTATTCAGAACAGATCATAACATTCCTTTTGACCACTCCATTCTAGTCTGAATCAGGAGCTCAGTAATAAATCCTATTTTTTTTTATTATTACTTTTAGTCATCTTTAAGGACAATTTAAACTTCTGTTTCTGGGTACAACCCAAAATCTGAGTGGCAAGAGACAGAAGAAACTTCACCAAAAATGCTGCAGATTCCTGATGCAGGCAGACTCCCCCTTAAAGCAGTGAAAAGTAGCAATAGCTTTTAAAAACATCCAGGCAAGCCTCCAGTCTGTACAGTAATCCAGTAGGTTCACATTCACTGTTCAGGAGCCAGGAAACAGGTATTAGACTCTAAAAGCTAACAACTGAAGAAAGAGTTGCCTTTATCTCAGCAAAAGCTCTCTGGATAAGGGACTATGAAAAATAATCAGTTTACTACAATATAAATAAGTTAAATTTGACTAGATAATGTATTCATTCTCAATTTTTCACTTGTGTGCAGTAATGAATTTAAATCATCACTGAGACAAGGCCAAATTCTCCTAACCGAAGTCAATGGAGTTAAATAAATTATTTATGTCAAGGCAGAATTTGCCTTGTAATTGGGATTGAACCAGGTGATCTATTCAGAAAAAGCACCTATTGCTTGAACCCATGCTAAGCTATCTATATTATGAGACTGATTTCTCCACTCTCGTTACTCCTTTCACACATTAAGGCACTCAGTAGTCACTTTTTTATGTCATCACCCCTATTTTTGCTATGGTATTTTATCTACTTTTAAAAGAGTAGATACAGGCCATATTGACCCATTGCTGAAAGCCTTCCTATACAAGGACATGTAATCCTTTTTATTACACAGTGCTTTACTAACTGACTTTGTTACTAGCCCATTCATTTCAGATAGTTTGATACGGCAGTTCCCAGTTGGATTTAGTAGTTAGCAAAGAGCTATGGTATCCTTTCAGAAATGCAACTGTATTATTTCATTTCTCTGTGCTGATCTAGTTTTTAACCTAACATATGATTAAGATAACATGAGCATCTTTTAGCAGCAATGTGTTTTTCCACTTTAATTAAAACTAGAGATGGGTATTCTACAACTTCTGCTGAAGTAAGCAAGCAAATGTCACATGGCACCTGCAGAGATGGAAGAGGGTAAAGATCGTGATAACTGAAACTACCAGAGGAACTCAGATAAGATGTTAAATACAAAGACTGGAATTTGGCCAGCAGATCTAAGTTAATGGTCTTTACCCTTGAAATATTTCATAGCAAATGTTCATCACCTAGGTTTTACAACACATCTTTGATAGCTAGATGACAGACTGCACTGTAAAGATGGCTTTGTTTCAGCGTCAGCGTCTGAAGGAGCAGAAGAGGGCAAGAGCAATGTATAACGTTGCCAGATTTACTCTGTAAACCTGGACTGTTCCTCAGAGGTCTCCCACTCAAGTGGAGTCCAGAATTGAAGTATGCAGCCCAAAAGATAGTGTCAGGTCCTCTGAACACTCAAATGGGGATATTTAAATATAAAACAAAATACCAGAGCACGCTAGATTTCAGTTTGTCGCTACGATAGGGTTCAAGTAATTACCTAAATACCACACTCATTATATATTCAATTAAAAGTTTGTCAGCCCCAAAAGCTCAGAAACACAAACCTGTCCCAGTCTACATTCAACAAAATGAAAACCCGTTAACTAAATACCAGAAGACTCAGTGGGAACACTGACATATGTATGCAAGTTATTTTAATTAGACTATACAAGAGAGAGACACACAATCTGCTCCCTTATGAAAACCCAGATGTAGCTTTAGTGCATACTACACCTAGAGTGAGGAACACTACCAAATGGGAAGACTTATCAGGAAAATGTTCCAATCAGCAGCCTCCAGAAAAATAAACATTTCTTTCTGAAGTTCCAGGCTGGTCCAGCTTCTCCAGCATTCACCCTGAAATAACTCTTGCAGGCAGCCAGTCAATTGCTACAGCCAGATCTCCTACCTGCTCTCATTTAAAGTATCAGCAAACAGTCAGATATTTTGACATCGACAAGGTGGAAGAGCCTCATTAATTTGCAGACCTAAACCCACAGCTTAATTAGCAACATAAACATCTATAAAGGAACAAAAGGTGAGGGATAGCTTGTTTAGCTGAGCTTCCGTTAAATGATTGCCTAAATTTATGTGTACTGATCTACCTGCTATAATAGCTTGGCCTCTTTCTCCCATATCCTTTGCTGGTATGGTGCCAGGTTCATAGTGTGGGGATCATATGGAGTGAAATGAGTAGTGTGGGGTGCCTTATCTGCAGAAACACACTTTCCCACTGCTCGTGGTATTATGAGATTCATACCAGTCACTGCAAATTTTGCTGACTCGCGTTTTGTGAAAAAGTAATCAGCGGTAAGTAGCAGTGCCAACCAGGAGTTTGAGAAACTTCAAATGAGAATGCAGATTAGCAGCTCACTCAACTAAGGAAGATTTTCAGTACTGGTGGAGCTTCTGGGAAAGAATAACCAGCTGAAGCACATTGCCCCAGGGCCAGGGTGGTTAGTACAGAAAGAATGTCTTGCAGCACATCACAAAACTGCGCGGCATGAAACAAGCACTTTGTAACTTTACCAACTGAAAGTCACATTTCCTTCTGAAATGGGTGGAAGTCAATAAATTCCTATGGATAGAAGTAGTTAATTGATTTTGCTGCCACCTGCGAGCCAAAGTAAGCCGTGAGTGTAATATTACTTACTGTCTTCTTCACACTATTGTGACTATTTCACACAAGAGAACTCTAGACAAATTATTCTAGTCCTGTGTCTTTTTATTGCTGCTAATAGCTTGTTTCAACGAAGACTCGGACATTCCAAAATTGATGGGAAGAATATTGACATTGGCTTAATAAATCCTTCCAAGCAGAAAAAGTTGAACAAAGGGAAAGAGGTTACAGTCTTCCTTGTGGACCTGTTTCATAATTAAGGAGCTTGGGGCATATTTTAAAGACCGAGAATTCCAAAACACGTGTCAGTTTGTAATTCCTCTGATCATTTCTTCTCTCAGTGTGCCCCTCTACCACCTAAATGCCTTTTAAAGTCTGCCCCTTGAACATATCTTTCCCTGGCAATTTATCTCTCTGCATATCCTTTTTGATATGCAGGAAGCTTAGATATACTGCACACTGATGGCTAAAAGTGATGGGCTGCAGAAATAAAGCTTTAACTAAGACAAAATCAGAAAATCTGGGAAGCTACAGTGACAAGGTTGCCTGAGCGGCTTGTTCCAAGATTAATGGTATGCAAAGTTAAGGTTTTAAGACAGGCAGCCTTATGTTTTTCAGCTATTCAGAGCAGAAATTGCCTGGCCTTGAATTCAGCCCATCACAGACAGCTTAGCACCACTTGACTGCCAGAGCCAGACTGATTTTTATGATGATCGTTAATATCGGTTGAATAATAAGCTCATATGTGAACATCACACACAATCTTGATTAATACTTACATGACAATGGAGTAGTGCAACAGGAGAGGTGTCCAGGGGCAGGGATAGGAAAGGGAGGACTCGCCCGCTTTGTGATTTGTGTCACAGCGTGCTATCGCTCCATCTCGCTCAGCTGCATAAAGAAAAGGAAGACAACGCTTTCTTAAAAGAGATCCAGTTTTTCTGAGACAGGCGTATGTGGAGGACAACTGAATAGCAACAGGGTCTGTCATGCTGGTGGAAGATGGATAAATGTTTTTTAAGCTCTTTGTGGGCACTTGACAATGAACCTCAGAGTTACAGAGTAAAAAATATAAAAGCCTTGCAGTTTCCACAATGTTGTAGATAGAGCTGTAGTTGATAAGACCTATAAGAAGATATTAAAAAATATACATTTACAAGTACATTTCTACCCAGGGAACTAATGTAAGAAGGTAATTTTCTAACCTCTTCTTCCTCTGCCAGCCATTTTGCTCTCCGAAGGACGAGCCCATGCTCAAGAAGACTGGGATTTACAAAAATCTTAACAAGCACAAAGGATTTTTTCTAAACCTTTCTCTGCTCTGTTGCATGTAGAGTTTTGCCTGCCTCACTCTCCTTTTATTCTCCCTCCTACATGATACCTCTTATCTCTCCCTTGCTCAGTCTCTGTGACTGGTCCCTCTCAAAACTCTGCATATCTGCTTGGCCCACTGCCTCAGCTGTAGGACAAGGCTCCGCTCACTGATATCTCTCAATCATGAAGCATCAAGCTTAGGGCACTTTTGGGAAAGATGTGAGGCTGTCTCATCTGCTTTCTTGCCTACCTGGAATGCCAAGTTAGAAGGGCTAATAGAGACATTTGGGACAGGAACAGGAGCCCTCCCACACAGCAGGAAGTTGTGCTTATGAACGTTGTCTCACATGGAAGGAGTAACTAAATTTTTTCTCCATAACTAGCTAGACCTGTCATCACTCCAGCAAATAAATAGTGAGGATGGGTGGGAAGACTGGCTTTCAGCCTGATCTGAAAATAATTTCAGAGCTACAGGAATGACAGTGCTTTGAGGCTGGATGTTAGAAGAAAATGTGGCTCTTACATGTGAGAAGTGGGTTTAAGGTGAAAGCTAGGGTGCATGGACTGTGAGCAAAAGGTCTGAAGCTTTGCCTCACTAGTTTTCACCTCTCAGTGAAAATTTTCTCTCCCCAGGTTATAGAAAGCACAAGTCTATTCTGAGTGGCTGTTTGTTCAAGAACAGTTTTCTTTGAAGTTCTGGCAAATGGTCTCTGAAAGCTGCTGAAAATACCAGTATCATTGCTTTAGAAATGGGCTTTTTATAAGCAAATATCAAATTATGTTGCTATCTTCATAGGTGGCATTGTTCAGTAAATAAAGGGTACTGATAATTGACACAGAAGTCAGACATCTAAATTCCGGAGGTGAAGAAAATTCCTCCATATTGGCCCTTTGATTCCATCCCAAAGCAGCTGAACTCTGCCTACAGAGAACTTCTATTTAAAAACCAGCAACAAAATATCCTTTTCTTTCCTTTGTACATTTTTCTGCTTTGTGTTAACGGAGTTGTACCGACTTTGTGGAGTCATTGTAGTTGCTTGTAAATGATGTATGAAAAGAAAAATTCCTGTCCCTTCCATGCACCAAGAGAATACTGGCAGCTCTCAGCAACCCCGAGTATGCTGCTTGTTTATAATTAAATTCAAACTCATCAAGTAAAGATCCTGAATTGAAAGATAACTCTCATCCATCTAATTACCTCTACTGCCACTTCAAAAGAGACACATTTCTGGAGAGTCTTTCTTCGCCCCTTTATCTCCCCCAGCCCATCTTCAGGTTTTGAAGATTTTATTTCTAAAGGGCAGATTTCAAAGTTTAGAAGGTAAAGCTTGGGGAGGGGGATTTCTAAAGGCTTGGGTGTGGTTCTGACAGCACAGGAAAGAATTCCAAAAAAGACTGATCTTACAACCAGAGGAGCCTTTGGCACAATTGTGAAAACCAGAAAAAGAACCCATGAGAGAAACCATGAGCCAAACTCAGCTGTTTTCCCTCTTAAATTCACTCTCTCTTGGTCCAGTGGGAAATTCAAGCTATTCTGTATGGATACTTGATTTTCACAGTAATTGAAGACTTCATTGTGTAACTATACAGGAGTCTCTTGTTTAAAAATAAAAATTATTATGATCCCCTATTGTCCAGGAACACTCCAAATCACAGTATCTACATTCGGCTGTGTTACTTTTAGACTGTTGCAATAGCAGTTTTTTTAAAAGGGAGGTATGCTGAATGCATCACACTGTTTGTCTTGCTCTCAGCTACAGGTGAACCTGCAGCCTCTGTTGTTGCAGGTCTGTTGATTTGAAAACCCCAGAAGTACATCTGCTTTTCTGCCAGCCATGCTGCTTGATTAGGGGAGAAGTCAGCACAGCCCCGCTATCCTGCATTTAAGCATCTATAACGTGTTGGCAGCCAGCTGACAAAATGACTCTGAAGTATAAAATACTCCACCTTCTCAAAGCTGCATGTAAAGGGGAATGCAGCCTTTAATTTTTTTTCTTTTTTATTTATTCTTATGTTTAAATTTTTTTTTTTACTTCCTTTTAATGCTTAGATAAGCAGCCTACTGTTCTTTCAGAAACATGAACTGCCCTCCTTCAGTTAGCTACCTTCTCTAACACGCTGTTGCACTATACAGGCACGTAAATAAATCACCTTATTTTTCCTGCGTGAATTAGGCACTGACATTTAATTCTAACTAATGCTTTAGGGGGTGAAAGCTGGGAAGAGCTGGGTCAGAAAAAAGTATTCTCCTGCCATTTGGAGTGAGAAGCAAGGAAGAGACAGATGGCTGCTTTCCCTTCTTTCTGAAGCAATAGTGACTTAAAGCTCTTGGATGCTGTAACCTTAAATCTATAAAGAGGTCTGAAAGTGCCTGTGTGAGAGAGGCTAGCAAGGGTGTATTTGTTTATGGGAAGTGTTCCTGCTCCGAATAGGGTAAGAAAAGATTGAAATGGCTGAGACACTTGGACTGTAGGTTTACAATGCACTGCACTGACCGGGTACATTTAGACTTCAGTTCAGCAGCTGGGTATTAGAGAAAAAAAAGAAAGAAGTATCTCTACCAACCAATACATCTTAAAAAAAAATAAAAAAATCACGCCTGCAAATACTCCTTTGTTATTGCTTTTGATCCCTCATCACCTTCCCCCTCGCCTCCCTGGGGGTTTTAGAAAGAAAGCTAAAAGACCTTCAGCAGACGATGATCCTTCACCTCCTTCCTTAGCTGCTCTACTCCTGCAAGCCGTTCTGCAAAGGGATGTATGGGCAGACTTGGAAGTCAGGCACAAAGAAGTCCAGGTACAAAATCCATCCAAAGCCAACATAAAATACTGCACATACTTTTCTCCTCAATTCTTCCACAGAAGACCAGACCCAGACAGCAGTGATCATCTTCTGTTACAGTCTGCCACAACTGGGACAGGACAAAACATTCTTGCAGAAATCCTCTTTTTTAAAAATCTATTTCAAGGTGAGTCACGTTCTGTCTTCTGGGCTGTGTGGAGCTGTGACGTCTGTCCACAGAAATACCCAATCAGGCTCACAACCCACTGTGTCAGAGACTGTATGAAAACAGTTTTAGTGGGAAAAGAAAGTATGGAATGATTAAAGATATTTGGCAGGAAATTCTCTGCACCTTTTTTAACATTTCTTGCATCACTCAGTTCTGCAGTTCATGAGTTTGGATGTTATTAAAACCTCTCACCCACACCCTGTCCTGTCCTGTCCTACACATGGGAGGGAATCTTAGAAATCAGACCTTGTATGTTGTACCTTCTTCAGGAAAGAACATTTCAGACACATTTCAGAGTCACTGACCGATCAACACACATCAAGATTTTATAACTAGAAAGGCAATTACAACTTTAATTCAATTATACTGGCTGTGAGATGGATAACGGACTTGGAGTTACACTGATGACTCTCCAGCATCTCTCAGAAACATTACATTACTTCAAATAATGGAAATAAGAAGGTTAAGGTTTGCTTTACAGCAAACCTTCTGGTCTACTAACAGAGTAACAATTGAAATAGTTTGGGTTTTTGTCTGAGGCAGCCAAATCTCAAAAGCCTTACCTTGCAGGTGTCTATACCAGTAAGTAAAACCAAGGCACTTCACAATACAGTTGATTGCATCCATACAGATTTATTTAGCGCACTTTAAAGTCTTGAGCCTGCAGGGCTCCTACTGCAGGAAGACAGTAAGAAAACAAGGTTTTCAACACGAAGATGAAGAAGTGACTTTCTGTTTGCAAGAGTTATGCTGCCTTGCTGGGCAAACAACTCGTTGTTTGAGTTTGTGTGCTTGTGTTTACTTAAACTTGGCATGGTTGATCTCTGTGCCAATCACACACAAATACGTACATCAAACTGTGTTTGCATAAAGCAACCTTGCAGTTAATTAAGAAATACAGAAGGACTTAATCTGGATTTCTACTGACAAATTAGCTAAAATGTAGAGTTACGTTTTTCCTTTTTACACCAGATTTTGAGTAAGGAATCTGTATTTCTATCTTGTATTTAACTTCACCCATTCACATGTACAGTCACTATGGACTTACGGTTACAGCAGAGGCATGCTGCCACACTTCTTAGGTGACATTTCTATTTTTGCCAAGTCATTAGCCTTACAAGTTAATTTTCAATCTACTGTATCTCCTTAAGGCTTAAGGATGTATTTGGTCAATCAGTTCTTTTAAGTCACAGACCCATTTGAGACCTGATTGTAGTTTTGCCACTGAAACATAGCACGGTCCTAAATGTAAGCTCAAGGACAGCACTGCTTTGTACAGGCTAAAGAACAGTTGCTTCAGGAGAGAGAGGCTCCAGCTTTACATTGCCTATACCTTTACGAAAGTGTATACAGCAGAACTACATATGGTGCTTACTGTAAGACAGTTTGCTATAGGTAGCCGATACAAGCTATAAACTTATTTCAGATGTTTTTAAAGTATCATATATAAAACACTAAAGGAAGTACAGTTATCTGGCATTCTTGTGAAAGCTGGAACATTGAATGTTACGTATAAAATATTTAAGAAAAGTAGTTTTGATGTGTTATTTTCCATGTCTTTTTGCCTGCAACTGGAGAGGTGGATGGGATTCCCAGAGAGTCTCTTTTATAGATTCTGCTGACAGCTCTACAGATCCACTTCCTTTCAAGCCCTGTTGGTTCTCTTTTTAAGGAAAACACAAAACAAAACAAACCTGGCATATCTTCTCCAAACTTTACAAAGTAAAATAAAAGAAACTTTGCCTACAGAGAAGTTTGTTTTTAACCATTTCATTTGTATGTGGTTTCATTAACTCTGAGTGTCCTGGAGCACAAGGCACACATAGAAAACAAAGCCCAGAGTCTTTACAAAACCTGTCCCTAGACATCAACATTAAGCAAGACAGTCTTGTAGAGCTGGGAGAGCTGGGTTGCCAGCAGTTGGGCATCTTCAAGGCAGTACATGATAGATAATATATGAAGCCTCTTCACAACCTGTATTCTATTCCTTTCATTTGAACCCCCAAATGTCCATTGGCTAAGAAACGCGAAACTTTATGATTAAAACCAAAATATCTCGCAGTCAGTGTGACCTTTTTCAGATGTATTGCTCACCTTACTGTTGTGTGGGTCAACTGACTTGGCTTTTACTGGGAATTATCAGGGTACTGAGTTTTAGCTGATCACTGCTATGACCTAATTGTTCTGCAAATGAGACCAAAGTGCAGCATGTACAGTCTGAAGAAGGAGCAGAGAGATAGAGAAAAGAATTCTGGCTTCTACTTTGAGCTCTGCTACTGATTTTCCACATAGTATTTGGCAAACTATGTAACTCTTTATCCCCAGCCTTATACTTAACTATTAAACCAGTTGTGACAGTCAATGTCTGGAAGGCATTTTAAGATTCATGGATTAAAAGTTTCCAAAAGTTTTCAAAGTTCCACCTCCCATAACTGCCAAGTATCATTATTGGTTATCATCTCCCTGTCAAATGCTAGGGGTAGAGGTAGAGAGGAATGGGGAACAAGTGATAATGATACAAATCTTCCACCTCCACAGTCTTCTAAATTTATGACCCCAATCATGAGTTAAGGGTGGTCCTGTATTCATTGGTGTCTGTCCTACATTAAAGGTGCTGCTGCAGATTGACACAATACAGACAGAGATTGAAATTCAAATACAGATATCAGCCTAAAATCAAAATGCCAGTGTTACTCAGAAGGAAGGAAGGAGGAAATATTCCCTCTCCTCTCAGTTTTAATTGTTATTCTGCTCTCTCACCAGCTACCCACTGCAACATTAGTCTCAATTAGCACCCCTGATGGTAGATGCCCTGTTGCATGAGTGATTTATGTCTCACACGCCAAGAACTTTGTAAAGGGCCTGAGTTAGACAATGAATCTGAAATCTTTCTAGAGTTAATTCATAAGAAGGCAGACCCAGATGACATTTTTGCTTGACATAGCTGCTCCTGCCACCCAGTTCTGAGTGAAAACATAGAAAGTTAGGGAAGTTCCCCTTTGCCAGTTATGTGGACCCCTCTCTCTCCTCCAGCTCACTACAAGCTGGCAGCAAAGCGCTGGGCCTTTGCCAGCATCGGTTTTTATAAAGCTTTACGCTGAATCACTGAAGCTTGTTGTATCCATCCCTGTAAATAATGGTTTATAGTATTACTCCAGTTTTACGTGTTCAGACAACTGCTGCATAATATTGTTGTCACTACTGAAGCTTTTGCAAGCAGTAGAGTCAAGAACATGGTCTGCATCTCGACATGAAATAATAAAACAGCCACCTAAGAAACTGTTGGTTTTATATTTGGGGAGTCACCTGAACAAAAGTAAAACATTTTCTAAGTAAGTTTTTCAGTTCAGCTCTTTACTGCTTGCCTTTTTAACTCCTGTTTGCAAACAGTTGCTCACACTGTTGTTTTTACAAGATCCCAAATGTTTATATAAGCAAGTTATCAGAAGACAGCTTGTTTCACAGGTGGATTTCACCTGTGTAGAAGCTCATACATTACAAAAAGTAGTGTAGCCTGCTTCAAAGCCCAAAGACAAGCAGGAAGCCCCTGTGCTCTGGGATCCAATCCGTCACAGACAGAAACCAGCCTGCCTCCATCCATCAGCAGAGCCACGCTGATTTTCAGCAGCTGGCAACCTGGCCCCATATGTCTTAGCTGACCAGTCACACAGCACAAATAATGAACAGTCACAGCAAAAGATTAATGAACTCTAGAGCACAAATCACCCATGCAAATGATCCTGGGATTACCAGTGTTTGTGAACAGTGAACACAACTGCAGCTTCTCGCACAGCTTACAATGGAGCTACAAAGTCCATGTGAAACGGCGTGTGTGTGAAAACCTCAGCGGGACAGAGCCATTAGCACAGGATTTCAAACCATAGAGACAAGGGCGATGCATACAAATTCAGCCAGGAAACCAAATGCAAACTTTAGCTAAAAAAAAAATTGGTGAATAATAAGTTTGCTAAGAAATGCTATTTTAGGAGGATTATAACTACCCATGAATTCAGATTGAATTTGATAAAACCGTTCTGGCTCTAAACAATGAAGCAATGTTTCCAGCACATGCAAAATATTTAATTCTGTTATTTTCTAAGGAAAAAATTATGGCTTTTTATTTATCAGTGACATTTCTACTTATGAATTGAACACCTTATTTTAAAATGGTAATAGAAGGGGTTTGTCATCCCGTAAATGTAATGAAATATTTAATTAGGGGCCAAATTGTTCAAGTTTGGATCAAATCCGGGACTTCACCCACGGTGATAAGAATACACACACTAGGTATACGTATATGCCCATATGGATGCGTGTACACTTTCCTTTCCACTGGTTAGGCCAAGAAAGTGGAAATACCCTTCTTGACATCTCTACACAAATATTTCTATCAAAATGGCAAAACCTTTCCCTCACACCCAGAGCGTGCAAAAATCCCATTTGCTTCTCTGAGCCTTTGCAGATCCCCAGCCTTGCACTGCAGCCCCAGCCTCCAGGCTCTGCCTGATGAGCTGAATGGATCTGATGGGTGTGCAGCATCCCCAGAGGTGCCTGGGCAGGTAAGAAAGCACACGTTTCTCCAAGCCTGAGTGGCCCCACAAGTCTCTTGGCATTTGGGACTGCATCAGCTCGGATGCCTCGGATCCTCCACGGCAAACTAAACAAATGATCTTGGGAAACCTCTCTGTCTGACCAGAGCAGGGTGCCAGGGGAGGACCGGAAGCTCTTATTACACCAGGCTGAAGCAGGGAGAATCAGATGGTATCCGAGAGTTTGTAAGTGTATGGAGCAAAAATTCAAGATGATTTTTGTAGTTGCTAAATTTAGATTGCTCCCCTGAGGCACCAGCCTTCAGGGATTTCTGCTGTGGGGAATAAAGCGTCAGGCATGCGTGGAGGAGAACTTGCTTCTGCTCTCCTGAAAGCCTCCCTGAATGTGCTGTGGGGAAAGACAAGAGGACAGAGCAGGGCTGACATTGGAACAATTCTTTCCAAAGTCTGGAGTTTAATTTGCCCTAAAATTAAGCCATTTGTCATTGGGTGCAAAGCACCGCTTCTGACCTTTAGCATCCACAATCTATATATCAAACAGCATATCTTCTGTCATATTCTCCTTTCCCCTCTTCATTTTAGAAATATTGCAGAATACGTATGGAAATAATCACACGAAAAACAAGCAGTCACGGAAGGTTTTCCACCAAACAAGCTACAAACCTCTTGGTTAACAGCAATGTCACAAAGAAGCTGTAAAACCCCCAAAGTCATTTCCTCCTCCTAATTCACAATGACATTAACAAGATCTGAACCCTGACCTGCAGGTGACTAAATTATGTTGCTAAGCAACTACACTTTTCAAAAAAGGGAGAGAAAGGGAACGAGCAGGACCCGCACACCAGGCTGCCACTGCTGAGGAAATACACAGCGTGTCCGGCTCCCCACGATCCAGCACGGGGACCGGGTCCCCCTTCGCCGTGGGGAAGGAGAAGGGTTCCTCTGGGTTTTGCTTTCCTGGAGAGTCCACGTGCATCGGTATACGAGAACATTGCTACAGCTAAAAATGACAACATTAAATATAGCAGCCATTTTTCTTTGGAGGAGAGGTGCTTATAAATTCACTTCGTCCAAAGTATCTCTCGCTTTGGCAATACATCAAACTGTGCAGCACCATCAGTCTGAATCAATTAGAAATTACTCACCAAGTGAATTACATTGAAAAGCTTTGATTTGTTACTGGAGTTTGTTACTATTCTCTTCAATCTTAAAAGACTGAAAGCAAAAAAGTAATAATGTGACGGAGATAGTGAAATGTAACTTTTATTGAGATTGATGGGAACCTATTTGCAATAATATTTGCTTTTAATAATTTAATTTTTCAAACACTGCAAAGAGAGCCATAAATATTTGATCATGAAGTTCTTCCAATTTATGGTACATGGGTTTGCACTGGTTGCCCATCTTTTCAACATTTTCCTATTTACTTTCTAAAAATAACTCTTCCAAGCATACGTTTGCAACTACCTCTTACTCTGCCTTCTAACCACGTTCTTTTAACTTTCATCTGTTGCAGGCTAGTTACCTTCCTACAAAAGGCACTTCAGGGCACTGAAAGAAAACACAAAAGGATGAGTCCCTTAAGAAAATATCATGGTTTTTACAGCTTCGGTTTATTTTTGAGCTCTGTAACAGGGCAAGCTCTTTCTGACATGAAGGTCACCGACAGAACTTAGTGATTTTGGTGAGAGCAAAACTCACTTCCCTCATTAGCATTGCTTGCAGTTACTGTGACTGCTGCACAACTGGAACGCAGGATTGAGCAAAACAGAAAGCGTGTTGCAGGCTAAAACACAAAATAATACGAATACTAAGAGAATTTATGTTAATCACAGACCTTGTTTGGTAGAAGTATTTATTTTTGCATGGAATAGCTTTGCAACTGCTGTGCAGACCAGAAGACACTGCTGTTGTTAAATTGCACAACTGGACTTTTCTGATACAACAGTTCCTACAGGGAGTTCCTACCTTTCTAACAGGCTAGTTGCCTTCTAGGTGAATTATCTCACTTCATACTTGGCAGCAATTGGTGCTGCTGGAGATATCAATGACCTTCCCCTACCCACTCCCACAGCCCTACCATTCCTGACCTGATATTCTAATGGGAGGATTAAACTAAACAGTGTAGTAAAGTGTAGTAGTATAAAATAGTAACACCAAAAGTTAAGACAAATGCAATTTAAAAGCACTTCTAACATATGGTACAGTGCCCTATGTAAATGTCAAATTCTAAGGTGTATCATTTGTAGAGAAAGTGACTCAGAGACTGAAAGACAAGGCAAAAGGAAGAGCCAGGTTAAGTTCTTTTAAAGGCTGGTAAGTAGATGACAAATGTAGTTCAAACAGTGCAGGTGAAGAACGAGTCATTATTAATGACCAAGGGCTTTAGTTATTGGTGCTGAATGGAAAAAAAAAAATCATTGTTTGAAGCTTTACACTGGCATAGAGTGGAAATTATATGCAATCCCTGCTAAGTGCCTGATTTCACTGCTAGAAAATCCCTCTGACTGAAATGTACTTCAAAGTAAACTACTTTAGAATTTCTTTGCACTGTTGGATGCCCAACCAAAGGTCATTTTCTCTCTCTCTTTGTGCATCATTTTAGCAATATTTAAAGTTTGGGGTTTTTTTTTCCATTTTCTTTTTGCAGTTTAATTCTATTTTTCTACACTTCAGAGGGCCTAAACTGAAAATTGGATAACTGCGTTTGGAAATGAAATGCAAAATCAGGAGCTGACAGTGATTTAAAATGAGGATATTTATTCATTATGGGCCCTTCCTGACAAGGCACTGGCCATTCTCTTGTGCCATTGAACTCAACAGGTCCAAAGGGGTTACAGAGCAGCAGCTCTGGGTGGGAGATGGGGGCTGGAATCCAGCTCTTCCCCTCCTCCTACTCACAGCCCAGTTACTCACAAGATTTGCTTTTCCCTACAGCAAATTCCCACTGTGCCCAGTAAAAATCCCCTGTCACAGAAGCTTTTTTCTTAACATTTTGGGATTCTCTGGCTCTAACAGATTTCTCACTCACTCAGTGTATTTTTTCCTCTCCTGATAATCAGAGCACCGATCCAGCCCCCTGGTTAGAGCCTGAAAGGAGAGTTTCTCACTTTGGTTTTAAACATGTCTGCTACTAGGAATAGTGAGGAGCACTTGAAAGGTGGCAGTGTTGGGAGCAAAGCAGAGGGCGGTGGAGAGGAAGTATCAGGCATGTCGTCCTCTTTTGTTACTTCAAGAGAAACCCCATCCCAAACCTTCCAGGAGCAGCAAAGCTCCTCAGGGCACAAATTGTGGCACACTCCAGTGTAGGTACAGACAGCTCACATCTCACTGCTTCTGCTGCTCTCTTTCAGATGCTCTAGAGCAGCCTGGACATTACTCCAGTTTCTCTTGGCTGAATATCAAAGGTATCTGCACACTCTTCCCTCTGTTCCTATGAGCAGGTGATGGAAACGTGGTTAAAAACCTGTAGCAGAACACAGTGCCTGAAGATCCCTCTCAGAGAAGGGCAACAGTGCTCCTGGGTCTACAAACAGACTATATAACAGCACGGCAGCATTAGCTGCTCTGATTTGATGATTGTTTCAAGACTGCCTCTTGGACTGCTATCAAAAGAGCTAATTCAGCTGAAAATTAATGTTGCAAATATTCTTACTCCCCTGGAAAATAAAGTTAGTGTTAGCCCACAGCTTACCAGGTAGCTTATACAAGCATCAGCAATGCCAGTCCAGTCCCTGAGCATTTGAAGACTCCCTTTGGCAGCTTTCCACACTACAGGCAATCATAAACCCGCAGTGAAAAATCCATTCCTTTATTTATTTTCTTTCTCTGATGCACAAAACAGCAAGTAGCTTTTGACCAGCATGTGATCCAAAGGAGAGAAGGAAACACCAAGAGCAAGAGAACAGTTACTAGTCATAAGAAAAAAGGACAGACATGCATGTCTCAACAACATGGACTGCTGCAATTCATGGCATTATGGGTTTTAGCACTATTTTTGGTAACACCAGTATGACTTTTGTCTTGCAAAATGGCATCATATGTTGCAGTTACAGAGTGTCCTGAGGCCTTTCAATTTTTTTGGTAGAATATGAAGTTGTGCTTACATGGATCTCTGTACTACACTGACAGGAGGGAAAGGAAGGACAAAGAAATAGGACAAAAAGAAAAACTCTGCAGGGCAAGCTAGTAATAAAAGAAATGTGAAGTATTTAAGCTGGCTGAGGCATTGGCTCTCAGGAAACCTACGTTCAGGTTCCAGTTTCTAGTGCGGTACGATCATGACCATCTCTCACTTCCTTCATTTTTTTAAACCCAAAATGACACTACTATCCACTTCCCTTATATTTGTGTTGCAAAGATTAATTCATTATTAATAACTGAGAGAGGTTCAGACACACAATGACGTGTGCCATACGAGCTGGCAGAAACTCTTCCATCCCCACTGTACCGTGCTTCCTACAAAAAGAGATAAAGGGGTTGATTTGTAGCAGGAGACCTGTGATGGCTGCAGATAAAGGTTCTCTACAGACTAAAGAAGGCACTCTTTGAAGGTATTTAGTGCTATAGCTTTCCTTACACAGACATCTTTATTCTACATAAAAGCATATTTACAGAATCCAGGTTTCAGTGTGCTACAGAGTGACAGGGAAAGGGATTTATTTCCCCCGTTGCTCCCACCACTTTTCCCCCTAAGGGTGATCTCACTCTATCCCATGTCCCAAGTCATTCCCAAGGGCAGGTCTCTTCTCACCTGTACCCTCAAAAAGCCATGCAAAAACCCCACCCCTCAGAGCACCTTAAGAAAACCACACATGAAAGAACAAACCTAAAATCTCTCCGAGAAAAAAGTGCAATTGTCTTCTGACAGTTGTGTGAAGGAGGGAAGAGGACGGAAAAATAACCCCGTGCATTTTGAACTCAATTAGCAGAAGTCAGTGATACGCAGTGATAAGGGCACCTATGCAGCAACAAACGCTGTCCTCAGCCAGCAAATGCTTGCAAGAAAGCCTCTGTGGGGAATGGGGCTGTGATCATTTTGGGGGCAGCACAGAGCAGCCATCAGGAAAGGCTGGCAGTGGGGAAGGTGCTTGTCATGGAGAAACCCAGGCTGAAAGGGGATCCTGTCATCCCAGACCACGGCATGGGGACAGGGTGAAGGGATTGTTTGGAACTTCGTAACTGGAGTTAATTCTACCTTTTTGCAACTTTATTCCCATTTCTGAATAATGCAGTTGTTAAAGTCTTTTTTTTCTTCTTCTTCTTTCTTTAACAAAAACCCAAACCCTAGTTTTAGTGGTGTGCAAAGCTGAGTTGGAACATGGAACCACAGCTGTGGTAGGGAATTTAAATGTCTGATGGTAGGAATAGTGGCTGGAAGTTTCAGCACTTCAGAATGTATAGAAGTAAAATAACCCAAACATCAAGAGTCAACTGAAGAACTTAAAAAAGTTGTATGGTGTGGAAGAGAAGAACAGGTGAGGGGTCTAAGCAATGTCCACACAAGTACAGGACTTCTTGTGACACTCCACCAAACAAGCTGAGTGTTTGTAAGGGCAGTGAACCAACTCTCCAAAGGTGTTCAAGGTCAGGAGGTCGAATGGAGCTTTGAGCAACCTGATCTCGTAAAAGACATCCCTGCCCATGGTGGAGGGCTTGGACTATGTGACCTTTAAATGTCCCTTCTAACCCAAGCCATTCTATGATTCCATGATTCTCCCGACCTTAGACTGGGTTGCACACGAACAAGGACGACACAAAGACCAAAGGCAAGCAAATACATTCTGGAACTTCATAAATGCAAACACTCCTCCTCACAGGATTTATGCCAGTTGACATTAGGATTAACTTACTTCTTAATTAGGATTACACACACTTTACTAAATACAAAATGAAAAGAAATACACTGCCTGATAATATATGTCCCTATATGCTACCTCATAAAGGTCTTAAGGTAAATCTCCATTCAAACAGGAAAAGCTCAGTGGTGAAATATGAGCCAACCTCCAGGCATCTGGAGGACTTTCTGCCCTTCAGAGAAGGTGAGTGTTTCAGCAAGTAAATGCTATTAACTGCATGGTAGGTTCAGGGGCAGCAACAAGCTCCACTGTGAACTTTACAGTTCCTGAGACAAACTAATTTCTCATCATCAGACCTCTCATGCCTACAGCTAATTTGTACTTAGTAGCACTGTGGTGTGAAACGGTAGGTTGGTCAGAATCCAACCTGGTGTACTCATCATTGAATTACTTCTGTTAATAAAACCTCGAAACTCACATGAGTGCCTAGAAGATGCCCTTTGGTTTATAAACACAAAAATGGGATTAAGTCCTCAAAAAAATCCACACCTCATTTTACAAAGTTTCCAGCTGGTAAAGAAGTTTGTGATCTTTAATTAGGAGTATGCAGACATGAAGCCAGACGTGCAATGTTCAATAAACCAGTTAGTTTCTACATCAGTAATGGGTCTTAGAACATGCATGTAGGGCCTTTAGAAGTCAGAAGCAGGAGAGTGAACGTAGTGATCCTAACATTACCTTTAGGTGCATGTGAGTATCAGACGTATTAACAACCTCAATAGTGTAATGTTTAAAGAAAAAATATCCATAGAGGTGAAAATAGGTATTTCACATGGGTTAATATCATCAGCTGCAGGTAGATTTCAGAGGATTATTTCCCTTCTTTTGAGAAGAGATTTCTTTTGTGGGCATGATAAAAATTGTTAATATGTTGCTGCTGTTTTATTCAAGGTGAAAATTTTACTTTAATCACTTTCAAATAAATGTGAAACTCAACCATTACTCCCTTCTAATAATACTGAAGAAAATAGTTCACACTAAATCTAACATAATGAACACAGCATGTTCATAGAGAACTGAGTGTTCTGAGCTTAAGTCCCCTTTAATCCATAATTCCTTTGGAACTACATATTACATCCACATGAATACCAAAGAGGTTTATGATTAATGTTTCTTTAATGAATAATAAAAAAAACTGATGATGATTTACGCAGAGTTATTTTCAGGTTTTTTTCCCACATAAAGATTTGTTGGTTAGAGACTCTAATATATATAAAATAGAGCACTACAATCTGATTGGGATGGTAATACTTTTGCAAAACCTTCTAAGCAAGGGGAGCGCATAGCTGAATTGAGCTGAGAATAGCTGCAAGCTCTGA
This sequence comes from Todiramphus chloris collaris, assembly GCA_025345505.1. Lineage (NCBI taxonomy): Eukaryota > Metazoa > Chordata > Aves > Coraciiformes > Alcedinidae > Todiramphus > Todiramphus chloris. The sequence goes on along the minus strand of JANVCC010000049.1, from coordinate 6,547,473 downwards.
TGGGCCCCAGGTACTCCCTGAATTCTTTCCTTACTCAAGCTGCTCTGAGGCAGCACGATAAGAGATGTGTTCTTAGGAGAAGTGACTGTGCAAGTGTGAGTAGCTGGGCCTGATTCTCGCCTTCCACGGATTTGTCTCCAGGATTCCTACACAGTTCCTCCTCCTGTACGTCAATACATGAGAGATGAGACCTTGCCAGACTACGCGAGCTCAGTACGGAGGAATGCTGGGTCCCAGCACCAACCCTCGAGCAAGATCCTCAGCTGTTCTAACCGCCAGCAAGGTCCCTGGCAATCAGTAACAGCAGCACCATAAATGACAGCAAGTCACAAATGGTGTGATTTCCAAAAATAACGGGCAGTTAGAGGGCTGGAGGCTGGCGTTTCCTAGTCTCTCAGTATAGCTACATTACAAACTTTAGAAGGGCTTTTACTGCATCAGCCAGCTCGGATGTGCAGACACTGAAAGCTGTCCTGTAAATGCTCTGCGCATGGAGTGGGATTAGAGCAGCTGGTGATCTCAAGGGCTGTGGTTCTCACGCTGCGCTCTGGTACAGAGCTGCAATACTGGCTGCCTCTCACCGCCTGCTTTTTTGCCTTCTAATCTGAGGCGCTGGTTCTGGCCAAATCTACTTGGCTCATCTTTCCAAGAAAGTCAAGAAAGTGAGAGAAGGGCTGTGAAGCAGTGATAGCCCAGCATATAAGCCTGCATATACACTATCCAAATAACCTATTAATGAAAACCCTTTGGCAGCTGTTTAAATGCTGTGAGTAGAGAAATGTCTGCAGTCAGAACTCTGCGGGATCCCTTCCTGAAAATGCCATCACCACATTGTTATAATTAAAATAACATCCCCTCCAATGCCAGCTATCTTTATTAGGTACCAAACGCTGAACCTCTTCCCAAATCACTGGGGTGCAAATTACTTTTAAAAAATATTTTTGGAACTGATGTAACCATAAGCTTTCACACTGGAATGAGCTTTCCCAGGGACAACAGTCGTGTTCCTTCCCCTAGGCTCTCTGCCAGACACTTCTGTCTAGTTATCAACACCTGGCTGGATACTGGAGCTGGTTTTCTGGACTTAAATGTTGTTAGACTCTAGATCATATTCAATAGTGATGATTTTTTTTTTATGTTTTTGTCACTTTGACCAAGCAAACAAATCATCACCACAGTAACTCCCAGGGAACTTCGAACAAATCTTTAGTCCAGGAAAAATATTGCAAGCGTGGAACCAGAAAAGACATGCGTTGGGTGTGAGCACCCTCCAAAATTAAATTGTACTATTTAGTGTAAAATAACTAATTAATCATTCACATTTTTTTAACGTGCAACTGTGGAAGTTTCTCTCTGGAGGAAAGTTATGATAGTGTCTTCTTTCCCACATGCTTGTCCAGAGTTAAGATCCAGGCTCAATCCTCTGTTTTGTTACTATCAACCCCATCCTAACATCAACATTATTTCGTAGGTTTCATTACTTCATCAGGTAAGAGTGTCAGACTGTAAAAACTGCGCTCCTGCTACTCACAGCTGGCATTTGATTCCCTACCAGTTACAGCTAGCCCAGGGATGCCCAACCTGCTTACCTCTGCAGTGAGGGAACTTGGCAATTACTCCGGAAACATCCCTCTCTGGACCAAGTGTGGTGAGGCAGAGCCTGGGGTAGAATTGCCGAGTCCCTTTCCTGAAAACAAATCCCCAGAAGGATTTTGAATATCTAAAAATGAACTAGAACAACTTACTTTTTAACTAGAGATCTGCTGCACAAAACAGAATCAAGGAGTTTGAAGTCAGCTCTCTGCCTTCCCTTCTGTGGTGTTTTTATCACAGCGAGTATTCAGTGACTTCCTTTGTTGCATCAAGCTATGCACAGGTGACAGAAAACTACTGGGAAGGGACACGTGTAGCTACGTGCTGGCATTCTGTGCCTGCTGAGAAGTCACAGAGTATCTGAAGGACCAGGTTTTCAGAAGGTGCAGATCTCCCATAGGTTGTGTGTCTCATCAGCTGGTTCCTCACAGACAGCTCAACACCTTTAGGTATTTAAAGCCACACTATTTATCATCAGCTGTTAGGTAAATGATTCCCACACTTTGTATCACGTCTGAGTCCTGGCTTCTCTCTGCTCTTCTCATCAGTTGCCACCAAAATCCCTCATCATCTCTTTGTGCCCTCTCTGTACCTCAGGAGCATCCCTCAGGTCTGCTTGAGTTCACAGAGCTTGTCTGACCAAACCGCAGCAGATGGTACCGCAGACAGAAACAAGTCCCCCTCCCTGCTGCCTACCCACACTTTTTTAGAGGACACAGTAAGCTGCAAACAAACAAACAAGACACACGCCGGGACTCTCAAAGGAAACGCACAATTTGAAGGCTTCTAATCAAATTTCACGGGTTGAATACCTTTAGTATCTGCAGGAAGTGCTGATCATGCCTTCCCTCTTTTCCAAACAATTGCATGCTAGTGATCAGACTTTCTCCATCCCCCTTCTCATGCATACTACGAGACCTTTGCCAAGCAAATGGCTAAAAAGTCTCAAAACTATTCTAATAATACATATTTTATATTCTACAATTCAATCTATATAGTGTTAACAAGCCAAGAAGCAGAACAAGATCTGGTCTGCAGAAAACAGGACCAGCTGCTCCTGGTGACAAAGAGCTGATCAATTTACCCTGGATTTTCTGAGGGCACAGATCATTGGACTGGAGAATATTTAATATCCAAAGATACATCATCTTGTAACTTTTATATTGTTACTTAAGTTATTTGTCCCTCTCCCAGTTTTTTAAATTACCTTAATTTTCTAGAACAACTCATCATGTACTTGGGTAAACAAAATGCCATTCCTGTGCCTCACAAAAAATACAACATTTACCTGCTAAGGTCAAAGCCATCTTGCAGAACTTGGGCAAGCACACCCTAGAATGACTTTTTACCAGACCACATTTTGTTGCAACTAAATGTTTAAAATTCTTGTTCTAAATGTTTAGAACCATAAAAAATACATAAATGTTAAGGGAGACAAGCAAGCAAACAGATTGTGTGTGCATTGGATGACCTCATTATTCCGCTGTGACCAGCTGGAAACCTGCTGGTTTGCAGCCAACCTCTCTCATGTCTCTAAGACCAGCACAGAGTTGATGTAAGGTTCTGCTGGATGGACTGTGAGAGGTGGAAAGAAAGTTCCACAACTGATCTGCTTCTTCCTAAATGGTTTGTGTCCTTCCCTTTAGAGCAAAGGGCAAGAAACTTTACTCACTATCTCCCACTAACAGCCAGCTGACAGCTCTTTTAGTTTCCCATGCAGCTATCTGGCAACTATCTAGGCTGGCCTTCCAAACATCATCTGGGCTGCTACAGTTATATAATATAATTTCTAACAAAGGAACATCAGAGGGTTCTATTTTATCATCAACATTTTCTGCACTGGTGTTTCACCTTCAGTGTTTTGCTATCATCTTTGCCACAACCATGTTTTAGCATCTGCTGTGTCAGCATCATGTTTCAGCATCAGCATTTAACCATCAGCTGTTCCACCATATGGCATAAGAAGCATCAGCAACACAGCACTTAAAACACATATGAGCAAACAAAAAGCGCTTGTAATTCCCCTCACCTCCTGTTACCCTTTCTTCATGCCATAGCCCCCTTTCCCTGGGACAACACAGTCTTTTTCCCCTTTTTTTCTAGGAAGAAATACATTCTGAAGGGAACGGAAAAAATAATAATAAAAAAAACCCAACCCAAACAACCTAATAACTCAGTTCCTCTAGGCAAATTTGAAAGAGTCTCTCTTACGACCTGCATTTCCTCTGAGGTTCACTGAAGCATTTTTAAGGTCTTGTACTATGAGAGCAAGCTAGGGGTCACTGACTGGCATGCTTTTAATCACAGCTGCCATTTGGCATGGGAGCTTCCCAGTAGCAGTGACAGGAAGCTTCCTGGAGAGCTAACCTGAATTTCCAAGCAATGCAATCTTTTACTATCTTAGAGGGCAAATTTAGGATAGTCTTTAGAATGAAGTTCTCCAGAAAGACCCAACTTATTTTGCAAACATTTAGTGTGCAGGACAGGCTGATTGAAGCCATTAGCACAACTGTCCTTGTGACTGTGCCACAACATTTTAGACTGCTGTCGAAATATTGGATAGGCATGGAAGTCTGGGGAGAATCAGCCTGGCTTTATGTCTAAAGATGATATAGGATTCTTGGTATTTCATTAGTCACATCATATACCATCAGTTTTTTTCAGGCGGTATTAAGCCCTCAGAAAATCGTATCATAGTCCTTTTCTGGGGCACAATCTGCAAAATCAAAGCATGATTCAGCTCATGACCAAATGAATTTGGTATCTGTTTAGCTTACAAGCAATTACATCTTGAGTTTGTTCCGAGTACAGAGTGCCATTTTTCCACCTTCTTGTAAAGTTTGACAAATGCAAATTTTGTAAGCTTCACTTTGAGTGTGAAATTTTCCAACACATTGCCTGTTTATCTACAGAAAGCTGTAGCTAGTAAGATATCTTTAAGAAAAATGCAGCAGAAAAGGAATTAAATGAGACATAGGGCTTTTCACCACCATGGTCAGAGTCTAAGCACTCCTTCTCATGCTTTGAAGAACAGTTAGTATGACTCAGTAGTTTTCCATTTTATAGTATACCAAGAGTAAATGTTGATCTTTGGAAATTAGTTATAGGAGCAAAGAAGCTGAACTGAGATTATCAGAGCTGACAAAACTCAAGAATGAAAGGACTGCATTAGTTAGATTTTCATGATGGAAATGATGGTTAGTAATGTCACAGACACTGGTGTCAACAATTTAAAGGAGGAAAATTAATATTAAACTGTCTGAATTTATTCTTTGTATTATCAGGCCTTCAATGATGCACCTATTTTATTTACTTTGATTCGAAGTTTTAGATAAGAAAAGTCTAGATTTGCAACACTAAAAGACAGCATTAGTTCAGTTGCCTGTATGCTGGTCTCTAAAGCCACCATTTTCACATGAAAGGTGCATCTAACCAAGATGTTAGATAAAAGGCCCCACACAGCTGGAAGCCTAGTTTAGATGTAAAGACATCCAAAACAACAAGAAATGTCTGTAAAGATACAGTTGAATGGAAACTGAGACTTACCCGTGCACATTTTACACTGTTAGAAGGTATCATCACGTACCTTCTAGAGTGGACTAGAGAAAGTGAGGGATGGACACAGTTACTCTCCAAAATAAAACCCAACCAGATTCTGTAGGGACTTACAAGCCCTTAGCCATGCCTCCTAATGAAGATTTTTTTTTTTTCCATGTAATTCTGCTCCTGGAAGAGACCTGACTTACTGCCATTGTGTGCATTATAGGGATTTGCTACTTCAGTGTCTTCAGAACCAGTTTATTTCATAACTTTCTGGAATGTACGCAGCTAAGTGGCGTTCCTGTTACTGGGGGGGAATCCTGGCAGCATGTTAACAATGGGTATTTCACTTCTGTGAATAGATCCTTAACGAGCCCAAGATTCTCCACACCCAGCAGCTCTTTTTACTGTAACATACTGTATTTTTTCTTCCAGAAAATGAATCCACTATGCTTTCCAGGCAACATAAGCTTTTGTAACCAGCGGAGTCTGCATCTGCACTGCTAATCACTCCAACCTTGTAAATCGTAAACAGGTCTCTCACAAAGCCGGAAGTAACACTTCCAGCTGTAATGCTATTAACCTAATCCCTGCTAGTTATTACAGGAACTCATGACACACAGCTTAGCAGAGACCAGAAAATGCAGAATTAATTATTTTTTTTCCCTGTAAAGTTGGAGCTGATCTTTGTATAAGTATTATTAAAACCAGATGAATTAAATTGTTGAAAGTTGAAGCTTCCACAGCTGTGATGCCCAGATGTCAAAGTGGGCTGTATCAGCTTTCCTGGTGCATAAAGATCACTATCTTTATGTGAGTGATACAGGGGAGCACGTTGCCTGTGTAGTGCATTCAAGCATTAATGTTTTGCATTTCAACCCATACTAAACCAATTATCTTATATGCAACTCAAATTCACCATGCTCTCCGTGTGTCTTACTGTCTTTTCCACCCTGAGAAACACAGGGCAAAATCATGGCCAAACTAAGTCAGAAGATAACACCACTCTAAATCTTCTTGCATTAAGTATATTGGTAGATTCTAATTTAATTTGAGAAACTTTGACTGCTGTTACAATGCAAAGGCACCAAAAAGTTGGTGGAAACAGGAGTTAACCAAGCACAACTAAATACATCTACTATTGCTCTGAGTTTATATCGTTCTAAAAATAAGTGCCTTGAAACTACCAAGTCTCACACATTTCTAGGGGGTGCAAAGATATCAGCCATTTAGTTCTAAAATTACTGTAGAGAGCTTCAGGAGAGACATGTTTCCTGTGGCCATTCATGGAAATTTGTTTCTGGTGGTTTCTAATGTTTTTCCTCCGCTAAATTAAATTACTTCAGACTGAAAGTTCTCTGTTTGCCTTTTTTCTAGGGAACTGCAACTCCCACAGATATAATTCTTGGCAGTCTAACTGCAGAAGAAGACTGGAAACCTCACAGATGTGATATGAAAACCAAGGATTATCTCAGAGATAAATAACGATACACTCTGCTCCTACGTCACTCCGTAATGCAGACTCCACTTGTACTGGGGCCAGCTAGTTAGAAAAAAAATTTTTGAAGCTCCACTACCAAAAACCTGTGCAGTGCTTTGAGATACACAGGAACTGTTTTAGATGTGAAATGTAAGATGTTTCATACACTCACTGTGGGTTAGACTGTCAAAGTATCACTCAGAGAACCGATTCCACTTTCCAGGACTGCTGAGTTGGATAAGACTGCCAGGTACTCGGATGCAGCAATCATGTGGGAGCACAGTGCAGGTCTCACTGGCTCAGGTAAGTTATCTTAGATGAAATTTTCACCTTCTAACCGCTGTAGGATCTTATTTTCCCCAAGAGTGATGACCAACTTGAGGCGAGGAGAGGGAGCAATAGGAGCGGAGCCTCAGAAGCACAGTGAACAGCAGTGTGATTCATGGCATGAGAGTGTCAGGAGCAAACCCTCCTCAAAGCTGGGCCCAAGACCTGCAGGTATAAATTCACAGAACCACGGTCTTCCAATATTTCATTAGCACCTGAGCTGATGGTACAGAGTGAACACCAGGAAGAATGAAACAACAGAGTGCTCAGAGCTCTTTGCTGTCTCCCATGTGTTGGCTGTTGTGGTCTCTAAATCTGAAAGAGACGGTGCTTTTCTCTTCTGAGAATCAGGCATTTAGTTCTGGAAAGTGGCCCATAGAAGAAGCTTCCCTCCAGAAAAGGAAGAAACGTTCTTGTAATTTTAATTTAAAGTGTGCAATTACTGTTCTTTATTGTTGTGAGTTAAAAGAGATTTGCTACAGTTGCTTACATACACGTATAGGAGCTGAAAGAAAGCAGCAGATTCTATAAGAAGGTTTCCTCCTGAGAGGTGTGAATTTCACAACAGTAATAAAAATGTTTGCTACAGAGGGAGAGCTATGATTTAAACACAGACAATGCTTATTTCCCTTCTGATAGTATTTTCCTCAGTTCTTTCTGACATATAAATACACTGCTTGGGAAAAAGACCTGGAATATTATTTAAGATAAGATAGTACAAGTTCATAGTAATTAAGTCAAACTCTTTTTCTATGAAAAGACATGAGTGAGCACGTTTCCATGGTAATTCTTTTCTTACCTTTTAAGACAAAGGACAGCTTAGAGCTACAGAATTAAGCCTTTTTCGTCCCTTTCTTCTCATGTTTATACAGAAGCTGTTTCTGTTTTAAACCATCAGAGGCTCATCTTTTCTGATAAATCCAGCTTCAGTATCAATTTCTAATGCAAATTTCCATTAAATATTTAATGATTTTAAAAATGAGGACATCCTAAGAGTTAACAAAAATACCGACTCCTGATTTTTCTCAGCCAAATTTCTTTCAGGTTAGCATTGGAGGGAGGGTGGGGGTGGCACAAGTCTAACTGACAGAATTTTATGTAATTATTGAGTTATTTCAAGGCACAACTTCAGTGAGCTAATTGGCACGGCAACGAGGATGAATTTGGCCCAATGTAAATTATCTCTTTTCCATTGTTAAGACTGCTCAAAAGAATGTTTTTTGTAACCTATTTCTGAATCCAACCATTGTGTTTCATTATGATTTTCTTTTGATTCTGTTACCATGTGAACAGTGAAATACACATAACCAGAGCTCATGATCTCAGAATGTCAACCAAGGGGTATTTTGTGCTTCAGAACTGATTGGTGTGACTCAGAGTGTTCTTTGAAAGTTCTCTGTAAAATCATATGTACGTTTAGATCTAAAAATTAATTGGGGATTAAGGAACCAAGAAGCAGACAGGGGAAAATTTTGATCATCTCAAACTCAATACGAGAACTTCACTTTGAGAAAACCTTTACTGTAAACCCAGTCTTAATTGTGGATTAGACCCTGGACTGAAGTAAACTAGATTAGTTCCGTTGACTAAAAGGACTCACATTTAGTGGAGTTACAAGACGCAGTAGAGTGAAGCCAATTTACGTGAGCTGAAAAGTTGGCTATTTAAGACACTAGTTTGCAAGTTCTCCGTGTGCGGATTACTGACTGCATTTACATTCCATTTATAGACAACACCCATAAATCTACCCCACAAAATGGCACACTGTCCATTTACTCCTCAGATAAGTAATGGGTACTTATTTCTTACTAGCTGTTAAATTAAGACACAGGCCAAGATTTCTAAGTACAGCTGAGGAGCTCATCACACAGACTGCAAATGCTTAGGCCACTGTGTTTGCAGAGGAGAACACAACACATCAGGTGAAAAAGTGCAAAGGTAAATGGGATCCTGGACTCCCTTACAAACTTGAAATAAAATTGCTGACCTCCTCCAGCTTCGGGAATCTTTACTGTTTGTGATAGCACAAAAAATAAGAAGCTAGCAAGAATTTCAGATCCCACATTGAATTCAGAAGTGTTCTAATTATAAAGGCATCCTTTTGGCATTCAAACAATTCAAAAGTAGAATCACATAAGAACAGATACAAGCAACGGCACTAATTTGATAGCAAACAATTAGTATAACTACTCACTACGTAAAGCTTCAGTGGGCTCCTTCCTGGACTGACTCCATAGGAGGATGAGCTCGTGTGGGTCCAGGCTGGCTCCCCATGGTCTACCCAGCCACCTTCCATTCCATGCAAGGAGACATGGCAGTTTTCAGAGCCTGAGACGGTCTCAGCTCAGTTCTGAAGTCCCACAGCACACAAAAATGGCAACAGCTCACATTGACTTCTGTGCCACTTAGCAACAGAAGGAAAACAACTGTATGTTTTTGGCCTCTGCTGTCTTTTGCTAGAACACCTACTAATTCATTATTCTCAGGGTAACTCAGTGCTCGCACCAAACCCAGGACAGCTGAGCTGGGTCACAAGACCTGTCTTTTGCAGCCAAGAGGTCACACCATGGTTGCAATCAGATACAATTTTCAGTTGGAACTGAACTAGTTGGAAGCTTTTCAGGGGCTGCTCAGCTTCTCCTACTCCTTTCTTGATTTTACTCCTCCAATCTGCACCGTTCTTTCTAATACAAAGTGGAAGTGGGATTATTTTCCATGGTGTTTTTCACATAGTTACCTGAAAGTTACCAGACAAGTGCATGAACAAAGGAAGTGGTTTTCGCTGCGACACACATGGATATGGTAACATCGAAAGAATCTGATCAGTAGTTTCCATACTGGTTTTAGTACTGCTAAAACAGTGGAATAGGCTACCCTGGGAGGTGGTTGAGGCCCCATCCCTGGAGATATTCAAGGTGAGGTTGGACGAGGCTCTGGGCAGCCTGGTCTAGTTGAGGGTATCCCTGCTCACTGCAGGGGGGCTGGACTAGATGACCTTCGGAGGTCCCTTCCAGCCCGAGCCATTCTGATTCTATGAAAAGCTCAGTAGAGACCAAGAGCAAAATAAGTGAGATGAAAATATTCATGCCTCTTGTGCCCTTTGGACTATGACCCCTTTTGTTTAACAACAGCTGTTCTTAACCTGCATTTTGTAGCTTGCTACAAACTACACGTAGCTCCCTAGCCACTTTATGGCCGTTAGATGACAGAACCTTCTCTAGAAGAACTGATGGGAAAGAGCAGAGAAGAAACATTACTCCCTTCAGTAATCTGTTTCTCCTTAGCAATGCTGAAGGACTTCTCTCATCCTCACTGGAGAAAAGCAAGCAGTTTGAAACACTGTCACAGCTGAAAAACTACTGGGGTTACATAATTCCTGCAAAGAGCAGAGAAAGAAAAATTGCGTGCATTTGAGGGAAGCTGTGAGAGATTTCTGGAAGAGTTTCTGTATCAGGAAAGAGAGACAGATCTGGGATGCATTCAGACAGATTTCTGAGTGCCAGCAAAGGCACTGGGCTGGGTTCAATGACCTGACTATAAAATGAGATGAGCAATACTGCCAGCTCTTTGAAAGAAAGATTATCTGGGTTTATTCCCAGCTGTGCTACAGAATCACCATCCAACTCTGGACGAGTCACTTAAATTCAATTTTCTTCTGTTTACCTGTCTAAAAAAATCAGAGAGCTGAGTAGATAATTTTCCTTGTTCACTTCCTATTCAGATTATAAATGCTCCGGCACAAGATTGCTCTACCTTCAAGTGGAGTGCCAAACACCAGGTCAGCAAGGCCCTTGCTCCAGCTGGAGCCTCTTGTTTCTAACATAATACAAATTACAGTAACTGCTCCCCTCCTCCTTCCTGCCAAAAATCTCCCTTCCCCCTCGTTTTTAGTTTAGCTTTAGTCCTTCAGTACTCCCACTTTTACACTGTTCTCTGCCACTGTCCACGTCTTCTCTACTCTCCCGTTTCAACTAGAAAGACAACAGTGAGCAGCCAGCTTCACTATTCCAGCTGCACTTTCACATTTAAATGCCATTTCTTCCCAAGGAGGAGACAGGGAGGCTGGTATTTTTATTTAAGAGCAAACCCAATTACTTCCCTATAACTTTTTTATTTTAATTATTATTATCACTATTATGTTAGCAGCACCAACAAACTTCTTAAACCAGAAGAGCTGCCAAATTCTCAAGTGGCCACAGCAGCTTAGCTGCAATTATGTTTGTCAGCTGATAACCAGAGACCAGATCAGTTTTCACCAACTCAGGGGACTGGCAGTGAATATTTTATTACCTTCTACCCAATACTTCTTTTCAGATACAAAGTGCTTTCAGTAGGCAGCGACTTTTCTAGCTGGAGCAGCAGGAGGTGATTCTTGGTCAGCAAGACAGAAACTGAATGCTTTTGTCATGTGGCAATGCTAAGAAATCACAAAAGCGATTCTTCTAATCTTTCTAACACTTAAAAAGGAACTTTAAGAGCTGTTCTCAACACCACTTTTTCACACACTTCTCTCACTTTATTCTGTACTGTAAAACTTATTTCCTGGACTTTCCTGCCTGATCAGTGTTATTCACTGGCTGATTTTTCTGCTATGGACACAGAATGTCTTTTTGATGTCTCTGCCTGCCCATCTTACAGTCTGGATGCACCACAAGTACCATCACAAAAGAATTCTGGAGATGCTCCAGAACTAAATTAACTTTCCATTTTCAGATAACAACTTCCCTGAAAAAAAATAAAGCAAGCTATTCTTCCTGTAGTTCATAGTAAGATTGACATTCACGGAAAATTACCATTCATTTCAACCATATTCCTTTACTGCAAAGACTTGTTCCATGGCACATGCTGGGGTGAGATACCACTGCAAAGCCTAACTTCCACAAAAAAACAGTGAAATTAAAATTGAAATTAAAAAAATAAAGATGTCTACCTAAAGCAGAAGTTCCAGGATAACAAAGAATAAAGATTCAACAGAGAAATATTCATAAGTATGATGTCAGCTCTGCAATCTGGAGCAAGTGCTGCTTTTTTGACTTAATAACAGTGAATGTCAAATTCTTCAGGAAAGGAATTTGCAAAGTCTTGTTACCAAGTCTACTGTGGAACTAAATCGCAGAGTATTCACCACAGTAGATTATCTGTCACTCATAATATCAGTACCTTCCAAGTCAACTCTTAGCATGCCTCAATATATAGATACAGATAAAATTATTTACAATACCCAAGCACATCCATCAATATGATGCCACTTTCTTAATTGGTTTATAACTTCAGTCTTCAAAGGGAAGATCTGCAATGAGCAATCTTACGCTTGTATGATGGTAATAAAATTATCTGTTTGGAGGAAAAGTACCATTTTCATTGGTTAGGTAATACAAAAGAATGGAGAAAACAGCAGATGGATCATACTTTAAAGAGAAGAAAAATAACCCCAAACCTATATAGAGGAATCAAATTCCTAAGCTGGAAAAAGTCAGATAGCCTGGTCCTCATCCCATACATGCATAAATCAGGACTAAACATGCCAAAAGCCAGACCGGGATGTTAATCACACTGACAGAATTGCAGATGTCATCAGTGGGATGGAGACAACGAAAGTAGTGCTAACGAGATTAGAGACCATCCAAACGGTACTACCTCCACGCAAAAGAATAATCAGGCTCTGATTAGACAACTCCTGTATTATCACTTCAAAGCAGATGCAGCAAACCTTGCTGATGGAAGAAACAGAATGGATAGGGAGCATACTCTGTGTGATGAATAAGGAAGGGTAAAACAGGAATGTATCACCACCGGCCAAAATGAAAAGAAAAACTTGACATGAGGTACGTCAGCCTGAAAGGAAGTGATGATGGTATCACATCGCTTAGCCAAGGTAACAGTAAAACTCCTAACAGACATGAAAATTTTAGTTTGGCAATCATTCAAAGACAGATTATTTCAACTAAAACTTTGAGACAAAAGTACATGGAGAAGAGGGAAGAATTATTATTATTATTATTAATTATCTGATTTACTTTGCCTAAAGTCCTGATATAGCCTAAGCAAAATGTAAACAGTGTGTCTGCTGCCTTGGTTGCAGTGGGGCCCTGGAGGAATGGAATATTACTGCTGCACTAGCATCACTCTTGTCCACAAAGCATGGGTTTGCCTTGGGGCAGTCACTCCTCACAATCATGGAGGGCAAAAGTGTCACTTTTGAAGGTTATTACAGTAAAGAATGGTGAGACTCTCCCCTGGTACGGAAAGGGAGGAGAATACAGAGGGGCTGGTATAGAAGGACTGGCTGGGAAAGAGAGCTGACTGTGACTGGCAGCCACTGATCTCACCAGACTCTCTGTACTTCACCAGCAGAGATAACGTGGTGTCTGTGTGGTAAGCACAGAGGACATACTGTGGAATTCAACCCCATCCCTTCCAGAACTTGGTAGCTCCTGGTAAAATCTGAGCCCTACTTCCCACCTGGGCTCAGCACAGCAGTGGATGCATAGCACCAATCCTGGGACCAGAGGTCTGAACAGCAGGAGGTAGTACCTACCCAACAGAAGAGTGCCCACTGGTACCACACACACTACAGAGCCACTACCGCTGAATGACCATCTATTTATATGCTGCCTATGACCCTCAGTTCCTGTATAACAGGCATAAAATAAAAACTGTTCCCTGCTACAGCATCCCTGGATACAAACTGAATACATCTGCATTTCTAATTTCTGACTGAGATAGAGTAGCACACCCATTCCTCCCTGATTAGCTGGTGTGCTGGGACTTCACTCTGCTTCAACTGCGTGCGATGGTAGCGTGTCCAACCACACAGCGAAACACTGGGAGGAAGGGCTGCAAGGTTGTCTACATTTAGCCCCTATCTAGGACTAAACTACACCAGTTGCTCTTTCACCCAGTGACCTCTCCCCAACCGAGAAGGGGGATTGGGAAAAGGATTGGAGACTGGCAGGTTGAGAGGAAAACAGATGTAATGAAACAGCCCAGATTAATACTACTGCCAGTAAAAAGAAAACAAAGTTATACTCAGCCCAGCAAATGTACAGTGGTCCCAATGAGCAGGAAGACAGTCCTCAGGAGCAGGGTCAGGAAGAACCCAAGTAGGAAACCTCCCTCATCCTCAGCAAACTTCCCCCTTTATTGTGAGCATGACATTTATAGTCTGGGATACACCTGTAGCCAACTCGGACAGATTTCCTGTCTGACTCCAAGTTGTTAATGGCCTGCAAACCATGGCAGGCCTAGGGTTCTGTCCCAGTGAAACCAGGTGGAGAGAGATACGGTTTGTAGCATAAGCAATCCTTGTATTGCATTTCAAAAAACAGGCTTAGACAATTTGCAGAAGTGCTTAGGTCAAATAGGGAGGTAGTTTAAACTTAGCATGGTCTCACTGACTTCAGGGAGACCGCAGAGAATTTGCCTTTCCGAGCATGCTTTGCCAAATTACGCTGCGGACAACTATTTCCATAGTTTGAATGAAGGTGTACAACTTACTACCTAGTGGAGACTTTAATTCTCTGTCTGATAGACAGGAACATCCTTTCAGTGAGCTACATCAATGTCTAGGTTTTCTTGCATGCTGCCAGGGCAGGTTTCTGGCAACACAATGACCAGAACTGCGAAATTTCATTGTATTTGCCAGGCAAATTGGAAATACAACTGATGCTGTAGCCTCAGCCCTTGCTTGGCTAGTAGACATGAAAAGCCACACTGATCCTTCTTGAGTGCAGTAAGATGTAACCTTTACTTTTTCACTACGTCATCTTTCTTTAGATCGTTTTTGTCGTTCAGAACGTTGGGAATCTTTCTGGCTAGGTGAGCACAGAAATGTTCAGGTTATAATATATAGAGCATCTGAAAGGTATGACAAGGAAAGGAAGCATTATAAGTATCTCAGAGAGATTACAGGGAAGAGAGATGCGGTATTATAAGAAGCATTTGAGAGGCAGGACGAGGAACAGATATGCAGTGTAAGGGGATCACTGACATAATACTATAAAGAGCACTCAGCATCAGGGGATGGAAAGCATTTGAGAGATACAGTAAGGAAAAGAATTGCTATACAGACTGTCTGAATGATGGGACAAGGAAAGGAGATATGTGATACAGCTGAACTTTTTATCATAACTGTAGTATTCATCACCAGTTGCAAGCTATTCAGGAACAACTACATTTCCTTGGGTGGTGTGGAACTGTTAAATACTCTGAAAAGGCTGCTGTCAGCTTTGGAGTTACTTGGCCATGATGCATGACCGAAGACATGCTGGGAGAAGTCTGATGTGGCAAGGTGCTGAGCACCTTCACCAAGGACAGCCGGGGACAGCCCTTACAAAGGTGCTGAGCAGCCACAATCCCACTGAAATCAATCAGACCCACAGGGAGTGACTGCAACTGAAAAATCAAGCTGAGGGAGTTGAAGGCACCCAGCAGGTTCAGGTCTGAAGTGGCACATTAGGGATGTGACAGCAATAGCTAATAAATCCCTCTCCACACATATCTACATGAGGACGCACACAGACATATTTTGCCATAGCCCTCCATATTCCATGGCTAAAATGATTGAAGTGTAGCACTTAGTGAAGGCAATTAGAGAAGTGGTAAATATAAATACCATGGTGGGTCTGAAAAACTTTTGTGGCCTAGTAGTGGGAGAGAAATACAGAATATCTCGAAAGACAGTCCAGACATGAAGAACTTAACTACAGCAACCTGATTTGAATATTTTATTCCTCCTTTAATACCTGGCAATTGTGAACTGCAGCACAGTTGGGCACATGCCTTGAGATGAGAAAAAAAAGTCTCTGCTTCCATCCACTAAATAGTCTCAAACCCCAATAAACATGTAAAGTCAAGATGAAATAGCAATCCTCTTTTTCTTGGGTAAACATTTCCTACCATTCCCACAGTATTGTCCTGTCCCACCCTTCAAGGCAAAGCAGTGTGCACAACAATGGTGCTGTACAAATACAGTGGGACAATGATGCTCTGGTTGTGGGTCAAAGCACTGGCACCAGCGCTTCTTTTCTTGGGGTGGACTAAAGGAGATCAACAAGGTGACCCAAATCCTGCAGGAGTGTAAGTGATGGTACCCTTAACTTCTTGGAAAACGCATGTGCAGTAGGCAGTAAAATAACACTTGCCTATCCATACTAATTTTTACACTTGCCGTTTACTAAATGATGGCAAGTGGCCTTTTCTGCAAATTGTATCTCCTTTTTCCTCATGTTTTCATAGAGATTATGTGACACCTCATTTCTGCCAGCATAACTTTTGATAGACAGTCTCCTGTGGCACCTTCTTATAGCAGGGTAATCTGTGCCAGTTCCTGGAGGCTTGGCACACTTGTCAGAGGTAGTTGTCTCGGCTCTCCTTTGTTGCGCTATTTTGAATTCACCACCACGCTCATGCTGCATAAGCACAAGAAGCATTGTACGTTCTCCAGAAACTTCAGCCCATGTGGGGCAAGTGCCTTTACTTGGCATATTGTCACTGCTTTTCTGAGGGGTTCATTCTGCATCTCTGAGTAGACACTCAAGAAAACTGTTTCAGATCTCAATCACAAGCTGATCTTTTCTTTGGGACTCAATCCCTAAAGATCACAAGAAGGGCTCTTCAAACTTGGATTAGTGCAATTTGCCTTTTCACTTTTCTTCTGTAATTTTTATAAACTGCTCTTATAGAATTCCTTTTGCAAGAAGTGAAGCACTTCTCAAACCTGAATATAAAATTAACTGGAAATACTAACGCTGTAAAATGACTGTTCTTACTGATCGAAACTCATATGCGTTCCTATATATCTTACCTTATGTACAACATAAAATGTAGCTCCACTTGGCTCATAGCAATGCCTCTTCATGATAACACTTTCCATAATATTTGACAAAGCCAGACCAGTCAGTCAAAGACTGTTCTCAACCTAATGTCTCTCCAGACTCCTTGGCTTAGACAAGAAGATTCTGAAGAGGTGTCAAGGTTACTATGAATTCTTTGAGCTATCAAGAAGTCATAGTACAGTAATGATTTAATATCTGCCCATTAAAAGACAACTGATAAAGTACCATCTACTGTGGCTAGGGCTATCTCCTGCTACAGACAACTCCAGGTAAGTCTGACTGATTTCAGAAGCATGAACAAAGCAAAACCAGAAAGTCTACAGCTAGCAAGCCAGCTGCTGTTGCCTAAGGGAAATTGCCAGTCAGTTAATGCGTGGCTATTCGTGTGAGTAAATTAGATGTCAAGTCACTTCTGTTCTCATGCTGTTGTACTTTGTAGAACTGAACAATCGGCAGACTGATCTCACCCCAGAAGCAATGCTTTTTGGTGGCATTTGATCTTGAAGAAGACGTTGCTGTAGAAGAGAGCTGCTCAGAGATAAGACAGAGTAATGATGATACCAGCTCAGCTAGCTGCAATAAATCTGTTTTTTCTACCTTTTAACATCTCTGGCATTCCTCTAGATAAGGCGCAGATTCCCTCTTTGAGCACATTTGGACAGAGAGAACAGCGTGTTTGGAGCTCTTTTGCCTTTTGTGGATCTTTTTCTCCTTCTGCTGCATGTTTATTTATCATTAGCACAAATTATGATGGGTGTCTGTACAATTTGAACAACCTTTTCTCTAACAGCATCATCTCAGGCTTTTTTCTCTCTAAGCTGCAGTTCACTACAAGGGCTGTGACAGCTTTTATGTTTAACAGAATCTTTAGTCTGGCAATCATGATTAACTCATCTCTACAGAGAAGTGCTATTTTAATAAGACCAAGTGAAGAGTTCTAAGAAAATCTCCCCCCCCTCCCCTTTTTTTTTTTCTTTTTAGAAGACTTTTATACATCTAAGAATTAAGACTCTGTAGCTAAAGTAGAGATACAGCATAGCCAATTCTTCTGTTGGCCCCTTGAAATATTTTGGAAGGTTTCCAGCAGACCCAATTATTTCAAATATGCTTCAGAAGTTACATTAAGGCCAGCATAACAGAATCTGTGAGTGTATTCAGTCCTTGCCCTCTTCTGACCTCTGATTTCTTTCCAAATAAAATGTTTAACACTACTTTCCCTTTTTTTTTTGTTGTTTTTATTATTTATTTATTTATATGGGAGCTTCTGGGGCTTAGACACTGACATTATTTGAAATGTAAATTATCCAAAACCTAATAGCTTGTTCAGGGTCATGGTCATGTTTTGGAGCAATAATAAATCAGAAAACTTTGTTCCACGATACTTAGACAACATATTGTCCTTTTTCAGGAGGTTCTTAAAAAGCTTCATAAACACCAGCATGCCTTACGCTAGCCTCATTCTCTAGATAGTAAAGTCATTGTCCTAAAAAGCCAACTATCATTCTCAAAGTCTGAGAAAGAGCAAGACCAGGAAAAGGTAAGGAACTGAAGTGATGAATGCTAGAAATCACCATATCTCCCCTAATATAATTCAAAACAGGGTCAATCACTTCTCATTACACTGGAAGATTTGTAAATTAAAAAATAATGATGTAGAAAGAAGACAAATATGAGTCTTCACCTCATTCATCCCTCTTCCTTCCCTCAATTCATAGCCCAGCGCTGTTAGACGTTTAGCCTGAACCGTAGGATTTAGCCAATCTTTGTACAATACCTACCTGGGGGGCTAAAAGTTTCTGAACAGCTTGGCCAGACAAAGCATGAGGCCAGGTTAGGAAAAGCTTGAGAAAGAAAATAAAAACACAGCAGGGCTCCTACTTTTCAGTCTTTATCACGCACCATGATGCTATACAGAAAGAATTTTATAAAAAGATCATAAATGAAGGAGAAATCTAGAATATCTAATAAGTCTGTAACTCTATAGCCTAATAAAGTTTTTGTTTTGTTCATTTTATCAGAAACGCTACAGAAATTGATCTGAAAGCCAGGGCCGGGGGGAATTCTCTTCTTTTGTCATAACTTTAGTCTGTTCCAATGCACATTGTGTTCAGCTCCAGGCAGACTTCTTGAGACATCACAAAAGATCAATAATTAGCAGAGGTGTCAGATTTCCAAAAAGTAGGAGAAGCGTATAAAAGGAAACTATAGCCAACAGGAACCTGCAGGTAGGACTGGTCAGCCAGTTTCCTAAAGAAATTCACCTTTTCTGAGGAGTAGGGAGATTTCTAGTCCTTGCCTTTCTTGTAAAATTCATTCCTGCATGAACAGTGTAAGATAATCACATTGGAACTGGATCAGTGGAGAAGTGTGAAAAATGTGGCAGCATTCAAGTTTCTGTTTGAGAAGAGGCATTTACCAGTCTTGGGAGAGAGAGAATAAGAAAGTGTATAATTCAACATTTCCTTTTGATCTGTAAACTACTTTTTTCTTCTGAGTTAATTTGCTTAAAAAATGCACAAAGAGGGAGGGCAAGTCAAGAAGTAAACGTGCTAAAATGTTTGACAGAAATTCAAATGTTTGTGAAGAAACGTGCTTGTTATTCCATGCACAGAGAGTGTCAGTATTTGCTTTGCTTAGTTGGGTGCATAAATCGAATGGCAGAAGAGGTCTTAGCACAGTATTAGATTTGAGAGAAATTCAGAAAACTGATGCCCTTTGACCATTAAAGAAATAGGATCCCCTTTAACAACATCCCTATGAATGCACAGTGCAAAACACTAACACGGATGCTGTGCACTGGGGCAATCCTAGGTTTTCAAAGATATTGCTTAATCCAGTAAATTACTGGAGGTTGCAATGATGGAACCACAGGAATGGAAGCACTGTAGTGTAAATTCCCATACAGAAGACATGGCCTGAGGAAACGGCAAAGAGACGGGTAATACCCTCAACACAAATGTTAAAGAAACTGTCTTGGATCAGATTACGCTTTCTTAAAAGATACCACCACCTGTACTGGGCTGCCCAGCCTCTTCGTAGTAACACTTGGGATGAATATCATTCATGTAAACACCACACACAATGTGAGTTCCACAATATCAAATGCAGAAGGATTAATGATTAACTTTTTCCATGGATGCAAAGGCCAGCAGCCTCAATGTTGGTTTCTTGGGGGATCAATAGGATGGGATAGGCAGGTTTGCATTTCTTAACTAGCAGCTGTGTGGGGCAGGGCCATAGGAGAAGGACATTTGAAGGACATGCACTATTTGTGTAACATTAAGTCTTGCTCATGAAAGATGACCCTTTTCCCTAACCCATGTGGACAGAATATGGCAAAAGATCAATTTTTAAGAAGAGAAGGATCACCATGCCTATCCCAGCACCCACTCAATACAGTTTGTTGAAAAGCGAGCGGTGTGAGGCAGGATCAGGAGCTTCTCATTCCCTTGCAGCCAGCTAGGGAAGCCAAATGCATTCTGAATTCCATTTGCGCGAGACACGCTATATAAATACATGATCACAATCACTCCCGAGTTCATCACGCTGCTGCACACATTACTGCTGTAGAGCTAACAAGCGGATCTCCAACACATCCACAACAAACACATTAACTGCAAACGTAGCTCTAGTATCACCATAAGAGACTGTACCCAAAGCACAGGTGAGAGCGTTGGAGGGCAGCACTCCAACTGGTAAACCCTTTCCTTACGCTCTCTGCTCCCACCTTAACGGACCTTACCACCTGAAGCCAGCCAGCCCACTAAGCACCTAGGTAAAGAACCAAGAAATATTGGGTTCCCAGTTTTCATTGTGGACCAGAGCTACTTATTCTCCTCACTGACAAAGGGGAAGCAGGATTACAGTCCAACGTCAATGCTGTAGGACAAAACCAGGCTATGACATTTAAAAGCTTAGTTCCCAAGGCCCCAAAGAACTGGGTTGGAATAGATCATATTTGCTGGTTCCATGGAAGCCACATCAGAGCAATCTCCAATTTCTAGCATCTCTGAACTGCTGGTTTTCTTTTTTTTTTTTTTTTTGAGAAAGAAAACAGGTCCTTACTATGCTATAATAAATTACAGTGAAACCCCACATTAAGTCAGTTTGGACTCTGGAGTATTTAAAATCAGTATCCCAATTTTGTGATTTAGACCTATTTATATGTAAATTTAAAAAAGGAAAAGATTACTTCCCTATTATTTCCCTTATGATAAATTAGTCTGAATTAGTGATGAATATAAAGAATTAACTCTTGTATTCCTTATGTTTTGCCTCATTTACAAATGTCATAAAAGCCCATTAGACACTTTAAAAAGTATGTCAAGTAAAAATAAAATTCTCTACAGAAAACAAAGTAAAATGTTTAATGATATAATGAAGACTCATTAATGTAATGTTTATTTTTAATATTAAAAATTCACAAGAATTGTCATAGCTCTTGTCTTAATCAGATGAGCTTTTGTAATATTTGTGTTGTACTTTCATAAATATTTATACATCCATTTTCAAACTTTACTGGTCTTTATTGAATACATTTAAAATTTGTTCATATTTGAGGAATATGTTCTCCACAGGCACAAGCCAGCTATTTTACAGTATCATCTGATCACAGGCATGGGTGGAGAATTTTAGAGGTACAAGGCTCTAAGAGCAACCTTTCTATAGCAACCTACTACAGGGTATAGCCTATTTCTTTCAGGATATGTGTGGACTTGGAAATGGTGTTAGATGTGGAGGGCAGAGAATTGTTCCCTCATGGCTACTCTTTCTTTCCTCCTGTGCTCTGTGGTCAGCAGCCTCTTTCTCCTGTGTGTTCCCCAGATGGTGTAAGTAGCTGATCCAGTCACAAGGGCTTTAATGTCCTGTCTTGCACTCCTAGGTATACAAACAGGGCCACCATCTTGCCATAAAAATACCAATATACAAGAATGAAACAATCTGACACCTAGAGGTGGGTGAGAATCTCCCATTTCTGGCTTCTTGGCTCAATGTGCTGTGCTCTGTGCAAAGAATTCAAGGCACAGTGCAGCTGTTCATTGTATTTTGTGCCCAATTTCATCAGAGTTTGCAAACTTAGCAAGACTGAGTTAAATCCAGATGGGAACAGGTCACTTTATTGAAAGACAAAAGTATCTAAGATAACATTCAGCATTCTGAATTTAATGTATATATAAATATGTTACAGAGTCTTTTGTAAAAAAAAATAAATCAAACATTATCCCTGGCTACTGGAAACTCTTAAATAGTCCCTTCATCACAGGGACCCTCCCAAACAAGTAACTATTACAGGTGAATAACATTAACTGCATACATTTGGGGTGAAAATTGGTACTAATTCATACAGTGCCTTAGAGAATTGGCACAAGGCGCAATACTCCTTTAGGCTTCTTTCAGCTTTGCCACTTCCTACATCTTTACATGTAGATTGAAATAAGATTTCCCACCCTATTAAGGATAAATTTGGCAGACAAGTAAAAACCGTGTGGCACAAATGCAAAGCTGTGAGCGATACTCAAAATGCCTTTGAGCTACTGAGCTTGCATACTCTAAGTGCTATCCACACTAGACTGGTACTGCCCAAGCTACCCCAGGGTGGTTCTCAGCGAAAGAATCACCTCAGGTGAGCATATGTACACATATGTACACATATATGAGTAGCTGTACCTACCCGGGCCACTCTGCACTGCTTCTGGTGTTGCTGAGAGGAATATGTGATGAGTGCTGCACCCTGCCATAGAAACTCAGCCTTCAAGATGAAGGGCGACCTCAGCCTCCCCTGGACACAAAACTAAGCTAAGGGTGTCTGTTTATCTTCACGATTAAGCAGGAGACAATCAGTGACTGCCTTGCTCACATGAACTCCTCAGTTAAATGCCTGAAATTAGATGGGAGGATTTCCTTTAAGAGGCCCAACTGATAACAGCATACAACTAGACAAGCAGAAAATACAAAAACTGCCCATACTTTTTAAGTCCTGATAAACCACTGTGAGCTAAATACCTAGGCATCTTTCAGGGGAGTTTTTCCACTTCATCTCTCTTGATTTGCCATCCTCTTTATAATTCATGTAGTAATATTCATAAACAGTAATTATTTATACACAGTTATGGACCTCTTGAATTTGATTCTCTTCTCACTTAAGCTATAAATATGGAATAAAATTAATACGAGTCAGAAAAAATTAGGACCCTAAAGACTGGAATATACATAAAATCACTTACAGTTCTCTAACTTTTTAAAGTGATTTTTTACTTCAGTATTCTCTTGGGTTGCAAACACTACAGGGGAAAGTTTACATCCAATCAAGAACACATTTATTGAAGTGCTTAAGAATGCAGGAAAGCAGTTCTGCTAATATTAAGTTTTCTAACTCACTCTCTCCTGGATTAAAAACAAAGCAGGCCCTTTTATCCTTGACATTTTAGCATTTGGAACACATCAAAATGTTTCTTCTACTGCATTGGAAAGAAATTCTAATTTTCTTGTCCTCCTGTGTTTGAGGCAAAGAAGCTAACACAGAATTTACAAATTGAACTCCTCATTTTCAGAGAGAAAAGAAGGAAGATAAAGAATCCAAACACAGACAGATTTATCCCTCTGGGCTGGTATCTAAGACAGAAACCCCGCCTGTGCACCTTTGAACCCAGTTTCAGGATCTTTTTGAAATATAAGTTTAAATTGTGCGTGTTATTGAACACACAGAGCAACTAAATAAAGAGCTGAGGTATTTAGCAGGTCAGACTAGATTATCTAACCCCTTCTGGCCTTAAAACTGAAAAATCTAAAGAACAATTCTTTTGAGATTCAGATTCAAAATGGAAGAAACACTGGCAGGCTGAGGAGACATTGTGAGGCTTTCACCACTTTAGTTCAGAGCTTATGAAACCTTTTTTACCATGGAAAAAACCAAACCTGCATTGTACTTCTTTCCAGGCTTCTAAAAGACAAGGAAACACAGTACTAATCTAGATCAGAACAGGCTCTCCGGTCCATCACCACTTTGAATTTAACACTCAACTTTGAAGTTTACAAATTAGATACTTACTTTTTTTTTTTTTTTTTTTGCACTGAACTGAGACATTCTCAAAACAGAGGAGGTGGAAGAAGAAGAAAACAGGTAGAAAACAATTCTGAGAGTTATACCTTGATGTTCGCATCATAAACCCACCAACAGAGCATATGCCCATCTGCAGAGATTTGCAGTATCCGTTTTCAGCTTCTAGCCTCACGGATGACACCGTTATATTCCACTCCAATCCCAGCCTGCAACATTTTTGCGTGGTTTTAATTCACTGTGACTTCTGTAATGTGTTCATCCGAACCGGCTCTTGCACATAAGCAGTTGCTGTTAATTTTAATCTGCTTCATTATTATCTTTGCAATTTTACAAATACGAGCTCAACTACTGAAAAGGACATTCAAAGAGTTGCATCGTTTTGTTGTGGGGTTTGTTTTTTTTTCCTCTTGGAAACAAGTGCTGAGTGATGCTCACCATAAATTAATTTTTCAAGCTTTGTAGAGGTTATGTAAATGTGCAGAATGTTCTTCTGATGTTTAAGCCACAATTTGACAACAGCTTCAAAAACTGGTCAAAGAACTCTTCTTACTAGCATCTGCTTGTTGAAACGTATGTAATGACATGGTTGTATAACATTTCCCATTGATCTTTGAATGCCAGGTGATCACTCAAGCTAAAAAAATGCATGTGCACACAATAGAAAAGGGGAATTTAGATCTTAAAAGCAATGAAATGAGGGGGGAAAAAAGTGGTAATTTCCTTCACCATCTTTAAATCAGTATTTTAAAAGACCCGGTAACAGAAATAGCTAAAATAGTAACTAAAATCCCTTTGACTACTGTTACTCATTCCTACTGCTGTTCCTGGTAACTATTTTGTCTTCCTTATCACAGTCTAGAAAAATACTTTAAATTGGGAACCTCGAAACAACTCCCAGTTCAGGTTTTTTTTTTTTAAAATAAAGTTTAAAGCAGTTCAGCTGCTTGTGAAAAAAATGGGAATTACTGCAATTTCCTCTGAAGTTCAGCTGTTTGAGAAAGCACTCAATTAAAGCAGAAGGGAAACTGTTTTACAGTGTCTGACATTCGACGTCTGTAATGCTTTTGTCACAAATGATGTCTCTTTTCAGCAACATGGTCTCCTTGCCACCAACATAAGGCTTAGTTTAATTTAAAATACAATTTAAAGTTTTATACATGGTGGGAACTCTCTCTGTCAAAACACTCTGCTGAACACAATGGGTGCAGCCTCCTTTCAAGCATGCCGTGGTACTTGGGAGAAACACAGACACGCAGTCGGTGCTGCACAACTATCTGAAATTATACTGCGAGGATAGCTGGTGCTGCTGGGCATTTCCAGTAGGTAAAGATTTCAGTATAAAGACAGCCATTACAATAAATAATAGAATCCCTATGTTATCAAAATTAACTCTCTTAATTGATAAGCTGGCAAATTTTTACTTCCAAAGATATGTGTCAAATTTGCTTGTAAATAAATCTGCGACCGAATTATCTGAATTATCTGAACTGAAATTGCAATTTCTGAATTATCAGAATGAAATGAAGGGCCTTGAGAGTATCAAGTGAAATGTATCAGAAAAATACAACGCATAAAATATTTTCCCCCATAAACAACTTAGTTTCCAATAGCTTTCTTTTGTCATGGAAGTAAAAAAACTCAGCATGACTTGTCTAAAAAGCAGCAAAGAGGATTTGGGATTAGTTATCAGGGAAGAAGTATTGTGTAAAATACCTCAGGTGACAAAAGTGTGTAGCAAGACATGCTTGGCTTTATTACTTCTTCAAAGTAAACAGGCTGTATGCGATACATACATCAGCAAACCCATTTCAGAAAAATACATTACTCTTCTACAAAAAAAACCCCACCCCAACCTATCGCAATGAAACCCTCATCCACTTCCCTAACCAAGAGTCAATTATTTATGAAGTTTCTAAATAATGAATAATGGCTTTTTTTTTTTTTTTTTGAGAGATGTGCTTTTGATTCTTAAAATGTGCTTGCATTCTCTATGACAACAGGTTACATTAACTGGTGACCTAAGTAACGCCATATATCATCTTGCAGAAAGGAATGCTCGCTGGCCAGTGGAGTTATACGACCATGAGCTGAAAGAGAGGCTTTCAGGGAGCTCTATTCACATGCTCCGCAACAGAATTTGGAGCAACGTCAAAACTACTATTCAGCCAGTAAAGTGACCTGAATCCCTTATTCCCAAGATATAGAAAAACACTAAAGAGAAAAAAACACAGGTAAAACTACCGTGGATTTCTACCAAGTGGGCAACAAATCCATCAAATCCTTCTCTCGGGACACAGACGAGCTGCTGCCGTTCGACAACACATGAAGCCTTAATTTGGAGATATTAAAAAATAAAATACTGGGAAATAGGCACAGTTGCTATTGGACGTTCCTGATTGCATTAACCTTGTTAAGTGGCACTGTACTTCTGTAGGCGAGTCATGATGTCATTTGTCCCCTTTTCCCTAGATGAACATGCAAGGCAGATACTCAGGGAGGCCAGGGTGACTTCCTTCAAGATGGGGTAGATAGCTCCTGCTATACTTGTGCTAATTTCAGTATCTTTATCTTGACTTGACCTGACAGATGGTAATGGTTCATTTGCAGTTTGGGTTTTGTTTGTTTTTTTTTTTAAAAGGTTTTCTTTCTTCAATATCTATTCTGTCAGTGTTCACACAACTTTCTGGCATGTTGTGTCCTTGCGTGTTTTCAGCGAATTCTTAGGTTAATTATTTATATTATTTTGAAAAGTGATGAGATTTTAAAAGCTATTGTTATACTCAAAGTCATTGCAAAAGTCAGTATCAGCACCAGATGTTAACTTTTATAGAAGGACATGAATACAGATTGAAACAGTAACTGGCAAAGTCCCAAAGTTTGAAAGGAAGCTTGTGGATAAAACACCAATAACAAGGGTGCCATTCCCAGAACCTCAGCTCAACTATTTCCCAGTTCCTTTGCTATTCAAACTTTGGTGGAAAACCTTTTTAGTTCAGATTTAGCACAAGTTTCCCAATATTACCCACATCTGGTCAGGTTAGTCAGATTGTCAAGACAGACTTTCTAATGGTACTTCAACACTTTATACGATCTGAAGCTGGCAGCAGAGGAATGTGAAAACGGAGCATGACAGGAAAGAAAGTGGCAGATCTCTTCCAGAATCCACAGATTCACTCTGAATTTCTGGTAACATTTTGGGCTGGTTATTTCTCTTGACAAACTGGTGATGAATTTCCATGGAGCCAGACACCGAGTTTGATTTAGAAATGCTGCCCTTCCGCTCAGGAAAGCTTTAATTTAGATTTTGTTATCACAGGAAACTAGTATGTACGACTAAATGAATTCCAGTTTAGTTTATAAAAAAGCCTGCATGAATAACTACAATGAGCTATAACCCTCACTCTCCCTCTGACGGAACACTGAAATAAGTTGATTTTTAAACAGTACTTAGAAGTCAAAATGTAAGGACACCACACTAAGTGTGATGTCTTTCAGTTTGAACTACTTCAGTAGCTTTTGTGTGTTGTGTACCCTTGTCCATCTGTGCCTTTTTTCTGCATCCAAAACCCATCCTCTAAATTGTTTACCTGCATGTTCTGCAGGTGAACATTTCGTAAGCATAAATCACATGCTTCCCATCTCTTCTTTCTTTGAGAGTAACTAATTTCTACTGCTTATTTAAACTGGCAGAGCGCCTGCTTTATTATCAGTTAAGAACTTGTGCACAAAAATGACACTAGTTTGCATAATTATCATGAAATAAGACAGGCTTTTTTAGGGGTAACAATCTGGTAACTTCATAATAAATCTGTCTAGAGCAATCGTAATTACACCGTAACTCATCTTAATACATTTGTATTCGCAGGAGATAAGTGTGGTGATAAGAAGTCCCACTATTGTCTGTGATTCACTGAAATGAGAAACTGCATACAGAACCATTTTATAATACAATTTCTAGAGCTTTCTACCCTGTCTTAAAGGCTTACTGCAAGAGCCCAAGGGTTTGTTAATCTAATCTGGAAAACAGCTTGAATTTATTTTTTTTTTAACATTTTCTCCACATAGCCAATAATATAAAACAGCACCAGAAGTTCCAGTGTGTGGTAAATCTGTATACATTCAAAAAACTGAACATACGCTCCTTAGTTCAATCAGTACCACCAGTTGTGCATGTAAATTGGTTAATTGCCTGGTTACCTCTTAATGTAATAAGTAACCATTCAATGAATATAGGGACATGTACATACACATACCTTTTGCATCATCCAAATTAAAGGCTCTTTGCAAACATAGCAACATGTTAACTTGGCTTTTATAGGGATGATGACAAGAAATAGAACTGAGGAAAAAGTCTTTGCTTGGCAGAGAAGCACAACAAAGAAAGGAAGAGTAAAAGGTGTGATGTATTCCATGCAACTGGATAATGAAAAGATGTTCTAAATCTTGTTCCTATGAATGGGAGGTTGAAAGCAGCTATATGAACTCACATCAGTGCTGATAAGAACACAGAAGATGAGACAGATCTTACTATATGAAAGACAAGCAGGAATCTGTACCAAGTTGATTGTTAGCAAACATAAGCAAAAACTTGAGGAAAAACAGCTTAGAGAAGCACCACCACCTCCAATGATATTATTACAAAGTCCTAAAACTGGAACTCTAAACTGATCCTGTGTTGTTCTACTATAGTCTCACTTGTTGCCAAACCTGGGTTTTGTCAGTCCTTGTGTCATCACAACCACTCAACAATTGGTTCTCCTCACTGTACCTTCTAAATTCCATTCGTTCTTCATCCCTGGTCTTCCATCTCATTTACTTCCCACCTTACCAAGTCACGTAAAGCTAATCCAGAGATATAGCACAGTCAGTATCACTACCTAAGCAGGAACAACCACACCCAAGACATCCCTGAGACGTGTTTATCTGAGTTGCTTTTAAAAATTTGCAGTGACTGAAAATCCATAACCTTCAAAGCTGCCGTGACCAGAAAAAAATTTTTTCTTAATATCTCTTTTAAGTTCTCCTTGCTAAAATTTAAGTCTCCTACTTCTGACATTATCCACTTCTATTTTCTCTAAGTCTCCCCAGTTCTACTTCCTATTTAATCTCCCTCATTATCATCTCCATTTATTCCTCATAAAGTAAAACCAAGATTTTATTTTCAATGACAGACAAGGCTCAGAAAGGCATACAACCCACGTTCATTCTGTTTGGGATGGTAATCTTCTTTCCTGCTTCCTTCCACTATTTGTTTGCTGGGGTTTTTTTTAACCCTGCAGGCTGTGTGAGCAGGAACACGGCACAGAACCCAGGAAGTTATCAGTGGCTCAGAAATAAAATAAAAATCACTAAATTTCCAAAATCCCTGAGATACAACAGACTAATGGTCTTCTATGGACAGAATTATGAGAAGAAAAGGTGCCAAGTATTTAAATCAAGGAAAAAAAAAAGTAATCTAACATTCATATATCCCACACCAGTTTATCATCCCTGGCACTTAAGCACAAAACCATCAAAAGAGAAAACACAGTCTACAAATCTGGTCCCCTGAACATGGAGTTAATACAACAATTCTTAATTGCCACTGAGGTAAATCTGAGAAGATTCAGAAGAGAAGTTCATGTGCAATGAAGCGTTATTGAAAGTTGCAGATGGGGAAATGTAAAGGATATATAGGATTAATTTAATGTTCATGAGGAAATTTAAGATGAAGCTCAAGGAATTAACTCCAGATGCAATCTGATCTTTTATGACATATAACTAATTACACAGGCAATAAAATCAGATTGATTATTTTCTTTGACTCTTTGATTCTAGGATGAATGTGTAAAGCATAATATTTGGATTTATTTTCACAGAGCAAGAACCGTTTTTTCAAGGAAAACCACTTAAATTTAATTTGGAGGCATAGAGAGGCAGTGGCAACACAGTATAAAAGCTCACACTCTCTTTAAAAGTGAAAATCCTGCATCTGTGAACTAGAGGATCAGACCTGAAGACAGAAGTTTCTTTGAAAAATTGAAAGAAAACAGAAAATTAGCATGCTCTTAGTAATGACTGGAGCAAAGTAAACAGACACTTCCTTGTCAGTTCTGGTCAAGAATGATTGAAGGAAAAAAAAAAATCAACTTCTTTCTGAATTGGATGAAGAGAGAAAACACAAATAATAATAATCAAAAAAGATAACAGTGTTTCCTAAAAAAGTAGCAGGAGTTTGCTACTTCAGTGGAAAAGGCAGAGATCTCAGTGGCTTGGAGTCAGTTCTTCAGGAATTTATTTTATGGTAGTGGCTAAAAAGTACTAAGCAGGCATGAGGGGCCTATTGTATTAATCACTGTACACTTAATAGTCTCTGCCTCAAAAAATCTACACTGGAGATAGCTAAAATGAGTTACAGGTACATAAAACACAAGTGAGGTGGAGGGAAGGAGAGGGGAAAGTTATGCCATCAAAGGGGATGCTTTCAGTTGGTCCTTACTGCTGCGCATCTGCAGCTTGCCATGTAAGTCAAAGACAGGGGAAAAAAAAACCAAACTTTTTTTCTCAGCTCAGAAAGCAACATATTTTCTTGGAAAGACAATGATTACAGTTTTCAAACAGAGAGGGGGAAAGAGAAGTCCTATCCTTTTGTGAAGAGGAACTAGTAAGATAGTACCTGTCTTTTGAGTTCACCCTTATTTTGCATTCATTCTATACATGACCATGGCCAATGGTGCAATGTTGCACTGTTGAGGTGGTACCAACGTCAAGCTATATTTAGTTTTTACCAAAAACATGCAGAGGTATCATTGTAAGATGCCTTGAAAATATTCCTCTGGTAGTCTAGAGCAAATTTCAGAACTATTGTTTTAATATCTGTTCTCTTCCTAGGCCAACCTCACCTTTGTGCCAGTCTCAGCTACATTTACACCACATTCACGACCAACTCTGCCAGCACACTTGAGTTTCAGAACGTACTGAGTCTTGAAATAACCTGGCATAAGAAACTTCCCCTTGTTTTTAAATAGCACGGACAATACAGAATGTCCTGTTGGATAAGTGCACACTGGGCCAAAGACACCTCTAGTGCAACTCTGCCAAGACCGAGATGATGCAAGGCATGCATTTAATGCTTTTCTCTTGTTCAATCTGGCATGATGTCATTACGCCAGCCAACATTGAGACTGGATACAGTTTTACTGCTACAAATAAACCAACATAACTAAAAGGAGGAAACGGGAACAATGAAGAATTTAGTTTCATTATTTCCTCTCCAGACTCTTAAGCTGATGGGGCTTTTTGATGCTACCACTGACATTCTGGTGACCCAGAAGGTGTCATAGGCATATAGACAGGACCTCTCAATGATTAAAGAGAAGGCAAATACAGACTGTGGAAACTCCTTGACAAAGATTAAATAGACTTTCACATAAACTGAACATAACACTTCCAGTAAGTTACAAACGGACTTTGTTTAAATGGTGACCATGTAAGCATTTTCCTCTCAGTCAAAGCTCTATTGTATTTAGCAGATTTCTATAGATCTGATGTCAGAAGATTCATTACACAGGGAATGCCCCAATACTAGTTTGTAATATTTTCTGACCTTGTGGTGTTCTCCGACTGCCACCATAATGAAACTATATGATCTTCTAATTCACTTTATTGATTTGTTCTTCAGTGTTTTAATGGAGACAGGCGCAAGGGTGCCTTCAGCTGCTATAGAGCTTCATTAGCCAAAAATTAGGGCAGCTGCAAGAAAGCTCACTGCAGACCCTTCTCCTAGGTCTTCACTGGAGGAAACGTGCCTGGGCACTGCATTTCCTTGGCCATGCTGATGTCACACACAGATGGAACTAACAGGCTTCACTTTTACTAATTTACATGGTATACATCTGAGATGGAACTTGGAAAAAAATCCCCTTAAATCCCATCTTCCCCTGTGCAACAGAATCAAACTGGCCTGTTAAGCCTCCTGTGCTTGTGACAGGAAGACAAAAGAGCACTGACTTTTCTCTGTTTAATTTAAGTATGGACATTCAAGAGCTGGGAATGAAGCTTTTTGATGTCTGACACCACAAACACTGCTTCCGAAGTACAATTATACTTTCAAGAATCATGTTCTGATTTTACTTTTACAGAAGGTAGAAAAGAATAAATAGTCAATAATCTTGCCAAGATAAAAAAGACTCTTAAGAAGCACTTCTGGCAACCATGTTTAGGAAACATGAGGGTCTTCACAAATTAGCCAGAGGTAAACACCTTCTTGACCCCCTCTTATCTCCTCACATCTACATTGTCACAGCTTGTTGATATTCTGGAGCTGCAGAAAGCGATTTTGACTTTCTCCTTTAACTTTGAAATATTCAAATAGCAGTTGGTAATTTTATTTTTCAAAATTACTACATAAGCATTTAGCTCAAGGACTGAACAAAATTATTCCAGTAACCTTACAATACAGAGAGCTCGGCAGTAACTAATTTGCTATCTTTGATACACCAGAGGTGAACAGATTAAGCAAACTAGTTTCCTATCTACTAGATAAGAAAGGAATGTATTATCATTTTCTCTGATTAGTATCTTGTGCAGGTAATTATACTTCTCCTTTGCACATAATTAAAGTGAAGGTTGATTTCCATTCATTCTTCACAGTGGTAAAATTATCAAGTTACTTCTCAACTAATTATTTTCTGTAGCATAGCAGTGTTTCAGATCCCTGTCACATCCCATTTAGCAAACACAAAATAGCTCTGAATAAGACTTATCACAGCCTGGGACTTTTATGCTATTAATTTGGGGGGGGGGGGGGGGGGAAAGGGTGTGGGAGTGAGAAAGATGTATAAAAAAGAAAATCTTTAGATGGATGCTATCCAAGCTGAAAATGAATTTCGTTACAAAACCTCCAATCAGTTGGGGTTTTTTTAATCTATCACTGAATCTTTTCCCTTTTTACAATCTCTTTTATTTGTTTAATTTATCCTTAATTCGTTCAAGTTCACAACATTTTATCTGGCAAAGATTCAGTGAATTAACTTCTTAGGATAAACTTTTTTTCCTGATGATATTAATTTCATATTGACTACAACTTGTTTTAAGGTTCTCAGGGTGCTAAACATAGCAGTGATACGTGTTTGTTGGGATTACGTTTTTGAGACACAGGTAGAAACACCAGCAGCATTGTGATTTGTAGAGAAGAAGCCATGCAGAACAAATTGGCAAGAAATCCCTACATTATCAACACATGCAATTGTTGGTTGAAACCTCTTTTTTTTTAAAGAACATTTCTTTTATATTTTTTACTGCCAGAAGCACTTAAAGGACTCTGACTGAAACTGCTGTCATTTGCAGAAGGAAAATTTAGCTCTTGCTATTATTTTCCATCTTTCCATTTAGCATCCTTTTGAAATAGCTCTAAATTACATGGTCTGCCCCACTCCTGATTCTTAGATTTTATGTCACCCTGCTTCAATGGTTTTTCCCCTTCCGAACACTAAGAACAAAACATAATTACTATTACCATTCTGCACGTGTCAAATTTAAAGCCATCCTTCAGCTGCTACCACTTGGGGCGATTTTTCTTCTCCTGTTCATTGTCCTGCTCGGCCATTGTGGTTCTTTGTTGTGCTTCAAAAGCACAAGTTCTGCACGTTATTTTTTCTGCTCAAATGTAGTTCTTCTCTGCCAATTGGATCAATTTGATTCCATTACAAACCTCTCAGAGCTGGATTCTCCCCTCTTATTCCAGAGTAACTCCACTGAAAATGATCTTTTTCTTGACTTGCCTCAGCAAAAAGAGTCGAAACTCCACATCCTTTTACACACATCTCTCTTTTTTTTTTTCTTTTTTTCCCCTTCTCTTTTCACAGCACTGAGATGTCCTATTTGTCTGCAACAGTCCTCTATCTCTGGTAGTCAGTAACAAATTTCAATTCCCCCCACCTCCCCCACAAAATAACCTGATAGCTTGAGATTTTAACGTGACCCTTCACGTTAGCTTTTGCTCGACTCCTGGCTACTGCAGTTATCTGGCATCTGATGTGCTGTGAGCTATTTTTTCTCCTCCTTTATTTCACTCTGTATTATGATAATTTGACATACTGTCTCAAAGATCTGATCCCCTTCACTGTCCTTTCTCCCATAGCTTTTTGAGGCTGTTTTCACTGCAGTCCAGGCAAGTTGCCATCAAAAGCCTTCAACCACCCTGAAAAGTGCAACCCCTCCTCTGTCAGCTCCCATTTCCATCTTGAAAATTCTGATGTCTACAAATTACAGAGCAAACCAACCTACCTTCCCTATGACCCCAACAACTTATGACTCACAAAACATGTAAAAAATAAGAGCTATTATTGAGGTACACTGCTCCATAATTTTTTTTGTTTTCCACAGCTAATTTAGCGCCAACAACCTCAGTAGACAGGCATCATGGAAAAACTAAGCCAATTTATCCACAGACAAAGTACAGCACAAGCAACACATACACTTCCCAATACCATTTCATCATTATGCTTCAGGGACAGTCCATGGAGAACCAATATTTAAAATACAAGAGGTAGAGTTCTGTCACCATTCCTGCAGGCACAGATCCAACAGAGCACTTGAGTGCATCCACAGTCTGATTGATTTCAGTGGAACTGTTATAATATGCTCAAAGTTTCTCATGTATTTAAGTGTTTTGCTGGATTAAAGCCACAATCCCTTGATTCTGATAAAACTGTCGAGTGCCTGTTAAGTTCCTCAGACAAAGTTTTGTGAAGAAACGCTTGGTCACTGGGGTATGGATTGTGATCACCAGTTTGATCACGCAGCTGACATTCAGCTGTACTAAAATAACTGTTCTGTTGGTAATAACTAGAAGTAAAAAAAAAAAAATTAAATAAATACACCCTCATCCTGTTGCCTCTTACCTAAGGTAGCCAAAGGAAGCCTTGACCTCGTCAAACTTACTAAGACATTTTCCTTAATTTCTGTGAAATAAACTAGGTTCTTTCTTAGAAAATGATCAATTAAGAACTGTAAAACATGTTTTGCAGCTGGCATTTCAACTGGCTTTTATTAATGCTTGAGCTAGTCTTTTCTTTGCTTTTTCCTAAGGGACGCTGCATGTGTGTCCGATTTTGTTCTGTAAGAAATAATTGTGAATATAGGAAAGTGAAGTGATAAAACATATCCAACCCTTTTCACACTTGAAAGCAAGCTAATGCTATCAAATTTTATTTATATAATTTTATTTTTAAACTAAAACCAGATTTTAGAGGAAATAACTCTCTGTAAATAACTCTGCTCATATTTATTGAAATTTTAAGTCATTTAAGTTCTAAGGCTAGAGAGACCAAAGCTCGAGGACTAAGCACCTGTCCAGGAAAGGAATTTAAATTCAAATAAGAAATAAGGCACTACAGGGTCTGCATTACCTGGCCACTGGTGCATGTCTTTGGTGCTTTGTTAGGATCAGTGCCAGGTTTCTAACAGCCAACAGCTGAGGCCGTATCTACTTAATAGGCACTCCAGTAAGACTAACTGTAGCTTACTCTGAGAAAAAAACAACCTACATTTTCTAGTAATTGCAATGCTTTGAATACTGTGAAGAGATGGAACACAAATGAGGATTGTAAGAATTGTGCTTCTACGTTGAAAACTATTGACAAATCGCATCATCTTATAAACTCATTTTGTCAATTTGCTAATTGCTGTTAGCAGCGAGGATTTAGCGCGCACACAAGAATATTTCTGTGTTGCCTCATTCTTCACCAGTATAATTTTTAAATGAGTACCAACTGCAGAGCAGTTGCACAAGTGTCCTCCGGAAATTGTTATGCTGAGTGAAACAACAGGAGGAAAAAATACTAGGTTTCTTTAAAAACCCCAAAAGTCCTTGTTTCCCTGAGACAGTAATCAGTATGTGTCAAAACTGAATATACTACATTTAGCTATTTATCTTCTAATATACAGAACAGGAAGAAAATACTGAAATCTCTGAAGCTATTTCTGAGAAGTTTCAACAATTGGGCACGAACTGAAATCAGTCCTATTCATCCCCCAAATTCGCCTATTTTCAGGTAGAAGAGCAATTGTTTCCAACAAATACAGGAAAACAAAGATCAAGAAAAACAAGCAGTGATAATAGCCAGTTCTTTTTCAGAGCTTTTCATCTGCAGATACCAAACCAAGATGGTTTACTTGGCAAATACGGATGGCAGAGCATCGCAGCTACCTGTGAAAAAATAAAAATAGTCCAACAAACAGGGCAGTTTTCTGCATCAAAACTGAGTGTGATGTTTGCTATTGTTATCAAGCCTGTTCACCAACACTTCTCAATCTGGAAAATCCATTAACTGTTGCAGATCCCTTATTGTTATTTCCTTAAAACTTTAGCAACTAAGGAACCCTAAACTTATTTGAAGCACGTTTAAACCAGTATTCAAACAAAAGTCAGACTTACACCATCATTGCTACTGATATGAGGGGCCATCCCACATTTCTGGGCATGCAGTACATTGTGAATTCAGATCCTTCCTTTCACAAATCCTAACTCTATCTAAAGCCTACTCCCAGCTTTAATGGCACAAAAATGTCTTTCAACAAAATAAAATATGGGCCACCAGCCCTGCCCACCCAGTCCTTTAACTGTCTAATGCCTAGAAGATCCAGCCACAAACTAAGCTCTTCCTAATCCTATTTCAACATCAGATTCATGCTACCTTTAAGCATTTTCAACTGCGTCATGGTTTAACCTCTGCTGGCAGCTAAACACCACAGAGCCGCTCACCCACTGCTTCCCCCTACCCCCTCCTGTGGGATGGGAAGGGGAATCAGGAGGAAGAAAAAAGGGTAAGACCCTGAGAAGGACAGTTTAATAAAACAACACAAAGAGAAAAGAAAATAACAGTACTAATGAAATAATAGACAAAGCAAGTGATAGATTCTACCTGTGCCCAAGACACCAACAGTCCCTGCTCCAACTACACACTGAAGCAAGCTGAAAACAGACACTCCCCCCCTGGGCCAGCCCTCCCCTTATATAGGGGCAGGACTCAGAGTGGTATCAAGCATCCCCTGGGCTGGCTCAGTTGTTTATCCCAACTGTGGCCCCTCTCAGCTGCAGCCCCTCCCAACTGCTGGGGCCAGCAGCTGCTGGTAATAATGAGCCCAAAGTAAACCCAGGACAAAGTGATGAGAGTGTAAGGAAGAACTGCCCACAAACCCCTCCTCCCCTGTCTATTTACAGACTACACAGGATGCAGCAGTTTGAAGATTCAGCAGTAAACTTAACTCAGCTGCGTTTCCTTTCCCAAATTCTGTCCTCATGCTAACCCTGTTCTTTGCTGTAACTGGAATTCCACGTCACACCAAAACATCAAATACCACCTAGACACTGCTATTAAGCTTTAACATCTGGATCCAGAAGCACATCATAACAAATCTCAATTAAAAAAAATTATTTTTCTTCCTAAATCTTAATCCTAATCATTCAATGAGCTGAACCTTACTCAACTGGACAACTAGAAAAACAAGGCTTTGTCATTCGTTTTCTCTGATGTTACCACCTACACAAAGCCTACTCGAAGTGAAGTCATAAATTATTTTTTTGCCAGAATTAGCCTGAAATTCAACTTTAACCACAGATGTCGGTATACAGTGGAATCTAAACATAAGCAGCTCCTCCCCCCCTGACTTCAGCCCTCATCTCACATTTCATGGACTGGGAGAATACTGCAGTAAATCTAACTCAGAGATTCTTCTTTTCCAAATCTAACTTAAGCATTTCCTTCATCTGAATCCAGATGATTTGTCCCTGATGAAAACCAAACATTATCTATTCTTCCATAGTTATACTCACATTTATCCTAGAAAACCATCAGTACTGCAGCAATAAAGCTGATTCATAAATATGTCTTTTCTCTGTCCCTAATCCTATCACTAGCCTTAATGATACCCAGGAGAGCAGAATCCAGAAGAAAGCCAAACAGTTGTCATTCATCACTGCTGACAACCTCACTTATCCTACAGTTCCACTCCGCCTAGGAAACAACATTCAGCCTAACTCAGAAATGTCTCTGTTCACAAATTCTTAACTCTAATCATAATCCCTCAACGCCCACCCTAGTGCTGACCTTCACTGTATCAGGGAGCCAATACCCAGAGGGAAGCTGATATCAGCCCCTCAAACATCATGCTTTTGAGTGCAAACTCATCCTGCATTTCCCTGCCCTAGAGAATAGAGAAATAAATTTGACTCAGAAATGTTTGATTCCCCAGACTTCCCTTATACCCACCTTTCCCTGCAACTGAGGGACCGTTACTTAGCCAAATACTGAAGAGCAGGCACTCAGTCCTGATAAGACTTGCAGTTATCCTACATTTTTGAGCCTCTAAAAGTGTAGCAATAAATTCAATTGATACAGGTGTGGTTTTCCACAGCCCATTCTTAGTCACTTCTAGGTGACCAGTGGCAATCATTTCATTCCATTTTATTTCCCGTCCAAACAGAAACCCTAAGTCATACAAGCTTTCTTTAACCCCAAACCTGAACCCTAATTCCAACCTTAACTCAAGTTGTCATCTGTATCTGTGTGACCCAAGGCAGAGAAGGAAACATATTAGTCATTCATTTTGTTTGACAAAGGACCTAGAAACCTCCTGAAAATGATATGTGTGTCTGTGCCTAGAGGAAAAACAAGCATCAATCGTTCCTCACGACTAAAACTTCTTACATTTCCAGTCCATAAGAATGTGGAATTAAAATCAATTCATACGTGACTCCTTTCAAGCACTAACTTAATTGTAACATTTTAGTCCAAACTGAACTGTTATGCCAGGCTTTATAG
Source organism: Todiramphus chloris collaris (assembly GCA_025345505.1). NCBI lineage: Eukaryota > Metazoa > Chordata > Aves > Coraciiformes > Alcedinidae > Todiramphus > Todiramphus chloris. The sequence goes on along the minus strand of JANVCC010000049.1, from coordinate 6,508,833 downwards.
TACCTGTGATACTGGTATTTGCATGAAAAGCCATCTCTACCAGTATTACACATATCTCTAGTTTCTTCACCTTCCAGAATGCAGCTTTCAAACCAGCTCCTCCTCTGTCTGTGGCCTTAACTCCAACAGCAGCTCCAAATGCACCTGTAACCCACACTGGTAAGAGCTAAAATGTCAGTCTCTTGTCCCTGCCGGTAACTACTGATTCTTGACTTCTGGGTGTTGCTGAATGAAATACAAATGCAATGTATAAACACGTATTTTCCCACTTTCAGCTCTACTCCTTCCCTGGTTAGGATTCTTCTGACAAATACTGAAGATCAGCTTTTAGCCCTTGCAGTTGCTAATGCCCACCTCAGGCTCTGAGGCCACACAGAATACAAGAAGAGATGATTAATTTAATGCTTGCATCTTGTCCAAAGCCCTAACCCTAATCTTCACTAGATACTTAATCACAGCAAGAATTTTCCCAGCACCTGTTATAAATCCTTGCCAATACTTGCACTCATCCTACTTTTCTGGGCTATGCAGACTGCAGTGAGAAGCTAAATATATAAACCTTGTTTTGCCCACACTCAGGCTGGCACCTCGTTCTAACTTTGAAGTCAGTGATGTGGGGTAAAGCGGCACCGACAGCAAAATTACTCCTTAGCCACACTTCCCTGTTAGAATCATGGAATAGTTTTGTCTGGAAGAGACCTTCAAGATCATCAAGTCTAACCTTATTCCCAGACATATCAAAAACCACTAAACCATGTCCCCAAGCACACCATCTAACCAGCTCTTAAACACCTCCAGGGATAGTGGCTCCACCACCTCCCTGGGCAGCCCATTCCAATGCCTGACAACCCTTTCTTGAAAGAAATTCTTCCTGAGATCCAGCCTTAACCTCCCCTGGGTCAACTTCAGGCCATTTCCTCTTGTTCTGTCACTTGTCACCTGGGAAAACAGACCAACTCCCGCCTTGCTACAACTTCCCTTCAGGTAGTTGTAGAGGGCAATAGGGTTTCCCCTCAGGCTTCTTTTCTCAAGGCTGAACAGCCCCAGATCCCTCAGGCTTTCCTCACAAGCTCCAAACCCCTTCCTAGCTTTGTAGCCCGCCTCTTGTACTGTCTCCAGCATCTCTGTTGACACATCGGCTCACCCCAGACTTCCAAACTCTATAGAGATACTAGTTTCTCTGCCAAGCGTGGCATTGCACGTGTGTGTGTTCGTGCATATGTACACATGTAGATGCAGTGTATGATACAGTGCATTTCAGTGGTGCTTTTTCCCCTTGTTCCTTCTCAACACATGGCCATAACCTTAAGAAGGTATATGTGGTTCAAGCAGATAGAGATGTGAGGTAAAATACTGTCACCCAATGATTTCTGTGGAGATAAGTTTCCAGAATGGTTAAATACCTGCTGGTAATTAGTTTGACAGCAATTGTACTGCTCTGGCAGCAAACAGCTGTTCCTTGTGCTGCTCCTCTGCTACAGCCTCTCAGTGCCCAAAGTTGTTCTGTCTCTCAGGGTCTTCTTAGCAAACTTTTTTCTTAAGGGGAATAGGGACTATTCAAGTTTTATAATGGAAGAGTAACTTACTGGCCTTTCTCAGTAGAAGCAAAAGCAGGAAAAAAACAGTGCCTTTCAGCATCACCTTGGTCATTTTTCAACCTGAGCTAGAAAATGCAGAGCTGTTGGGACAATTCTCCCTGTCACCTTGTGACTTCTTCACATTTTCTGTTCGACTGTGATACAGGCAATTGGACAAAAGTTATGAGGACAAAACTCTGAGTGTCCACCCATTTGTTTGCATAGATAACTCAGCTAAATTACGAAGTTACAGCACTCTTATGTGATCACAAGTAAATTAACTATTCCTTTTATTGAACTCTGAGTGCCGGTGCTCATTACCCTGACTGAAGATCTATTACACATTATAGATGAGGCATTTCTTAAAAAATCTTGCATCTCATATATAACACAAGGAATGTAAACCTAATGATAAACACAGAATATCAAATAATCAATGGAACACTCACACTGAACCGCTCTGCAAACAGTTTATCCACCAGATCAAATAAAAACTATTAATTGAGCAAGTTTGAACAAACACATCCATAACAGTCTTGATCTCCTCAGACAATCTGCAAACAGTTTAAATGAGCTCAGTCACACTAGTTCCTCTTCACAAAACCTGCCTCTTTGAACCTGCCTGCTGACAGATCTCTCTTACTTTTAGCTGAAGACACCTATAGGGTAAGAAAACGACAAATAAGAATATGGAGCTGTTGTGGTAGTCACACAGCACGCTAATGTGAAAGGAGACCCCTGAGCTCCCTCCGAGTCACAGTGTGACCTGCCACCTTCCAAACTCAGGTGCTCATTCTACACAGACATGTAGTTACTCATGCAAGCCTGGGAAGCTCGTGGGGCTTTAGCCTGGAATTTTTCTGAATGTGACAGGCTGTCACGACCTACGTACAATGAGAAAAACAAGAAATGTGAGCAAATACAAGCAAAGCCATAAATCACCACCAAGCCCACTGCCTCAGTGGTCCACAAAGACTAGTCAGAGCAGCTTTACCAGTCCTTCTCTTAACATTAGCTTTGAATTTTCAGATAATGATTTTTCTTTTGAGTAAATTAATTACCAGGTAAACCATCTAACCACTGGGCACATCGCATACTAGCAGTCAAGGTCTTCTAGAAGACAAACAAAAGCACTTACCTGCACCTATCCAATCGCATTTAATAAGTTAGTAAAAAAGCAATCAGCCAAAATGTCACACTAACAGAGTAACTTTGCAGCACTTATGACGTCTGACAGTTCAATGTTTTTATTAAAGTGTATCAAGTGAGAACAGTGAAAGCCAAAGGGTAGGGAGCTGGATTTCAAGTGCAATAGTGTATCTTCTCTGGACACATTATCTTACACTTGGGTACAAAAAATTAACAGAATAATGCTGCAAACACAGTTTACATGGAATGACAGATGGCACGAGTGTCAGTCAGCTCAGGTTATGCATGACTTTCAAATTATCAGATGAAAGCAGATTTTTTTATTATCAGACACAATAAAAATTAACAGACACAATAAAAATAGTTTTTACAAGCTATCATATGTTTCCTGTATCAAAATAGGTTTGTGTTTCTTACTTCATGAGGCAGGGTCTCTTCCAATTACTTTCTTTATTTGAGGAAAGGAAGTTTGTGAAGTATCTCTGGGTTCCATGTCGTTTCAGAAATTAACTAACTACTTGATCTTTTGAAACTTCTGGAAGTTGCTAGAGAAGTACCTAACTTGTCAGGATTCACATGCTAAGCACATAAAAATTTTCAAGTTGAACAGCATGCATAAGTTAGGAATCAGTACTGATAGCTGTTAAGAACAGCTGAGAGTTAATGGTAGACATCTCAGTACACTTTCCAGACTATATAGATTTTTGACAAACATTTTTTTAAAGATATCAGGGGCTGTTAGATTTCTAAATTACATTTCTGTTGTGTACAGCACTGGAGAATGCAAAGCCTGTCATCTTATTCAAGAGATCTCTCACCCACAGAATCAGTATGCAACTCACTCATCATTAGAGTGAAACATTTCAGTTTGCCGTCTCTAGGTCTGACTTATTTTCAAAATACTCAGCCTTTCTGCTTTTTCTTATCTTTTTTGGCTAAGTAGAAGGTGGGCTAGTAAACAGGCAGCTCAGGTAGAATGATAAGAAGCAGAAGAGTAAACCATGAAATTAATTTGGTAAGCAAAGCAAACTTAAAATCAAGGTGAGACACAAAAAATAAAATAAATAAAATAAAATAAAAATTATGAAGCTAAGAATCTGAAGAGGACTGACATATTCCTGAGAACTATAATTGGTTGAATGTTGATCCACCAAAAAAAAAACTTTTGTAAAAGATTTTCTTTCACAGAGAAGTAACAACTTTGGCAAAGTAAACTTTAAAAGTGAAAATGTGATTTACAGGAAATACAGTTTCCTGTGTTTTGTGACTTTTGGTACGTGGAAAACATTAACTAAGCCAATGCACTGCTTTCCCTCACTTTTTGAGTTTCTTGCAGTTTTGCTATCCAAAAAAATAAGTACAAGAAAGCAGAAGAAAACATATTTTTGTTTTAGAAATTTTGTTTTGTATTTGGGAAAAAAAAAAAAAAAAAAGTAACAAATCCCCTTGTCATTTTTAATTCTTACACAGGAAGAAAGTTACTTCTCAAGAACATTTTCAGTGAAAGTTCTCTCTAAAAAGCCCCACGGGGGAATTCTCCCTTCTACCCAGCTCTGCTGAGAGTTATTCTCATCCCTTGAGATGAGCACGCCCTGTGCCTGTGATACACGGCTTTACAGATTCTTTAGTATGACAGATGCTTAAGTCAGTGATTTTATAGCTCCATTTACTTCATTGGCATTTTCAAGTATTGAACTCCAGGGCCGAACATCAATTTCCACTTATTTATCAATAACAGAGATGACCCAAAGGAGCCTTTTCCCTTAACCTCCCTGATGAACAGCAGGGGTGTGAGCTGTGCAGGAGTTCAGCCAACGTGCCTTTCTCTGCCCCCTCCGATGTTCACAGCTTTCTTCCAAGATGCCTGACATAGACAGGTTCTCTCTGAAGAGGAGAAGAAAAATGAGGGGCAAAAACCCAGTAAGGTTCTCTGATGTACTGCTCCTTTCCAGGTAGCTACACTGTACTATGATGTACTGCTTTCAAAAGCTGGCTACTGCTGCTTTAAGAAAAAAGATAAAGGACTCACAGAGGTTTCAGATGGGAGAAGTGCAATGATTTAAACAGCAACAGGTCATTCTTTGCTCCTACAAGGCACTGGAATTTCACAGCTGACTTTACAAGCGCTGTGAAAACCCAACACACATGCCTACATGTATTCAGAGATTTCCAAGTCATTAAAAAGTCAGCCTTTCCATATTGTTCCCTGTATACACGATGCTTTCCCTGGCTAGACTGTAAAACTATTAATCTGTCTGCCTTGGAGTTCCTTTCCAAGATATCAGGAGGCCAATCCATTTCAGTCAAGATGGGTGACCTGTATGAATCAGTGGCATTGATTTTTATTTCTTTTTTTGGTTTAAGAGTATTTAACAAGAGACAACTTTAAAACGAACAATAGCAAGTGATCATACTCATAACTAGTGTATGTTTATATGGCACACTGCTGAGCCCAGGTCAATATTATTTAACTCCCAGCAGGACTCAATCACTTCCGACTGGTGACCAGGTTGTAGAGCTGTTGACTGGCTCACCAGGAGTGCAGCCAGAGCAAGCTCACAGCTGCCTTCACATCACTGTGTGAATGTTTGAATTCCCTGTAACTCACATCCCCATTGTTGTGCTCTCTGCTCCTTCCACTAATTTTCCACTCATTAGTACTTGTTGCTTTGCATACAAGTACCTCAGAGGAAGAAGAGTCTATTAAACTGTGCCTAAATAATACCATGTAGTCAGAGGTATTTGAGCTGGACATCCCTCCAAAAATGGAAATAAACTAAAAGCAGTCAACAGAAACAAAGCAAACACCACAGTAGTTCAAGCACAGAAAGTCAGAAATTAAAGAGGGAATTTCAAGGTGTTCCACATCAGAAAATCTGTCACCCCTCCAGTCTGTTCTGTGTGAGGAGAACATGGGGAAGGCAGCAGGGACTCAGGATCTGGCACAGATCTGGCAGCCTTGTGTGCCACTTTCAGCAGTTCTCACATTTGAATGAGGCACAAAACCTGTTTTATGAACGTATAATGATGATGATAATACTTTGCACTTCAAAAGCTGCTTCTCTCATACAGTCTGAAAGATTAACGAATGAGACTTCACAAACCTATGCTAGTTAGCATTTAACTGATCACAGTGTTTACACTGACACATACGTCTTTATATTTGAGAAATAATTTTACTGAAAGCTTCAGTAAATTGCCAAGAAGAGGGAATTATAATCTTCAAGGGCCAAATCCTGACTGCTATCTTCATACCAAATCAGAGAGCATCAGGATTTGGTCCAAACCATTTCCCATAAGCAGCAGCACATTTCCCAGTTTATTTGCCTTTCTCTTATATCCTCATATGCTACGATCTTCTTTTGACTCATTCTCTCTCTATTGATTTGATATCATTATTTCTCTTTGTTCCTCTTGTGATAGTAACTGTGCCTGAGAAGGCTGAGGCAAGATCAGTACTTGAATTGCTTTCCTTGGCTGCTGAGTTTTCTTTTAAGCTGCAAGTATTCCAAAATCTACAGCATATCTGCCAAGCAGAAACTACAGCATGCAAATCAATAGACATGCCTAGGCTGCTAAGAGCAAAACTCTCAACAATCCCAAAATAGAGCTTGAAAACATGTATTGGTGCATGGTGATTTCTTGCTTCCCCCCCAATGACCACATATACTTGTTATCCTTGCTCTGACTCCAGCTTCAGCAGCAGTCAGCTAGTCTTGGTTGCAAACTACAGACTGCTCTTTATTCTCAGATCTAAGCTATTTTAGTCATTACTGATCTGCAGGAGAATGTTTTTTTGCTCCTGAGTGTTCAGTTCCTCTGAGACGTTCAAACTCATTTGAAATACTTACGGAAAATGTAAAGGACAGAGGGGAGGATGGTGCTGTCTGCAGAGACCTGCCAGACTAACCTTGCAAAAACACGTCCATCACGAACACTAATCTTTCTCTGAAAACTAAAGCAGGTGTTTCCTTCAATTTTTCTCCTGTTTACAAATGGTGGCCCAGTTCTGTCCTGCTTACTCAGGCACAGCTCCCAGTGAAACCCTTCTCTCCTGTCTCAAGTTCAGAAATGTTGTCTCAGTAGGTAGGACAATACCTCTGAATTAACTGGGGCTGACGGGCCTCATTTTCCCTTGCTCTCATCATAATATCACTGATTAAAGTGAAATAATTCAAAAGGTGTATCTAAGTAGCAGAACACAGTGCTGTGGGTGAATACAGAACTATTAGCAAGCTAGTTTGAATCAGAGAGCAATGAAGTTAATGAAGACCATGTCTGCCCGGACAGGTATGGGCAGTAGCATGCTAGACCTGCACCGATCCAAGCTGGTAGATGTTAGCCAGCTCTAATGTGGCAACTGGGTAGTGGAGTTAGTTTCAGAGGTAAAGAATATGAGAAAAAGAGCGTCTTCATGCAGCACGTGCTGAAGTGCCTATGTAATTGCCACACCACAGATGGGTGGTGGTCATCTGGCCTTGTCCTTACTTCCAGTTGAGGTGTGCCAGGGCAGATGCTTAGCCTTCATCACCCTGCTCGGCCTGTCACTGCTGTTGCTCTGGGCAATTTTGCACTTTTGTTTCTGGTGAGTGAAATACAGGTAGAGCTTCCAGGGACTGGTCTCCCCTCCATGCCTTTCTGACCTCTATTATTCTTCTAGTTTCATTAAAAATCATGAAATCATGATCGTAACTAGTTTTTTAGTCTGGTATCCACTGAGCAAAGAGGACAAAGTAAGAAAATCCTGGTCCTTTGAGTGGATGGATGGATGGATGGATGGATGGATGGAATAAGGGTTGGTCCAAGCAACAGTGTGTGAGGGGAAGAAATTCTTCCTAAGTCTGCAGGTAATATTTTACAGGATGCTTTACAACACATGACAGAAAAATCGCCTTTTTGTAAACCATGTATATACGCTACGGTACAAAATAACTTTCTTTAAAAAAAGAAATACAATGATAAAAGGGGAAAATATGTTCAATATACCTCGTTCAGATACCAACGGAGGTGAAAACAGTGTTCAAAATCAGAATACCTTCATATTATTTTCCTAGGAACTGTAATGACAATACCAAACAGAACCTTCTGATAGCTGCTCCATCAAGAGTGGGGAGAAGTTGGGGAGTGCACCCCAGGGCCAGGGAGAGACTGCCACTGCTCCCTGGCCAAGGCACAAACCACTAGACGCAGCAGTTAGGAGAGATGCAATTAGCGTCCTTTAAAAAAGCTGCAATGGCAATATAGCCTCTCTGAGGGATGAATATGATGGCAAAACCACTAATGAGAGAGCTAATTGATTCAGCAGGTTAGAGCAGTAATGAAGAATCATCTACTGGCTGCCTAAATCAGATCGTCTGACACCTGCAGAGTACGAGTGTGGCTCGTCCAAAGTAGCAGGCCTGCTGTTAGCCTATTAATAATTTCATTGTTCATTTCTTGCTTCTTAATCTATTTGTTTCACCCAACTTTGTGTGTTTGATTAAAGCCAGAAGCAAACAAACAAACAGCCACACACTCTCTCACTGAAACGATGACATTTCACAACAGCTACCTCCCTTGATTAATGCAGTTTTCACCTACTCACAATGAATTGAGTAATCTGGTATTTACTAGATCTTAACCATTTTTCTTTTCCAAGCTAGAAATGGGGCACCCTCAGGGGATTGTTGCAGCGTTTATATGTTGTCACTTTATATACTATTTTATGTATTTTTTTCTGAAGTACTGTGAATTTCAGTTTTGCCAGAAATTTGTTCCTTTTTCATGGTGTTACCACCAGTTTTTCTAGGTGACCAGAGAAGACCGAACTAAAAATCTCTCTGGCTAACTGCAACCTCTAATCATTGGCAGAAAGCCTGCATGTGAATAAAGCCTACATGGTGAGCAAGGCATTCAATGTTTGTGTCTTCCTGATGTCACGAGAGTGGGTTTATGAGAGGAGAAAAACAACCCAAGTTTTCATTGTGGGACCAAAAGCTAAATCAGGTAGTAACTTCTGTCAGAAAGCCATGTAAGCCATTGCGGCCATTGTGCACATGTCATTAAGAAATAATCTTGTGACATTTTATAACCCTGATTCAGAATATCTAAGTATCAATATCTTAAGAGTCATTGCAGAGAAAGAAGCACAACTGAGAAACCCCCACTTATCCTTGGGAAGCAGGTAAACATTCTTGCCTCTTAAATAAAGTGTGTCAACAATAAGCCAATGATGAAGCACTGACCCTGGAAGGGACCTAGTATTTTGGGTTACAATTTGGGAATTGTTTCCACTGGGAGACAGAACTGATTGTATGAATGAAGTATACATTCAAAACAATTCAGTTATATGGGAAGAGCACAGACACAATTCTCTATCTGTAACTCCAAAGGGAACAAAAAGAATCCTGAACATGACCAAGAGTTTCTTGTTCTTCTGAACACAAGCTGCGTTATCATTCAGATCCTGTGTCGAAAGAAACTATTCCTAAACTTATACTTGTTCTCCCTGCTCTAGAGATCTGACATACTTCCCTTCCACCCACCATCCTACTTCTGCATCTGCAACAAGGCTCAGGGAAATCTGTACTCAGGTTTTTGGTAAGTCAAACCTCCCTGTGTTGTTCAGTGTTTCGGATGACAACTCTGACTCCTTCAGCTATCCTAAAATTAAACAACTTATTCCTACTCCCCTTTTTAAGATGAAAGAACATTAGCTGGTAAATCAACCTGCTTCACTGAGGTTTATGATGAAATACGTATTTTTAACACCTCAATGTCCAACAGCTTGGTAACAGAAAAATTCCATGATGGAAAAAAATGGTTCACCCATAGAGCAATTGAGGCTTTATTAGTGAGAGAAACAGTTAAACAATTGTAAAGTCCCAAATCAGACTTTCAAGCCATTTATCTCTATTTCTACTCAGGGTACCAACATGAAAACTTTATTTTATTCCAAGCTTTAGATAAAATTTGGGTGTACTTACTACCCATTTGCAAATTAAATGAACCAAATTCCATTTTTCTTTCCATTCAAAAGGCCAACAGTGTACACAAGCATCCTTTTGTTGTGCCACTGCCAGCTTAAACTGACCTACACCCCGTGATACCTAGCCTTCCCCTCTTGCCAGAACACACTGGACCAGGACAATTGGTTTTGGCACTGTATTCTAAACTGGATTAAGTTATGGATCCAGATTAAACATATACTCTTTCCCGGATCACTTGTACCCTGCACCACTTCACTGACCTGGTTCACCACATGCATGCCTGAGCAGTCCTGTGTCACAGTGGGCAGGGTGGCATGGGGATGGATACAAACTGCTTAAGCCAGTACTGCCACCAAAAGAAACGTTTGTTACACTACAGCTTTAAGATACAAAGCAAATCTATTTAACAGCTTTTACTGCTAGTCTAGAAGATGTTTTCTCTAAGAACAGGCTGTCAATATCCTATTTACTCTTCTGTTCAAAAAGGTGGGTTGTTTATTTGCTGTAGCATGACAAACTATGCTCCTATTGCCACACTATGAGCAAGAGAGCACAACTCCCTGGGGTGTCAGCCAGAGGTATGGAAGATCAGTCCATCGCAGCTTTCGCCACTCTCCCATTCATTTGCTGGTGATGTCAACTCCTGACCGTGGCAGGTTGCTATGTATTGCAGCAGTGCTATCCCTTCTGTTTCCCCTGTTCCCAGCCAGGCAGACACTGCTTTTTCTCACTGCCCTCTCATACGTCTCCTTTATTATCCTGGTTGCACTGTCATTTATCTGACTTTGGCCTTACTCGCGTTTCTTCCAATTGTCATTTGCAGTTCACTGTCACTGTTTCTGAGTTTGTAGGAACTCGGTCTCTAACGCTGAACATTTTGCTATAGCAAGGCAGTCTCTGTAGGGATACTTACAGCTTCTGCTCTTAGTGCCTTCCAGAAATGTTTCTTTAATAACACACATAAATATTAAAGGAAGAGAAGGAAAATTGGAAGGAAGAGAAGGAAGGTTTTGTTATTTTTTTCTGACCCAATTTCCATCCATCACTTCAATTAGGTTCTCAGAGACAGATGAACTTCTGCATCCTTTTTCCCTCCAATACCTTCTGTACAACTCCATATGGATCTTCAAAAAATCCTGTCTTGCTCAACCTTCCCTCCCTGTTCTCTGTCTGAATGAGTGCCCTATTTCTATTCCTTATTTCTTGGTAATTGTATTCAAACACTCTCTTTGTTCTTTGTTTGCTAACCTGCATTTTTTTTCCTCTAGTCAGCTTATCTCTTTTTTAGTCCTTTTGATTAAAGTTCTCAATTCATTTAGTATCTTTCTGTTTCTCCCCAGTCCTTCTAAAGTGAAACTATAAAGCACTGCAGGGAATGCTTGTATTTACCTCCCAATTCTCTCAGCCAGGCTTTCAGGCTGACTTGTAAGCTGTATACTACAACATCTTAAAAGTTTCCAATCCTACACTGAACCATTTTACTCTTCCCTTCCCGTTCTCCTCTGGCAATAGCAATAGCTTTATTTTCTATACCCATCAGGGTCTTTTAGAATTGTGATTTGCTGCTGCTGAAGTCCTTTCATGATGATCAGATAAACTGAATAACCTGCACAATTTGGACTGAACATCTCTGTGCACTGGCAGCGCAACTGCAGCAGGAGCACAGAGGTGACAAGTTGCTACACCGTGCATTTTTCAACACACACATTATGTCGCAGTTTTTCATCCACCGTCTGTCTGCAGTAGCAAGAAAATTGGAGGAGTGTTAGACTGTAATTCTCCTCGGATTTGTCTTACGTTTTTAAACAAAAACTAGGGGAAACAGTGAAAAAGAGTGCATCATAGTCAACTTGGCTTGATTTGGACTTTTATTGTTATTCCAAAGGATCATTTTTCTCTCTTCCACAGGCAACATCCTGGTTTGCAGCCTAGATGTGTTTCTACCCACCACATCAATACCAGTGAGTTCATCTTTCCATTTTCACTGAAGTTGCTTAGTAACAGAAGATGAGGGGAAAGCGTGTCCAGACTGCATTGCAATGTCTTATCTTCAGGTTCATTGAAAAAGATGGACTAATGGACCACCAATGTGAAAATGTTGTTCACATTTGAATCAGTAGATCCATTTGATATTCCTCAAGGAGCTTTTAGAAGAATCTTTTTGTCATATTTCTTTTCAGCACATATATTTTTATGTGAGTGCCCTTCAACTCTGCCACATTAAGAAATAATAAAGTTGGGGTTTTTTTAATTCTCTTTTTTTTTCCCCTCCACATGGTATTCTGGCCACTACAGGAGGAGAGTTTCCATACCTTGGGCAGACACACTTTGAATAATTTTCTAGTATCATTTTGAAAGTGAACTTACAGTCCATTAAAAGGACAGGCAACATCAAGAATTTTTAATAGTGTGGACCTGAGCTTAATAAAGATACAGTCTCATGGATGAGTTCCCTCACTGTGTGATCCTGAGAATGATCTCCACTCCCACAATGACTGTATGAAACCGTTCAAAACCAGTACTGCATTAAGGAAGTGTGCAGGTGGGATTTGCAGGTCTTCAGCTGTGGTCTAGCTCTGCAGTTCCTTAAGGCAACCAGTAAAAGCATAGTGCTTCCAAAATCTATTCCAAGATTTTTAATTATCTTTTCAGAAAGTTTCCTATTTAAAAAAACAAATTAAAACAAAACAAAACACAACAAAACCCAAACAAGTAACCCAAACAATCAATCAAAACCTAAATAAACAAAAAGAAAGGTCATGAAGAAAGGTCAACAGACACCATTCTTAGTCACCAATTTCCAGACAAGATTTTGGATAGTTAGCTCAGGACTCTTTGGCAATTCAATAAAAGCTGAATTTTACATCCGTGTCCTTCCCTTTGATCTTGCACTATGGAAAGCATCTCTCCTCTAATTTCTGTCTTTAAATAAACTCATTCCCTACAGAAACATGTCTTTTCTAGATGAGCTCATTTCATCCAAAGAGTACAGCAGCAGCCATCAGAGCCACAAACCTAGATAGGAGCTGCTTCCCTTTTATCCTGCTAAGCCCAGGGAAAAGGGAGACTAAAGCCCAGGAGTGTTGTGCTGATTTTTGCTGGAGTAGAGTTAATTTTCTTCAGAGTAGCTAATGTGGGGCTATGTTTTGGACTTTCTGCTGGAAACTGTGGATAATACAGGGATGTTTTCGTTACTTCTGAGCAGTGGCTTACATGGAGTCAAAGCGTTGTCTGCTCCTTACCCCACTCCACCAGTAAGTAGGGTGGGGGGGGTCTCAAGAAGCTGGGAGGGGACACAGCTGGGACAGCTGTCCCCAGCTGACCAAAGGGATATTCCAGACCTTATGATGTCATGGTCAGCATAGAAAGCTGGAGGAAGGAGGAGCGTTTGTCTTCCCAAGTAACTGTTATGAAAGCCCAGTTTTCCTGGGGATGGCTGGACATGTGCCTGACTATGGGAAGTGGCGAATGAATTCCTTGGTTTGCTTTGCTCATGCATGTGGCTTTTGCTTTACCTATTAAACTGCCTTTATCTCAACCCATACATTTTTTCACTTCTACTCTTCCAGTTCTCTTCCCCATGCTGCCACGGGGAGGGTGAGTGAGTGGCTGTGTGAGGCTTAGTTGCTGGCTGGGGTTAAACCACCACAGATGTGTTTTTCCATTGCCTGCAGTGTCAGCCAATGACTGTGGGCACATCAACCCTAGCAGGAAGATGGCCAGAGGGGCAGGGGCAGACAGAACAGAGCTGGCTGCACAAACACTACAGGTCAGCAGCCTACTGCAAGTGCTGTGGCACCAGCAGGGGGAAAACTTAGCTCCCTGCACTGTGTATAAAGCCAGCTGCACTTTGGAGCTCTTTATGTATGTGTAGTGTGATGGCAGTAAATGGCACAACACATAGAGTGAGTTATATACTTCGATTTCCTTGTGATATTACTGTACGAACAACCCTTGCTAGTTCGTGTTGATCCATACCCTTGTCACGAAAGGCTTCTCCTGCTTACACAGATGAAAGTGGGTGATGGGAATAAATATTGAATATATGCTTGAATGTATGAGATATGTAACTATTACAAATGCATCTTTTCATTTATCTGTTAACAATGAATAATAAACAGCACTTTTAAGAGAGGAGTGCTGGGTTCAGTTTTGGATATATTTTTGTTTTGAAAAGAAGAAATATCTCTGTATATCATTACAGAATACTTAAGGTCTGTGTGAGACTACCTCTTGATCATGAGTTTGTTATTTTTACGTTTGAATCATAAGAGAAAATGTGTTGCTGCTGCGCAGCACTACTTATTCAACATCCTCAAATCCCCAAGGCAAAGAGTTTGGTTAGACACAAGATGGCAGAATACAAATCATAATTATACTGAAAAGGAAGGTTTATAAAATTCATGATTAAAAAAAAAAAGTGACACAAAATACACAATTAGACTAAGAACTTAGAAACGGATGGTCAGGATCCTACAGCAATACCTTTAAGTAAGGGTGCATTATGCAAGGCCTTGCATTATGCATTTATCATTACTCCTGACCTCAGTATCACAGCAGAAAGTATTACTCCTACAAATCCTAGCAAACATTTGATAATTCTATCATATGTTCCCCCCTGAAATTTTCTAAAATTCTTTAGAAAGCATCATCTATATGTTGCAGAATAACAGCTGGTTTATTTGTACTGAGACTATGGGTGTAGTTTTTGTTGATAAATACAGGTGAATTTGGCCCAATGAAGAAATTGCCTGATCTACTGAAACTCAGGCACACCTATAAACCACACGAAATCAAACACCCTTCAGTGCACAGTGTCGCTACACACTGTTTAGGACAGGAACTGAAGATACTGAAGAGGTGAAACTAAAAGGAATGAGGATATTAACGTGGTACAAAAATAGCTTGAGCCTGTACTTTCCTTCTTTGTCAAAAAGTCTCAAAGATTCTTAAATGTCTGCGCACACACAGTAAGAACAGAAATGTCTGCAAAAGTTAAGGCAGCACTATGCTCAGAGCTGTAACATGTGTGAAAGCAGCAGCTCATGCACTGGAAGCAGTACTGCCTTTTCATCCTCTGCCACCCAGCACCTAGACTGTGATCCGCTGTATTGCAGGTTGCTTGACACATTCACAAGTGTAATAAAAGTAACTAGACCATGTCCCAAAGGGGTTGAATGAAAGAGAGAAAAAATTGTGAATAATAAAATTCCATTGCAGCTTTTCTATGTTTTTCCCCCAATCTCCTCATCTTTAACAAGGGAGGTTCCCTTTTTGTTTTGCGTGGTTTGTAAATAGTAGTGGCCATTATTTATTCAACATATTTGCCTTTTGTAATGCTGGCTTTAATTTTTAATATTCACACTGATATTCCTCTTCAATAACACTGTGCACAGGGGCATATCTGTTTGTATTTATTCATTAGTGTGTTGCTAATTAAATATGTGTTTCATTAAACTTGTTTAAAAAAAGTAGAAGTTGAGAAGAATGAACACACTGAAGTACAAAACCCCAAGGCTCTGAAAAAACCTCCACAGCTGAGTTGTTAAAAGTAATGTGGGCAGCAGGAGTGTCAAAAGCATCTAATGTTTTCTGCACTCTACCAAGTTTAAACAAAATGTGTGCGCTAAAGGTAGCAGGTAAAGTTAACATGTATCTGTCTACTTAGAATATTCATGCCTGGGAATCAAAGCGCTTCAGTTACTTTTCCTCTGGCTTCTCCCCTGGCTGGCTTTTTGCCACATGCATTATTTTCTTAGAAGATTCCTTTACAAAGATGTACAGAGATACATCACACATAAATGAGTATAAAGCGATTGCCTGCTTTGACTACCTTTGCAAGGTGAATACTAAGGACCTGTTTTTCTCTTCAAAGCCTAGAAGCCCGAGTCCCCTGCCCAGCTTCTTAAATGCCACTGAATCTTCAGTATTGCCCTCTGACATCCCAATCCAGCAAACCGTGTGCTGACACACGTGGATGTTCCCGCTGGCTCCACAGCAGGCACTACATGCCTTCTACAGCAACACAGCCCTGAAGCACAGCAAATGCAGCAGTGAAGTGACTCAGTGACAACCTTATCTTTAGGATGGGCACGGGCTGAAACTCAAGGCACAAACCTGAAAGGGATGTTTGACTACTTTTAAATCCTGTGGCTGGCTGAACTTTCACAAGTGATTTTGTTGAACTTTAGCATGCAAGGCTATGCCCGCTGCTCCTGACTTCACCAGCTTACCAATCTACCGTGACAGCTGACAGTGACAAATTTTAGTGAAAAATGGAATTTTCCCTTCAAGTGTGGGAACGCTCCTGTATTTAAACTATCACCAAGGGAAAACCCTGGTTCCAGCACCACCAGGTCAACCTGTTAAACAGCTCAGATCAGATACACGGGATACTCCTAAAGACAAGTTGTTCAATGAATATCTGATCACATGAACAAGATGGAAAGGAATACATCCCAGGATGTTAACAGCCAGCTACACAGAGGTTGCATTTACCACTCAGAAGAAAGAGTGGGAAAACAAGCATGTGTCTGGCACAGGAACAAACACATCAAGCTGGAGGACCAGGAATTATGTCATGAGCTCAGTGTATCAGAGATTTTCAGGAACTTTGTAGAAATCTTGCAGTAGATCTTTCAGTAATGGCACAGAAAATGAAAGGATCTGGATAGGAAATCATCAGTTTATGCAAAATAAAATGGTAAGCAGATGAGAAAGTTTTCAGAAGGAACATTTATCATGCATTTACCGTGACTACTAACAGATAGAATGATCATGGTGGACACAGAGAGAATGATCTGGGTACTAGATGAAGTCAAATAGCACTAGCTACAAAAAAATGTGGTTTTTTTAGAAGGAACAGTAATAACAAGAAATAAAAGATAAGTTTTAATAAAAGATCCAGGGCATGAAATGAGTCTGTTGCAAAAGACTGCAAAAAGTCAGTAGTAACAATCTCAGTGTATGTGAAGAATGGACTTGGAAGGATCCTGTACATTATAACATACACTAGACTGCAAGGAATGATAAATAGAAGAAAGAACAAGAGTGTGCAGAACAGAGTGAAGAATGGCATGGAACAAAAAGGTTTAGAGATGAACAGAGTTACAGAGCAGATGCAGAACACAAAGTGCAAGAATGTCATTCAGCTCCACTGTCACAGCTGTACTGGCAGATGGAAAAATACAAATAAGATATAAAAAAATACTCTAAGATCCATAAGGTGTCTGTTCCACGGTTACAATGGTCCTAAATGCACTGGTATAGTTTTCAAAAAGAATCAGTATTTAATCTCTAAGTATTTAAATACAATACGTTCTGGGAACATACAGACAAATGCTTCTCACACGTGAATTTCCTCTGTTTAGCCATTTACTTCTGTCTTGCCCTCAAGGATTTGGTCAGCAGCAGGATCCAAAAGAAAAAACATGTGCTAAAACTTACAGATGATCACACAAAAAAGGGATGTCTTGGTACTTATTTGTAGCCAACTGATCCCCGTAAACAGGAGTTGGCTAAGACAGAAAACCAACAAAACTGAATCAAAATTTAGGCATAGTTAACAACATACAGAGTGTCTTCATTCAACTGGAAGATTAATTTTTTATTATTATTTCATCAAACTTTAACTATCATCTGGAAGAAATGACTTGTTTTCATTATTTCCTTAGGATATTTAATTCTTTTCCAGTAAAATATTAATGTTCAATCATGTATGTTTTCCTTCTGTTTCTCATACTCTCCAGTTTGAGTCCATTTAAATGTTAAAATAGCATAATTAACTATCTTCTTCCTTAGTGTTCAAAAACTATTTCCATGATGAAATAAAATGTATTTACCAGTGTATGTTTATTGTATATGAATCAACTGAAACAGAAACTCTTCCCCAAAGACTTTTTAATCTACTGCATATAGGAAAAAAAGGGCAATTTGATAATGGAGAATACATTAAGTGACACTATCTGGGCTGTTGATAGGGGAAAGGTAAAGGGCTGCTTAAGACACACTGTAAAATCCTAAAGACACTTGAGTGTCCACTGATTTCAGTGGACCTGATTTTCTAAGCACAATTTATGTAAGAATTTAATGGAAAACAGAGAAGCTACTCAGTAGACAAGAAAGAAAGATCACAGCAGATATGAACTAATTATCTCAGAGACAGATCAAGATAAAGAAATAAAGGTCATATTAGGAAGAAGGATGAATAGATCAAGTGAAATAGCACAACAAAAGGTTGTAAGAATGAGAAGACAACTTTCACTGATGAACAGTACTAAGGAAGCTGTGGAAGGAGTCAGAACAAAAGGAGTAAAGAATAACTGAGATGGAAACGAGACAATTTCTGCACATCCGTAGAGGCAGCAAAGGAGACTTAGATTGGAGGAGTATAATTAAGTCAATACATAGTTCCAGGGTAAGATTTGATGAATAGAATGGAGGAAAGAATAACAAACCATTATAAATGTCAAAGTTAACATAACATTTACGAGTCAGGCAGTAAGGAATGAGTGCATCAACACTGTAGAGATAAAGGTAGAAGTAGTAGGTGATTAGGTCGGCTATAAGGATGGTAACATTCAGACAGTGACAAAATAGCAAACATGATTCTAAAGTGATAGTTCAAGAAACGGTATGACAGGTCAGGAAAAGAGTTATTTAGGATTCATCTGAATATGAATATTGGCTATATCATTCATGCATGTCACAGAAGTCGGGAGAGGGCTAGAGGCAATGTAATTTAAGCGTAAACACCAGAAATTACTCTTCTATCATTAGCATACTAGCAGTCCTCCTACAAGCTGACAGTGATAGCCTATCAATTAAGACCTGAACTGTCTGCTTAAGGAACTGAAGCAATGTTTTCTTAGTTATTTTTGGATTCTATTTGCTTATGCTACAGATAACTTTAACATAGAGAGGTATGTTAATTCGTACATAAAGTAACTACTGACAGTGACATAACCTGCACAATAAATAGGCAACCTCAATCAATATTATGCAACTTTTGTATAACTACAGGATTTCAGTACTGCAGATATAGAGGAGGGTGCTGGAGTATTAGTCTAAGTGCAGATACAGAACTGAAGTCTAAAAACTTTTCCAAACAATTGGACACAAGAGTAATGCATTTTAATCTAATTACAGCAATGCTGATTAATCTACCACTGTTTAGGCGATCTTCGAAAGCACTTCCACACAATTCATTCTCTGACCCTTTATCATGTCTGATGTAAAACACAGACAAGAAACTATTTTGATACGAGTATTCTGAAGAGCATCTGTAATTGTTCTACACAGTTCTAAAAATTAGGGAAGTGTTAAAATAATGTTAGGATTTGCATTCTTTAGTTATGAGAAGTCAAACCATAAAGTCCAGAAGTAGTCTAGATTTGTTACAGCCTCCTAACAAAATACTATATGGATATCCATAATTTAATCCTATACAGAAGCAAGGAGATCATCCAATTTCTGTTCTGCTACTGACGTCAAACACGGGGCTAACTTAACACTGTGGTTTCCCTCACCATCAAGCCCCTTTGTCCATTTTCCATACGTAAATGGGCAGCTACGCTGTAGTACCAGATCCTAGTCATGACTAGTTTCACTCCAGTGCAGAGCTCTGCAGCAGGAGCAGATTCTGCTGAGATCAGTGAGCATCGCACTGCTTGAACAAAACAAAAAATGGACATTTTTGCCATTTAGTTAAAGCTTAAATAATCCCTTTCCAAAATGTATACTGAAAATCTTGCAAGATTCCAACAACTAGGTGGACGAGCTTGATGTCAGTAATCGCAACCACTTACATTTTATTGTCTTCCCCATCTCCAAGAATTTGCTGGTTATCTTGTCTCATACAGATGCAGCAAATTCCTGGGGCACTTCACAGAGGCTTTGCTTCAGTGCTTGTACTACTCTACACAGTGAGATCATGGACTGTTTTGGGGACTCTTTAAACTGCTAATACAAATGGCCCAAACCAAACAAAACCCCTCCTAACATGATCTAGAATGTGCCAATGAACATTTGGATATAAAATCAACACTTAAAGCTTTGGAGCCATCATCTAAACCATGAAGACATTGGTACACAATCATCTCTGGAACCACGAGCATGAGAACACACACGCTTCATTCATCTAATCATATTAAGATACTACTAATGTGACACGTTAAAACAACAAAATTATTTGAATGCTACCTGCTGAGGACCACATAATTTATACCTTCATTTCAGTTTTGAGTGAAAAATCCCTTTCTCCTTACTGCTACATATATTAAACCAAAATCGTTATTTGCTTTTAAGCCCTGCTAGTAAAGATAATGTTATTTCAGTTATAATGATGTTAAGTGCTTCAAAAAGTCCTTCACATGGCAGCATCATCTGCGTGCTAAGATGAATTGTCCATATGTACCACTTGAGAAAGCATCCTCCTTGCTATGGATAACCCATTGACACACACCCCGCACAAAAGACCCCTTCTCATTTCCTGGAAGCTGAGCGTGGTGCTCAGTAAAAAACTGTTCACCACCCATCTCAACTGGCAAAAACATACCTAATGTTTGAGTACAAAGAAAAATGACAACTGCACTAACATGATTTCAGTGCATCTAGTGTTCATAAAGAAATGACAATTTCAAGCTGTCACGCCGCTGAAGAATTGTAAAATTGCTGCTGATGCACCATGGAACCGGTGAACAGGTGCTAGAAATGATTGGAGCGCGGTTCACATTAAATAGAGACCTTTGGAAAAGAACGATACATTCTGCCAGGCAAATTTGGAGAGGTTCAGCTGATAGCACGTATTTATGAATACTGGCAAGCAATGGCAAAAATAACAGGAGGTAGAGAGAAGAAAAAAAAATCTTGGATGAACAGAGTGATATCAGAGCAGAAAGCAGACTGTTTCTCCCCTGAGAGATTAGAGCCATACACTGTGCAGGACGGTCAAACCTTTAATAATAACAATGACACAGCACAGAAAAAAAGACTTCCCTCTTGAAAAGAAAAATCAGACACTATTTAATGAAAATTCTACTTTCCTAACATTGTTGGTATCTGAAGGACAATCTAGGTGCCTCGAGACACCCCGTGGCCATTACCTCACAGGTTAAATGGAGCTACCAACCCTTCAGCAAGTTCTTTTTACTAAACAACTTAACAGATTCAACTATAGATCCAAACCAAAGATAACCAAGGGTGTGCATAAGGCTGTTTCAGCCAGGTGGAAAACAATGGGAAGCACTTGGCAGGTTTTAATCTAGAACAAAGACAGTCCTTTCCAATGAAACCAGACAGATCAATGCCCTTTTTGTACCTCTCAGTCTCTACAGCTGCTACTGATGGTTTGACCAGCCTGCCTTTGCCAGAGTTCCTGCAATATCAGGGATGAGGGCTTGGAGGGATTTGTGAGGGATGAAAAGACAAAAGGTATTAACACTTAGGAAAAAAAAAAAAAAAAAAAAAAAAGCAAGTTTATTCAGCTGTTGGAATCAGAACTTAAATGGCTGATATTAAACACCGTTCATCCTGTTACCTCCTTCTACAGAACACCTACAAGATGCTGAGTAACCTGGCATGTTTGTGCTGTACCTCCGTGAAAAATGTGCAGACCTCTAAAACATACCACGTATGATATGGGTGCCACAATTGTGCCACTTTGATATATGGGTTTACATTAGGCAAACAGGACAGAAAAATAGCTACAAGGAAAACAGAGATCATTCCCTGTGTTCTTTCAAGGAATCGCAGAGTGCTGGTGGTGTGATTCAGCGTGTTAAACTGCCTCAGACTATCCGGCTGCAGCAGCCAGCACGTGGATGGCTGCAACAGGTAGTACCCACTCACTAATTTTTATGTGCACATGGATCTGCAAAAGGCAGAAAAAGCCAAATGCCCTATCCATTCATCACACACAGCCACAGTAGGGTAGTGCTCTACAGCAGATGAGTGGCTATCAATTCCACCCTGATTCTTGGTCAGCCACAGTATTTTACTCCTGTAATTCCCCTACACTGGACAATGGTTGAAAAAAAACCCTCTCCTTTCTGAAATCCCCTGACAATGTTTTTGTCTTGGTTAATTCCAGATTGTGAATATTGCATAAACAAGCTATTTTCTAATTCAAAATTGCTCACCTTTACTTCAGTGGCTGCTTCCGTACTGTGGGATAGCAGAAGGCAGGAAATTTTGATACTGTGGCAACGAAAGTCCAGATCAGATATTACCAATTTTGTATTTCAACTACCTCTAAATAAATCTAAATTTGCATAAATTATATTCTTCTAACCTTTTATAAATGCAAATTAAACATCAGCATTTGGGAAACAGAAGCAGGTTGACAAATATACCCTTGGGAAAGTCAAGTACTGCCAGCTCCTTCTCTATGCCTGAGTATTTCCCATTTCAGACAGCCACAGTGAATAGCATTTTTCCAAGGCTAAGAACTTGAGTTTGATTTCAGTAACACCGGTGAAGAATCTAGAGAAGCTTCCAGTGAGATCTAGTTCATAAAATGTTTATCCAGAGCTCAATTTACATGACGTTTCTGCAAACTCAGAGCTTCTTATCTTGAACTCCTCCTTAATGAGAATGAATCCTTCAGGTACCCCTGACCATCTTGGAAATGTTTTTCTAGGTTAGCATAAAAAGAAGACATGGACAGGACTTTGGCAGAGTAAAGAATACAAAACACAATGTCAGCTATAAAGTGTCTGACAAGAACTTTGCTAGTGGCTTGTAACTGATATGACAGGCATAGGTGATACACGTCTTGCACCCAACAGCCACGTTATCCGTTTTTTGGTGTCTGGAGAACTGGTATTAGTTAATACTGACCGGCCGTGTGCAGGTGGAGCGAGAAGCTTGTTTCTCATTTCAGCCAACGATCTGCATGGGCTGTCACAAACTCTTGCAATGACTCATGCAGCAAAGGGAGGAAAACAAGGATCTGTGAGATTACTAAACATATTGGTGGGATAAGGACAAACCAGATACTGAAGTGGCAAAGAGAACACAAGGGAACATAGCGACCTTCATAGAAACACACATGCACACCTCCCCACTGACAGTGGCTCTCTTGCTAATTATATGGGTATTTTGCTAATGAGCTGAGAGAGATGAGTGCAGAGAACCCAATCACTCTGCTGTGTCTGCTTCTCAAATCTTTCAAAGGTCAAAATGAAACTGGAAGTAATCTAAAATGTCCTACTCTTACCCTCTGTCCCCGGTGACGTTAGGGAATCACGTGCTGAACTAAGCAGCTTGCCACAGAATGTACTTGGCTGTGTCTCCACAGAAAGGAGTATATGAAAAAGCACTTAGCATTGACCTATTTGTGCTTCCATTTTAATCAACTGGAAAACATGGTCTGGTCAAAACTGGATGCATCTGAAAGTCCTACCTGTACACATTAACATTACACCAAGTTAGATGTGAAAGAGTTTTACCGATAGCTCTGCAATGGTCTCCCTATGGCTCCATTCTCCCCAAAGAGATGAAATGACCATCTTTTGTCCTCAGATTCCCTAGTGTAAGACAGAGATTGGACTTGGACAACAGAGGGAGGACAGACATACAGGTGAAGGAGCCACCTGAGGAGATACAATGTGTGTTAAAATAGGTGCAGTAAAGCAGATAGGTGTGTGCTGCAGAGTCACAAGTTCTCTGCTAGAAGGGATCTCCCTTAAACTGAGAGGGTCACATACTGTGGTTTCTCACCATACAGGATGTACCTTTAATACAACTGCTTTTGTATTTTTAAGATAAATCCTGACTTAAGTAGCAGTCACTTCTTTGCTTAACTATGACTTTATTTTCCAATAAGGCTTTAAAACTTTCTTTGCCACAAGCCTTCTCTTTCTTTATACTTTATATGCTGTACAGCACACAGTTTTGGTTTCCTGCTGAATTCACACTTTTTGTTTGCTTGTGTATTTCAAGATCTCAATCAATCATGTTGTCAAAACAGTCTTTTTGTATCATCTACCTACCACCACTTGTCATTAGAGATGTTTAAAGCTCCACTGCTGTAGAGAGTCTGATTTACACTCTGACATCTCCCACACTGAGCTTATTATAATTGTCTATAAACTGCCCTTTCACAAGCTTTAATTAGGAAATAACAAATGGTTCAGAAGCATGCTGTTAGGCAGTTTATTCTTTCTAAATTCAGTATTCCCCCTGTACTCTCCTGATCACAATGTCATGCTATGCAACAATCATGTTGATTTCTACATTTTTACTTTAACATTTAAATCTCTTCATGACCTTTTCCCTTCTACTCCTCCTTCTCCTCTGCTTGAATGCATTTTGCAGTTTTCTGAATTGTTCTAGATGCAATATTTCTGAGCTGAAACAGGGAATAAGCTTAAAATAAGTACTGCACCATCAGAAAACATTTATTTTATTAAGGGCCCACTGGAGAGGTGGCTTTCTTGGTTACACACAGTACTCTCTGCATTCTAATGCACCACTGTAGCCTTACAATTTCACTGAGGACTTTAATAAAAAGTCTGAGATGAATTATATTGTTCAGTGACTTGGAGTCACAAATTCCAGAAAGGGTTGTATAGTTCAATTAACTAGCCACCACATTGCCAGAGCTTATTTTATACAGTAAAATTAACACTGGGGAAACACATCTATAGCAGCTGCTACAGACCTATTTGTATTATATCAAACAAGGTCTGAAGAGATAATCACACAGATCCCAAAATAAATGGAGGAGGAAGTTCCAAAGGTCGAACATGAATGCAAGCTTGTGGATCCGTATCTATGAATCTCTTCTTTGCAAAACTTTGTTTTCCATGTCTATAAATGGAATAGTTTATTTAGAGAAAAAGATTGTTTGAGCCTCACTGATACAAACAGTCCTGCACTACCTATTTCCTTGAACTTCACAAAAGAATGTGGTTTAGTATTTATGATGAATAGTCACAGCCAAGTCCACTTGCAATCAGTCACTGCTGTTTTGCAGCAGAATAAAGAGTTCTGAACAGATTCATCACTAGAATTGCCTATCTAACAATAATTCTATTTAAAATCTTGCTTTCGCTGCACAGTACTGATTGCAGCAACAAAAGGTTTAAATAGGCTCAAGATATTTCTCTAACTTGCTCAGCTGCTATTTCTCATCTGAGAACCAGTTATTGTTCAGGCACATACTGCCCTTCTCTTCAGCACCAGGTCAGACTACTTCGAAGCACTGTTACAATTGTTTGGGTACCAAACCAACAGAGGAATGTATATTTGGTTCAAATGTCTTTTCCTTAGTATTTCACAACCTTATTACTGTCTCATGGGTAAGAAGCTTCTGCAGAGCCTGATGTCCAACCGCACGTGGTGGCTGGGCTCTGCAGTTGGCATGGGCTCTCCAGTTAGCATGGTCTGTCCAGATGGCATGGGCACTCCAATGGCATTCTGCTGCCACAGGCACTTTTGAAGGGAATCTAGAGAAAGCATTGGGAGCTTTAATATTTTGAATAGTCTTCCAGTCAAGCCTAGACTCAGCAAAGACATAAGAATCAGCATGCATATCATCACAGAGAACTCAGCAGCAAGAAGATCAAGTGGCAATGAATAGCATTTAGGGTTCCGTGTTGGCTTTATGGTGATACTCACACTAGCGACAAAAGAATATATATGCACACTTATAACTGCTTGAGATAAACACGCTGTAACAGCAACTTGTGTTGTCAATGCCTGGCAGTGTAGAATATTCCCCAAGTTGATAACTGATACTGTTTTCTTCCATGAAGACACATCATGGGGTCTGTTCATAAAGCCTAAAATCTGTCTCTGTAATGGGCATTTTGCTGAGTTTCTTTCTGTGATTTTCCATACCATCAAAAAAAAAAAAAAAAAAAAAACAGAAATACTAATATGATACTTCATTAAACCCACCATACGGCACTTTTCTTTCTAATACACAAGTATGCATTTGTTTGACATATGAAGATAGATGCATTGTTATAGAAGTGGTGTACTGGAGTGTACTGTTGATCAAACTAAGCCTAACCTGTTGAAAATTGCATTTCTGCTTTGTTAGCTCGAATCATTCATCAGCTTTCACAGAAATTCAGTGAACATCTCTCTCAAAGGGTTCTTCAGGGAACAGAATACATAGCGTGTTTTAAAAACTGATATATTTTGTTTTAATAAAATGTTTGGCTTTGCGTACACAGACTGATACACTCTGTCAAAATGTGTTAGATCCCTAGATAACTGCACAACACCAGAGTATTATTTGACACATTTTTGAAGTCTATTTTTACTTATTTTTATCTATTATTTTATTTATGTTTGTGCTAGGCTTTATTTTTATTTATTTATATTTGCTACTTTCAAAGTTTAGTCCTGGCATTTCATCTGTACACACTGTGTACTTTTTGGCGTGCTCAAAGAGAAACTGTTGGGATAGATACGTCTAAAATTTGTACCAGCCCAAGCATCCCACAGGATGTGGATCTAAAATGGCACAATACAATTAGGTTGAGCAAGGGCCAGATTCAACTGTGTGCTGAATGGCTTCCAAGGGATGGTAATTTTCCAATTTCCAGGAATGTCTTTATGTTGCAGATATAAAGAACTCATTTTCATTTCTTCTAGATATGACTCAAACTCTCATTTACTTAAAAAACCTGTTTTAAATCCTGTTTTTTTCTAGGTTATTTTGTGATAAAATGTGTTGTTATCCTTCTAGATAAAATAAATGAAAGTGAATATCTCAAGGGTGAATTATTCTTTATCAAACGAGCAGAAGTGAAACAATATGGAAATTACTTGTTTCCAAAGTTACAAGGAATAAAAATAATCACGGAATTTTAAAATTCTAATAATTACCACTCTTTATAAACTCACTACTCTGCAGAATGCTCTGCCAAACTGAATTTCCCAAGGCAAAAATAGAGTTCTAGTTTATAAATAATTCCCTGAATCCACATGAACACCTATACAGAAGTTATAGGCAATAAACCAAATCAGAGAAGTCTGAAATACCCTTCTTTTTTACCAGTGGAGATTTTTGCTCCGGTCTTTTTTGGCAGACAGACGTTGGCTGCAAACACCATTTCCTGAGTATCTTGCTTACTCCTCATTACAGTACATATGCTCTTTTTTTAGCAGAGAGATTGATTATACTAGCAACACTACAAAGTCCACCATGCAAAATATGTATCATTTGGAAGGATCCATCCGAATCAGTTTAAAGGGCCACAACTGGCCAAATTCTGTAAACACTGTATGTTGAGACTTCTATATGATATCCAATGCAAGTATAACAAACTCAGAGGGGACTCTCTTAGTGTTCAGGTACACATGTTAGTTTAGATACACAATTTAACCCAAGCAGTAGCACTTGTAAACTTCTGTATTGTTCTCTTACAATTATTCCAGTAACTTGAATGGAGAAATCCCTACTTTTAATATGTAAACAAACGGAATAAACTGAAGAAAATTTCCCCCTTTATTTCATTCTAATATTCAGCTGCTTCTTCATATTCAGAAATCATCCTCAATTCCTCCTTTTTGTGATAAGATGAACAATGATAGCTTGACAATGCAGTTATTTCTGCCATGTATTACAATAACAGTGCATTTTTCCAGTGAATGTATATCTGAAAAGTTCTAAATTAAGTTTCTCTGTGTTATGAAGGTACATGGATTGAACTCTACATCAGCTGTATGTACGTTCTTCCCAAATGCATGACAAAGGCTCTGGATTCATAATGTACACTACAGATCTGATGCCTGCACAGAATACTGCAGATACTTTCACTAGTATTCACTACAGGAGAGGTACTGTTTATCATCAAATTTATCTGAAAAAGCAGCTTTTCTAAGTGAAGAACTTCCTGACTTTCAGTATATCTAAGGTAGAGAACAGATGCACAAACCCATTCCCTCTGTGGGTGCTTTTAATGCTACCAAAAATTCCTTCCAGGAATTTAATTTTCTGAAAGGCAGTAAAAGCCTAGAGAGGCCTAGAATTCAAGATAGCATGAGAGCACCAAAATATGTTGAAGTCTCTGAAAACACAGAAAATTTAATGGATTCAAACAAAGAGAGTAAAAGAAGCAGGGATGTTATTTCCCTGTGATCTTTGTTTTCCTTCTTCTTTTTTCCACTCTGCTGTGCAGTCTGAAGCACAAGTATATATAGTCCTAATTAGAGTTGGAAACCTTCACATGGAAGGAAAGCTGTGCCAAATGACATCACAAAGCTTCAAATCTATAAGGCTAAATACCCATATAAAGTTGTAGCTAGATATGTCTACACAGTCTTTTGCAGAGCGATGTGAGCTCACTGGTTGTGAGCTGAGGAAAAGCCACAAAGCAGTGACATTAAGCTCAAGTTAATAAGACCTGCTGGGAAGTATTCGCTGCAAAAGAAGAGGTAGATGGGCTCTTTCTTTCTTGTTTGAATACATTCCACATTGACTTTAGCAGCTTTTTCAAAAAACAAACAAACAAACAAACCCAAAGCAAACAAGCAAAAAAAAAAACCCACAAAAACCTCCCCAAAACAAAACAAAAAACAAACAAACAAAACACCCACAAAGATCTTGGTGGTCCATGTAAGGAAATCACGCAGTAGCTAAATAGTAGCAGAAGGGCTGATGGCTGTAAGGATCAGTACCAAAGTCCTAAATGAGTGACAAATAAGCACTGAGAATCAGTGGAAGGGACTAACATGTCAGGATGCTGAAAACTAGATGGATTACATAGCCCATTGTTTTTGATAAATAGCTCTCTTGAAATAAAGCTGTAATAGCTTATTGGATAAAGCACTGGTTGCTCTTCAGCTCTACAAACAGGTCAAGTACACGTCCAGGCAAATATCTGTTCTTCAACATTAAAGAGGGAGTTGCAACTCTGTTTCTCCTCTCTGTCAGTTTGCTTTTGGATCCACTTTGACTCCTGCTGTACTTGTGGGGATTTAAGTAGGATGTATCAGAGCTGGAAGGGCCATTAAACTATGTCTCAGTGACGTGTGTATACCACACTCAGAACTAGATTATGGATAGGAGTCATTCCTAATGTATATTTACAGCTTGCACAAGGAACACAGTCCTGATAGCATTGACTATGCAAAGATACTAGTTTACTAAATAATGCAGATCCAGAGAAGGACTTGCAAATTTCTGTGAGTTAGCACTCACAATCTATTTATCCTGCCAAAATGACATGTTTCTAAAGCTTTTACACCTAACTGAACTCTCCTATTTTAATAGGGGTTCCTACAAAACCTCAGGTAGCGTAGGTAAGATTTATAAGAGCACACAATATTTTATATTTATGTCATACTTTTCATCATGAGATATTTCAAAATCTCAAATTAAATTATCATTTGGACAAGGCTCATTTATTATACCCTGTAGTATGCCCCTATTCTATACTCAGATAAACTAACAACTATTTCAAAGCCAACAGATTTGAAAAAAAAAAAAAAGTCTTGAAGTGACTGTTAACCTACATGCAGATTAATACCAACAACAAATCATTTGGGTATATAGCTTTCTTTCAGGATTGACTGCAGAAGTTCAAAATAATTTCTCACAAGCTGCTAAATGTCAGTTAGTGGGGAGCTTTTCCTTATTTGTTTGTCTTTTATATGAAGAAAGACTTAGGCTATCTGAGCTAGCCCTAGAACTGTCAGCTGCTCCACAGTTCCTGCAAAAACCACCAATGTGTCCAGATCCAGAGAAGTATTTGAAACTAATATTTGAAACCATCTGGTTAAGAAAAATATACTGAAGCTTGACAAAGGACAACTGGCAGGAGACAGAGGTATGATTAATTTGATTTTGAAACACACACAGAGGCAATACTAAAGCATGACTAGGAAACTCAAGAATTTAATTTCTGTGTTCCGAACTTTCTGGCACTCTGTAAGAATGACTACAACTACTGCTGCCTGAAAATGCTTTCAGCAAAAGCCTTAACGTTCCAAATGATCCTGCAAATCTCATTTCTGTATGCTTTTTAAGTTGTTTAGTTCTGAATCAGCAGTCTAAAAGTGTGTTTAAACACTGCAGGTAACCATTTCCCATGGAACATACAGGGAGGAAATCAGGTTATAGCGAGGGCACCCAGCAGGACTCTTCTACTGTCTACTCAGTGTCAATGTAAACTGATTCCTTTAAGAAAGACACTCGGGGAGAAGTGAACAGATTGTGGGAAACATGTTCTGCATGCAAGAAAGAGCAAAGAGATGGAATAGTGGATACTATGAGATAATTATGCACAGGGAAAAGAAGAAGAATCAGACAGAATAGCAACAGAATAACAATATTTCAGGAGATGGGAGCTGTACAAACCAGGCTGACTTGCAGCAGCACAAAGCAGATAATAGATGAGCATCCTCTCTCTTTCACTTCTGTGCTCACTTACTATTCTTTCATGCAAAGTAACTGCCACATTGCCAGTTTCTGATGGTTTCTTTATCATTGTTCAGGTTACAAAAATTACTGGTTTTTCCAAGCATTCAGTTATGAACTAAATAAGCAACATACCACAAAGAACTATAAATGTTTATGCACTAAAATAAAATAAAAAACCCAAACACTTTCAGACTGACCAAATAATTGATTATGACACCTGAAAAATGGAGAACAGTTTGCTGTAATAAACACAGAAAAACACATAGAAGGACGCTAAGTAGGCATGAATCTTAAATGTAGGTAGCCCAATACCTCTCTTCACATGACCTCCACTAAGCTATATGGTGGCTATAAGGAACAGTATCTCCCCAGGTACAATCCAGTAACACTTCATGTCACACACTACAAAAAAAAGTGGGAGCAGTCACATGAGAATGCAATTGGAAATGTGCTTTACTGATACAGTATCAAGCTGTTAAAGAGTCAAATAGTTCTAGCAGTGATCTAGCAGAACAGAACACATTTAGACTATCAAAAGAGTGGTGTTACTTCCGTGATTAATGAGAGATACTCTTACTTTTGACACAAAATGTTATTATTTTGCAGTTCTGCACTCTAGAGTCCTTTAAGGGGCTACAAAGTGATGCACAACCAACAGAAATGACCCATCAGAAACCCTCCTGGAGCAAACCAGCTGCTTTGGATGCTGTAACAGCACCTGGAGAAGAGGGCTGTGCACACACAAGGACCAAGACTGGAAAGCTACCATGGTCTCAGTCATATAAGTGAACTGAGCACAGCCTACAGGTAAAGGAAAATAAATTCAACTGTTCTCTAATTTCAAATCCACTTGATTATTGTGGGGTTGAAATTTCAACTCGATGCATTTCTTTTTAAGTAGAAGAGAGGTTGAAAATATCTATTGGGAAAGGCATAAGCACTGTGCTTATGAGAGACAACTGACCTGGGCCAGTTGAAGACTTTGAGCATCATTTTTCCTTTCCTGCATATGCACAAGACAAAAAAAATGCTTTTAAACTGACTCATCCTTGAAACAAATATAAAGGTTCCACAGTAGGCAAAAATCTAGTCAAAAAAGTTCTTGAACCTTAAAACAGATGACCTCTCCTTACCCATTTTAAATAATCAGTAAGCCTATGGCAAGGCCTGAGCTTTTGTTTATCTTCTCAATCTGCATCTTCCCTTCTAAAACATCTATAGACAGAGCAACAGGACAAAGCCAAAGAGTGGTTTGAGCACTACTCTGCAATATTTGGCATATCAAGAAAACAAACCTTAAATTTAGGCTGTGACAGCAAAAGGTTCAAACTATCTTTGCTTTAGGAAAAAGGAAGGGGACCATGGTACAGGTCATCACTAGAGAGAATTCTGAGGTTCCCTCACCTAATCCACAAATTCAAATTATCTCAAGAGCACAAGGACAAGGTAAAATAAGATGGGAACAGAGTACATGGACACCAAGGAACAGCAGCTGCGGAAATACCACTACAACTACAGGTTCCTGGTAAGTCACACAGATAACAGGGGGTACACATGCTGCTGTGAGTGCAGAATGAGAAAAGGAAAGGGTAAGTATGGCAAGCACTAGTAGCCTTGATATAATACAAATCATAGATTTCAAAACTGGAAAGGTTTCAGAATTAATGAAGTGAGAGTAAACAAACTCTCTGCATTGCTGAAAAAGTAGTCAACAAAATTAGGGAGCAAATGGAACACTGTGGAATGGCTGGTAATTACAGAAGCTTCCAAATGACAAGTGTGATACTCAATCACAAAAAGCCAGCAACAGAAGAAGCCCCGATATTGTAATTGCAGGAAAAGATAATCGTGTGTATAATAATGTAACAAAGAAAATCGTGGTAACCAGGAGATCAGAAAGGATTTTGTAAAGGGTAATACAAAAGAGGGAGTAATACAGAATAATTTCAGACACCAAAATGAGGAAGCTGGGGAGAAAGGATGATAAGGGAGTAGGAGGGATTTTGTAACATGCTTGATAGAGCTTTTTTCTTTTTTTTTTTTTAAAGACCAAGCTAATTAGACACTGAATAGTCATCTAGAACAAAGGTTAAGCATCAGCTGTTAATACAGAACAGGGCACTCAAGGTGAACCTATCACAGGAATTTAAGTTACAATAAAAGATAAAAGGAAGATGATGGAAGACTGGCTTAAAATTTAGGGACAGAAATAGCATATGAAGGGAAAATTTCTCCTGTGGCTTTGTTATTGTTGGGAACAAGTGGTACCCATACCGCTCCTGGAGTTTTTCTTCATGGTGCACTTTTTAAAAGAACATAGCGTGGTACAACAGCTTACTGTTAATGGACGTGTTTTCAAGTCTATTCAATAATAACAACCACATAAGTCAGAAGAATTTTATCTTGTAAAATGTAGTTGGTTCACTTTCCTGCCTATTATGACATGATTTCTGCAAATGTGATTTCAACCAAATATTTGTATGTATGCAGATCAGGACCCATACACCTCAGCTCCAAAGCAGAAGGGGAAATGGATGCTACATGGAGGAGAATTATTCTGGGAAGACCTCCATTCCATATATAATAATCCTCTATTTTCTTATAATCGCCACCAGTAAATTACTACTTTTCCAAAACAGGATGTGACATCCTTTTTGCAGTCCTCTCATAAGCAGAGGTGTATTAGTTGGAAGAATCTCAGTGGAAACTCAGTACTTTATAACTACCAGAGACAAACACTGGTTCAAATAGTTGTCTGCTTTGTATGATCACCGAAACAATTCCCCCCGGTCACGGACCATGCTTCTGACCAGCATCATTTCCTGAAGGGCATCTTCATCAGCTTCTACAACCATGTTGCACTAACTGGTTTTTTTTTGGCTCATTCCTGATGTCCGGAAGAGGGCTGCCTTATTGCTGGATTTTATATCTTTCACTCAAATACAATGGTACCTGATGGATTTATGCTATATATACTTATTAGAAACACGTGCACTTCTAAAATCCTATAAAGATTTTTAAGGTATCATATTAAAACAAATAAAATTATCATCTAGTTCAACGAGATTGCCTCTATGCTTTAAAAAATGTTTCAACATTTTTCCTAAAGAATTGTTTTACTAAATCCAACAGAAACACACGTACATTTAATCTGAACACATACTGGTCATTGAAATGCAACTTATCTTTAGTTTGAGAGGCTAAGTGAGCATCA
This sequence comes from Todiramphus chloris collaris, assembly GCA_025345505.1. Classification (NCBI taxonomy): domain Eukaryota; kingdom Metazoa; phylum Chordata; class Aves; order Coraciiformes; family Alcedinidae; genus Todiramphus; species Todiramphus chloris. Next base: position 6,475,545 of record JANVCC010000049.1, on the reverse strand, counting down.
GTTGTTCATTCCTTGACATGTTGCAAGGTGATACATTTCTGCTGCAAGAACTGCAGACACTACATTTCTCACTGTATATACACACTTCCCCTCCCCAAGAAGTATTTAATTTTTATTTTATTTTATTTTTTTTGAAGTGACAGTTATATTGTACAGTATCATAGGAAAATCCAGGCTGAAAGGGATCTCAGAAGGTGACTAATCTAAACTCCTATTCAAAGGACAGCTAGCTAAGAGTTTGGTCCAGATTTCTCAGCTCTTCACCTACTCACATCTTGTCTTGCCATCCTCTTGGGATGAAGGCTACGAAAACCTCTCTGAGCAGCCTGCTTCTATGTTTGACTGTGCCAAGAGTGAATTAAAAAAAAAGTAAAAATAAGGCTGTATTTTCCTTCTATCCTGTCAGAGCCACTCTGCCCATTTTCTCTTGTGGATGCTGAAAAGCTGCTAGCAGAGGGATTTTCTCAGGTTCTCACAAAATTCAGTGAGAATCCTGCCTTTCTCATGAATGTTATGAAAAACAGTAGGATGGTTTTTGGGCCAACACCTGGTGTTTTGCTAAGTTCTGTTTATGGTACATTGGACAAATATTTTGAAATGAGTGTTGTAGGACTTGAGCCACTCACCCTAGGAGATGGGTGATCACTGACCAATTGCCCTAGGGGGCTAGAGGATATAAAATGGGGTTAGAAATTAATAAAGTTGCTTCTTTTGCCTGCTCTTGCTGAATTTGTGTGTTGCTGCATCTCTCCGCTCCTGGTATAAACAGCGACAGTCTCTCATCTTCCCACTGTACCACTGTGAAGACACTGCCAGGCACCTCAAGGGTGCTATTAGGTACCCTCTAGACCTTCCCTTCTCCAGGCTAAACGGGCCCACTGCTCTCAGTCTCTCTCAACTGGGCATGAGCTCCTGTCCCTTTGCCAGTGTGGCAGCCCTCTGCTGAGATCACTCGGAGTAATCAATGTCTGTCTTGTACGAGGTGTCTGTAGGACGGGGGACAAAACTGGGCGCAGTAATCTAGACATTGTCTACCAGCATCTGAAGAAAAGGTGGATAATCTTTTCCTTAATGTACTGGCTGCGCTCGTGTTCCTCCAGCCCAAGTTGCTGCTCGCATCCTTTGCTGTCAGGCTGCTGTGCTGGTTGCTTACAGTTGCTTTTCATCGGAGCTGCTCCCCAGCTTGTATCATTGCAAAGGGTTCTTCCCTCTCAGGTGTAGGCCTTTGCATCAGTCCTTGGGGAATTTCATAAGGTTCCTGTCTGCTCATTCTTTTAATCCCACTTAGGTCCCTCTGAATTGCAGAATGTATTTATTGACACACTGACCAGTCCCTAGAAATTCCTGTCACTGTAAACTTGACAACAGGTTGGTCTCATTAGCCACAGAAGGTTAAATTGCCTATTTGATAGAATAAATAATATTGCCATTGCTATAAATAGGCAGTTTCACATATGGAATTTAATTTGAATGACTAATTTTACCTGCACAGATATAAAGATGAAAAGAAAAACTCTCAAGTACAAATCTTCACTTAAAAGCTGCACCTAAAAGGAGGGGCAGACCCCAAGTCCAGCAGCTCACTCATCTGCTGACAGTTCTCCAGTTTAATCCAGAGTATTGTACACAGGTAGAACTGAAGTAACACAGTGGGGGAATAAGTCTCAGAATTTTTGTAAGTGTGAAAAAACGAATGAGACAAGAGTTGAACATTTTTGTGTGTAAGCATTAGAACACACAGTATGACTATGCAACACAAATCATGCGCCTTGGAGCTGTGATACTCCAAGTGCAGGACTTCTGGAACAACAGGTTTGGTGAAACCTGGAAAATTACTAGATACAGAAAATATCAAGCTGCAAAGTCAGTTAAGTGACAGGTAAATTAAAGCACAACAAAACAAGGACACTGATTTGATTCAAGATTCTCTGTCTGAAACAATAATAATATAAATAAATTGGCCACCACAGACAATTCATACGGAAGATGACAACAAAACCAGCAAGTAGTTATGAAACCACGAGACATTTTTATGACCTTCTTCAAACTATTTATATTAGGGGAAACTCAGATACAGACACCAGAACACTAACCACACAACTATATGGTTGTGCAATCTTCAGACTTTAGTCTTACGACTAGTCAGCAGAGCTGCTGACTTCAAGCCTTGTTAGCCAGTTTCTGGCTCCAGGGGTTATGTCTGACCTGCCAGGACACCTCTCTGACCCATTGCCATTCACTTTCCTAAATATTTCAGAGAGGCAGACAGAAGGATGGTGACATATCCAATTGACTTTGCTGGCCCACAAGCTGTTTCCAACAACCCTCTTTCCTACAGACACGGTCAGAAGAGTCAGGAACTTTTGTATGTAGATTAGAAGATGGGACAATATCTAGGTCATAACCATTACACTTGAGGAAAGGGTCACTGCAGAAGAGATTTGAGTGCCTCTGCACAAGGCTATTCCACATGCTTTTGCAAGAAAGACTGGAAGATCTAGCAGGACTGGTGAAAGGTTCAGCAAGCATTAGAAATGGCTACCCAGGAAAGCGGCCGAGTCACCATCCTTGGAGACATTTAAAAGACACGTAGATGTGGCACTTAGGGACATGGTTTAGTGATGGACTTGGCAGTGCTGAGTTAACAGTTGGACTAGATGATCTTAAAGGTCTTTTCCAACCTAAAGTGATTTCATGTCTCTTAGCTAACAACTATGACATTATCTGTTTATCCAAGAGAAAATAAAGAGAATAAAAAAAAAAAAAAAAAGAGGAAAAAGGAAATAAAAAAGAAGGTTGCTCCAGCATCTGCAAGACCAAAATTGCCACAGATGTTAAAAATGTCTGCTGCTAAAAATGCCCGGGGAAACTTTCTACAGGAGTAACCAGACACACACAGAAACAGCCAAGTTGGAAAGTTTAAGAATGTCCTGGCTGAAATAATCTCAGCCTCAACTAAGACACAATAATACTACATTTATTCTCAGTCCGAATTGTGTAAACTGAAAACATTTTCATTAAAAGTGGCTTAACCTGCAAGGTATAATCTTATACTATAATAAACTAGGAATTTACTCACAGCCAATTATCCCATATCAGCTGGGGGTGGGGGAGGATGAAATTTCCAGCTGAGTGTCAGTAATTTCTTAAATAGCTGAAACTCATTTGCTTGTTATAGTCCAAACATCATTTAATTATCATAACAGTACAGAACATGTGTCAGTTACTGACCAAAATATCCAATTTAATTTTCTGCAGTTCAAATATGCCAGGTATAAACCAAGATTGAATTTGACTTCTGAAAGGTACTATACGTGCAACTCTCCACCCAGGTTCCTAATGATTTTTGAGAACTTCTGTGGGGAATGACTCAAAAGTATAAGGAAGTCGGTACCTTGAAGAAACAAGTCTACTTTAAAAGGTAAATTCTGTGTGCCTGGCATACGCAGAACTCCTCTAGACAAGTTTCAAACAAGCCCTGCTGCTCCAACATTCACCTGGCTCTATTCATGGTAAGGAAAAACGAAATGGAAACGTGAAAGATCTTTAGAAAGTGTACTTCCTTAGCAATTTTTTTCCTCTTTATATTTCAGCTTCTTGTTCCATTTCCACTAAGTTTGTTTTTTGGTTGCTTTGCTGACAGAATTTTAAGTCTGATTGCTTCAAAGAATGCCAATAATCACATACCACTATCCACAATACCTGCATCACCTTCCCCAACATTTTATATGCAAATAGCATGAAATTGCAGTTTCTCATATCACACAAGTGTCCTGGTTTGGGCTGGGATAGAGCTAGTTTTCTTCCTAGTAGCTGGTACGATGCTGTGGTGTGGATTTAGGCTGAGAATGGCGTTGACAACACGGTGGAGTTTCACTTGTTGCTGAGCAAGGCCTACACAAAGCCTTTTCTGCTTCTCACACCAGCAGCGAGCAGGTTGGGGGGCGCACGAGTTGGAAGGGGACAGAGCTGGGACACTTGACCCCAGATGACCAAAGGGTTAGTCCAGACCATATGACATCATGTTCAGCATAGAAAGCTGTGGAAGAAGGAAGGGGCGATGTTTGGAGTTGTGACATTCTGTCTCCCCAAGTCACCATTACATGCGATGGAGCCCTGCTGTCCTGGGGATTGGCTGGACACATGCCTGCAGATTGGAAGTGAATGAACTCCTTGGTTTGCTTTGCTTGTGCGTGTGGCTTTTGCTTTAGCTATTAAACTGCCTTTATCTGAACCCAAGGGTTTTCTCTCTTTTACTCTTCCAGTTCTCTCCCCTAGCCTACCAGGTTGTGGGGGGCAGAAAGCGAGCGAGCAGCTGCAGTGGGGCTTAATCGCCAGCTGGGGTTAAACCACGACAAGAGATTAACTCTCTTGTGTGTTTGTATGAAACAACTGGTAAAAAGTAATTATTATCTGAATCAAAATACACAAAATAATCCCAAGTGGCTAGCATTTCACCTATAGTCTGTGAGACATGATTGTGTTATTTACTGAATCCAGCCACTAAATGAGCTGGAACTGTGTGAACATTTCTTTTCAGAGCCATATGTCTGCAAATTGTCTGGAAATTGCAAACGCTGTAGAGGGGGGAAAAAACAAAACAAAACAACAACAACAGAAACCCTCCTGTAAGAAGCAAGTAATTGTTTTGAAAATCCAATTCAGAACAATACTGCTCCACCCAACTGAAGTGACTTCGACTCTTCCCTTCAAACACTTATATGTGATTCTAGCGGTGTACGTTTCAGAGAAATTACGCATGTAGCCCCAGATACAACAGATAAAGTCACAGAAAGTGACATTTCTTTTGTGTGCTGTACATCAGTGTTAGTATGTGAGATCAACCTGACAGGACAAAATACAGTAAATAAAGACAGAGCAGCATACATTGAGAGATCCAATCCTATAATCCCCCTAAAGACTACAGAATACAGATACTATTTACACTGATCTGTAATAATATATAACTTGCTTTTTGCTGGTAGTGGTGAGTTTTTTTTTTTTTTTCCCACAGAAAGCAAAGCATAAGCTTTTACTCAAAGTTGAATATAACTTTCCTAACAATACCTTGGCTCTCACAGTACCTTGTGAGCCAAATCAATCCTAAAACAAGTAGATGTAACTTAAATGAAAGATAATGCTGACATTTCACACCAAGACATTGTACCTCAGTCATGAAGAAGGTGAGCTAACAATTTTGTACGCAGGGATTGATTCACTATTTTTCTCCCCTAGTTAAGTGAGTAGGTGCCACGAAACATTAAATTCATGCTGCTTCTGCTTGGACCTGTATAAACACAAACTGGGACACAAATACAGGGAGATCTGACCTTTCACTAACATCAAATTCAAAGCGTGATAAGAAGCTGCACAGATGATCACTGCCCATTCCTGGAATGGCTGTTTGCATTCAGGGCCCTGCAGGATAACCAAGGATCCAGACACAGACTTTGGTCTTGGAAGCTTGGCTGCTTTTTTGTACTACTTCACCTGGTCTAACAGAAGATGCTACCTCTTTGATATTCTTCTTTCCTTATATCCTTAGACACCAGCCATGCCAATATTACCCTTGTCAGGCAATAACCAAAGCACGCGGTACATCCCAATTTAACTGGCTGGGCCTGTGGAGAACATCTTCCACCTGAAGAATCCTCTCAGCAAACTACACAGATACAACTGTCATCGTAAAGGCAGCTGTTAGGAACTGCAAATACGGTGGCAAGAGGTTGCAAGATCCTCCTATCTAATCTTAGCTCCGCATCATTTACAACCCTACCACACAAAATACCAAATCAAAGCAAGAGGCATGTTTTTACAAGCCTTCTACAGCAGGCAGGTAGGCATCAATTACACTAAGCCATCATTTACATCCAATTCTTTCTGTCAGCTAGGTTTGCATTACTGTTGATTCTGGTCCTGAAGCAGCTATTTTAAAGAGTATTAAAAGGTAGGTAGCAAGCACTGTTACCTATGTATTTGCCTTGCAACTTGTTACTTCCAATTGCTAGATCATACTATGGGCAGACAGAGAGAGAGCTGAGAGCTGCTGAGTAATGAGGTCTAGAGAGTCCAGGAATCCTGGCATTTCTTTGAGGCAATGGCACTTTGCAGCAACAGTCCCTTCAGAGTATTCTTGACTGACTCATCTCCCTGGGGGTCGTATGCAGCACAGTATACACAACAGTGCTATCACAACTCAACGCCACTTACACTACTGATTTTAGACCCCAAATGTCCTTTAGTTTACAACAAAGTTTGAATAACAACAAGAATGGTGTTGAAATGACTTAAGCTTCTAAATCTCGACTTTTCCAGTTTAATAATGTTCAGAACTGGAGTGTTCTGTGCATGCTCTCAGTTCATGCCAATTCCACTTTCAAGTAAAATCCATGATATTGACTATTCTTTAGGACAGAGAGGATCAGTCTTTCACTCTGATCTCAAAGCACTCTCACAGTGTGGAACATGGCGTCGGTTTAGCTCACTCCAGTGTGAAAATCACAGCAGATGAGAAAAATCATAGCAGGGTCTTGACTACCTGCTTCTTACTAGAGAGAGATTTAAATTAAAGTATTTAATTAGTGACATTTCTTGGTGGAAGGTGAACAGTGAAAAATATTGAGCAAAATTATCAGTTTGCATTGCACATACAATTATTCCTCCATATGAACACAGTCATGACTATTTGAGAAAACAAATTATTAAGCTTGTACATGTGAAGATGTACAAGAAATATTTTAAATTCAATTTCCAGGAACTCATTTGCATTATTGGAGTTGTTCAAATATTATTCAAGTTAGACTCATCTTATTGGCAACAGAAACGATGCCACGTGACTTATTATTGTAGATTTCTGCATCTAATCAGTGCAGCTGGAAAAGTGAGTATTGAATTAACAATTGATCATTAATTCATGACAAATGGTGCTGAATAAATCCACAGAGAAAACAACTGTGAACACTCACTCTTCTGGCAAGTGAACACTCACTCTTCCATCCATCAGCTGGTAGGGCCAAAATCTGCCTCATAAATTTCAGGCTATGTATTCAGCTCTAAGTTGCAAATTAATACTGACGAGCTGAATTTCATTTTGACACTTCATTTTCAGTGGGATGGTCTGAGAAACTGTTTTGTAAGCTCCAGCACACAGATCTCAAGAGACCTTTTAAACATAGAGGACCTGATGCTACACAAGGGAACAAGATTTCTTTTCAGTTCACTGAATTCCATGAGTTTTGATAAACATTTCAGGATAATTCTCCTTCCTGTCTGGACAGGGGCAGCTGTACGTGTGCTGGGCTGCCGTGTCCTGCTGAAACCCCCTCCTTCTGCCTGTCACTGTGATGTCCAAGATGGCAACCACCCCTAAGCACTCAACCCCACCCTTCCAACAGTCATTACTTTGCCTTCAACTTGCAAGTTTAATTAAATTGCAATTTTAAATGCTTATGCTAATTGAACTTACTCTAACAAAACTCGTTAAAAAACAAGAGAAGAGAGGGAGAAGAGAAGAGGAAGAGAGGGAGAAGAGACGACACGCGAAGCGAAGCGAAGCTGCCCCCACCTGTACAGTAGCCACAGGGCACTGAGGGCTGACACAGAGTGCTAACTTCTTTAGCTAGAAAAGCTGCACTTGGGAGGCAACATTGAAGTGGACCTTTAATGCTATAGTTCTAAGACTTATTTTGGTTACGTTTTCTAGTTAGGTCACATTTATTCATGATTAAAAGCATCCACATGGGAAATTATACACAGGACTGTAGCTGCACTGATACAGCTATATTGGTAAATCACTTCGTTTAGACAAGCTGTACATTTTTTTCTCCATATGTAATTTTGCTAAAATCAATGCATTATCAAATTTACTGCAGGGGATACGTAACTAGACTAATTGGCAATTGAAGAGAATATCTAAGCTAAAACACTACAAGAGTGGTACACTTTGCCAAAAAAGAGGTGTCTAGGGAACTTTTCCTCCAAAGTAGTTCTGAAACAGTACATCCTGTTGCTACAATTGCAGAGAGATCATGGGGAAGGAAAAAAGAAGCGAACACGCAGTTGTACACACAGACACAAAAAGATATCTGGAATCCATCATTCTCCTCCTAATTGACAGTAAGTTAAAGCCAAACGCTCTCTGATCCAAATACATTTGTAGTTTTTGGATGCCTTTATTGGCAGAAGACCTGCAAACACCAGTCGGTCATAATTAGAAGCACGTGAACTGGAGGAATTTCAGTTTGCCATTAACTTTCAGACACTTGCATTCAGCTAGCATAATGTTTTAGTGACTTCATCATGTAGCCCACAGCATGGAGCTGTGGAATTACATCCTTTCTTAAACTAGCGAGGCATTCTACACTAAATAGAAATGCAAGTGTCTGGGCTTTAGTCTGGCCTCAAGGTAAAAAGCAAAGATACTGAAACTTTCTCAAAGCTCTACTACTAAACCATAAAATCCCTAAGTGGAAGACTCCTTCTATTAAAAATCCCTAAGTGGAAGACTCCTTCTATTTACTGGAATTTGTAACTCAGATACCCAACAAACATTAGCTCAGACGATACACATGAATTAGGTCAAACTGACAACAGTGATGTCATGCCACAAGATCATGAGAGAGCGTAGAGGTTTTCACCCAGGCTCAACCTGTCTGACCCTCCCATACATTGCTCAGCATCACAGAAACCACCACTGCTCTTCCTATCAACTCAGACTGCACCAAAGGGCAATGTGGCCCTTGAGCATCTTATTTTCCTGTTGTATCACCCATGGGGACAATAGCTATTTACCCATCCTCTGTCTTCCCCTGTTGTATAAGAGCTTGAAACTTCTGCATCTTGAAGAAAACTGGCTCTTCTACTAGAGGATAAAAGTAATAAATTTTCTCTGTACAAATGCATTGTACCCATAAAAAATTACAGCAGATAAATTTGCCAGGCTTTTTTTTTTTTTTAAACACAATTTAAGAAAAAATTTCTTCCTTAAATCAGTTTTCAAAAAAAAAAAAAAAAAAAAAATATATATATATATATATGTTTCAGAGTGAGATGCACTTCAAGGCTCCTGGGCACAGGCAGCATCCCATTGTTGTGGCAGCTTCACCCCTCCCCTCCCAATGGCACATCTGCACTGTTGACCACAGCTTTCAAACAACTGATGCAAAGCTGACCGTTGCAGATTCCATCCTTGAATTCATACATGAGCTGTTGGGAGCATTTTAATTCAAATAATCTTATTTCCTTTCAGAAATAAAAAAGTGAAACATAATACAACTGCAGCTAAGCTGGCTGCACTCGAAGCCACCTACCATTTATTCTGAATAGAACAGTCTTGAAACTAAATCTTGCTCTCATGTACACATTCTGAGAAAGCTTTACTGAAATGGTAAATGGGGGCATTGGTGCAAAACTCTAAAGGAATTTAGATGCTGCTGCTCCCTTCAGTAAGAATGACACAGGCATATCTAGAAGGGAGAATCCAACCATTAAAAGGAGATTACAATCCCTTATAAAAGACATTACAGAACACTACTTGTATTGGCAACCAGTGTCACGCTAACTGTTGAAAATCAGGAAATCCCACTGCCTCTGTACATTGCCACTGGCACATGTGCAAGCTCACAAGCGTAGGCAGGCCTCATATATGACTCAGGAAAAAAAAATGATTACTTATTAATCATTTAACAATATCTTTTTTGTTAATTGTTACAACTGACTACAAATAATTATTATTACATCTTGATAAAGCTGAAAACAAGCCACACAGACTTAAAACACGGAATTTCACAATTCTATTGCAATGTAAGGATTGTGGAAAAAAATGGGGTATTTCTCCCAAGTAGGATTACCACTGTGCTCAGGCTGTAGCAAGAGTCTCACTGCCTTCAGCAGAAGGAGAACTGCACAAACATTGACAAACATTGCTTCTGAAAAGTCAGTGCTATTTAAAGAATCACAGAATCACTGTGGTTGGAAAAGACCTTTAAGATCAGGTCCAACCATTATCTAACTCTGCCAGTGCCACTACTACACAATACCTTTGAGCACCATATCGAGATGTCTTTTAAATACATCCAGGGATGGCGACTCAACCACATCCCTGGGCAGTCTGTTCCAGTCTTCGATAACCCTTTTGGTATAGAAGTTTTTCCTAATGTCCAACCTAAACCTCCCCTGTTACAACATGATGCCATATCAGCTGTGACTTCTGAAGAAGAGACCAACATCCACCTCACTACAATCCCCTTTCAGGTAGTTGTTGAGAGCAATAAGGTCTCCCCTCATCCTCCTTTTCTTCAGACTGAACAACCTTAGCTCCCTCAGCTGCTCCTCCTAAGACTTATTCTCATAAGACCCCTCAGCAGCTTCACTGCCCTTCTCTGGACCCACTCCAGCATTTCAAATTCTGTCTTATACTGCGGCAACCAAAACTGGACACAGTACTCAAGGTGCAGCCTCACCAGTGCCGAGTACAATGGAACGATCACTTCTCTAGTCCTGCTGGCCACTCTATTCCTGGTACAGGCCAGGATGCCATTGGCCTTCTTGGCCACCTGGGTACACTGCTGGCTCATGTTCAGGTGGCTGTCAGTCAACACCCCCAGGTCCCTTTCTGCTGAGCAGCTTTCCAGAGACTCCTCCCCAAGCCTGCAGAGTTTCGTGGGGTTGTTGCAGTCCAAGTGCATTTGGCCTTTTTGAAGCTCATACAATTGACCATGGCCCATCAGTCCAGTCCATCTAGATCCCTCTGAAGAGGCTCCTTACCCTCAAGCAGATCAACACTCCCATCATCCCCCACCTCCACTGAGACAGCTGACTTTAAGACCTCACTACCACACTGCCCCACAGGTACTGGCATACTGCTCCCATGCTCCAATCTAGCAAACCAAGTTTTATCCCCATCCCCCTTCAAGTCACATTTAAAGACCTTTCAATAAGCCTCACTGGCTCTTGCCCCAGGATCCTTTTCTCCCTTTGAGACAGATGTTCCCCATCTGTTGCCATCAGGCCTGGTGTCTTGTAAAGCAGCCCATGGTCAAAAAACCAAAATTCCACTGGTGGCACCAGCCTCTCAGCCAAGTATTAATCAGGTGCGTTTTCCTGTTCCTTTCCACATTCTTCCCTGCCACTGAAGGGACTGAGGAAAGCACTACCTGAGCTCCTGATCCTTCAATCAATCGCCCCAGCATCCTAAAGTCCTTTTTAATCACTTTTGGACTTATGTCCACAACATCATCCCTACCAAATACATTACCAGTAGTGGATAATAACCAGAAGGCTGCACCAGACAGGGACTTTCCTGGTGATGTCTCTAATCCTGGTACCAGGGAGGCAACACCCTCCTGCAGGATGGATCTGGTCAGCACATTGAGCCCTTTGCTCCCCTCTTTGGTGATTATGTGGAATCATCTACAACAATTACCTTCCTTTTTATCTTAACAGAAGCAGTCTGATGCGTGGGGCTGGCTGACTCACCCCAGGCAACCCCCTGGACAGACCTCCATCTACACACTCATTTGCCTGGACTTCAAGTTCCAGAGCCCCAGACCTGTTGTGTAAAGGCAACTGGGAAGGTGAGGGAGGTCGGGAGGGGATTCTCCTGCCTCCCTGTGCAGGGACCTGTCTCCATTCTGCCCCCCTTTAGGTCCCCTCCTTCTGCCTGGTGGCAGGAGGGGAGAGGATCCTCTGCTTCCTGGGGAGCCTCCAGCTTCTGCCTTTGCCTCAGACTGTCTCTCCACCCACCATCTCCCTCTCACACACCCCTGATACTCCTTAATCTTTCCAATTCCTCTTCCTGCTCTGCCCCCAGGCTGAGCAGCTCATTCCCCTGCTTATCCAGCTCGCAGAGGTGTCTCTGCTGCCCTCAGGTACCAGTGCCGGGCCCAGGCACTCCCTGCAGCCAGAGCCCTGCCCGGCCCCATGTTTGCGTGGGAGCTGCCTCTGGGTCCCCACATTCTCTCTGGCAGCGGCTTTCGGCCTACTGGTGACCATGGCCGGGTCTTCTTCTGAAAGAACTTTTAAGTTCACTTCAAGACAAGAGGGTGGGGGGGTCCCTTTATGACGAGGCATTAATGCACCAACGGCCGCTCGCATGACCAGGGGTTGACCATTGGTGCATCAACACCTCGTCTTGAGCTGCCGCTAGTGCCACAAGAAGTTCAACCTTCTCAAGAGCAAAGAGTATTTTCTCTCCTAGACCTGTGCTAGTGGTTTATCTGCCCCAAAGTTTCAGAAAGCTGCCCAGAGAAATCAAGAGTGCAGTCATCCACTGGAGTTTGTGTTTAGATTTGTTGAAATACATACATTACATAACCGCTTGCAGCGGGACAACTCAAAAGATGCAAAGGAAGATTATTATACAAGTACGCAATGATTTCAGGTAGAAGTTTATACTGTATTCAGTTTAGAGAACATTAACAAAGAGCCCCAGATGGGTGAACACTGTTAGGAACTACACAAATACCAGCCACGATGCAATAGAAGTTCCTGTTGCCTGACCTCAGGAACTAACCATATTTGCTTGCAGCAATGTTAGGTTATAATCCTCCACAAACTGCCGGAGAAGGACATATTTTATATTCCACCTGTCTGATCCACAATGATAGATTATACATTCTGCTTTCTGGGAGAAATGAGAACATACTATGATGAAAGTTAGCTGATCCCACCACTGTACTTAGAAAATAAATGCAGAAGCGCAGGAGCAACCAAGACAAATCACACGGAAGCATCACAATCTAATGGCATGTTCCTTGAGATCTGAATTCTTTTCTCAGTTAAACAGTAGGGGTGGACTGTTTTGCAAATATTTAATTTTCAAGCTTCTAATTACAGTGGCTGAGTTTTTTCTCCTGAGAAAACAGGTGTTGACACAAGATCTGACAGATCCTAGCAACTGGCATTTGCTGGTCCCTTTCTCAGTTTTACAAACACACACAGAAAAAAGGAAAATGCGTGATCTAACCTAAGAGAAAATATTTGGGCTGTGCATCAAAAATTTTTCTGATCTGTGTTTGCATGGTCAGCTGTTCACAATCTGGCTTGGTTCTTCCAAAGATGGAGTTTCAGCACGCCCCATCTTGAAATGGCATTATCCTGGCTGAGAAAACCTCCACACATGGGTCAGTTAATAGAAAGTAATTAAATACATCCACAATTAAATCCTTTCAGTGAGGGGGATTTAATCTTGTCGTCTTCCCTAGGAACATGAAAATGAGAAATAAAATGCATCAAGGAATACATAAAGAAGGTATTTGTTGTACTTCAAAAAAAAACCTGAAAATCTACGATGCTTCCAGTTCAGACAAACTAGAAATGGGAATAAAGTCAAATGCAGAGTTTAAAGTACAGTCTAGTTCATTTGCATGCTAAAATTCTAATGTATTTGATGGAAGCAGGATAACCAGGGAAAAAGCTACCTATTGCACATTGTTTTGCTGCACTGCCTACGTGAGCTAATTACAGCCTCCCTGCCTTCACTCGAAAATCTCTTGCTTTTGTGGGTTGTATTCATTGTCCTTAACGTTGTTTAAGTGTAGGGGTTTGTCTGAATTACCATTTTATTGTAGTATTAAACTTCTATGGAGACACATTAATAGCACTGTGCTATCACATGTCAGTCAGTTCAGTCATTAATACATACAACCATTATATTTAGTTTATTTCCATGTCATGTCCCCATTCCCCCCCCCCCCCCCCCCCCCCCCCAAAAATATTATTTGCTTATCCACTGGAACTGGTGCGGTCTATCAGCCAAATACACGCATTCTTTGGTTTGAGTACTAATTTGGAATTGCACAGTACTTACCCATTGTAGTAGTCTATTGTTTATAGTCCTACCGAGATGTTTTTGAAAGTGCATTTTTGGCACAAAGCACTAAAAGCTCTCTGGGCTGGCTACTGTATACACACACTAAATCTGTCCTTTGTTCGTGCTTCTGCTGCAGCAGCAGCATAAAAATCAGCTAAGTACGTTTTACACTACTGAAACACTCAATGGCTGATGAACCTGCCTTGCCTCAGTTTTTTTTCTGATGTTGAAATATTATTACCCATAGCCTCTCCATTCTCCTCATTAGATCAAGAGGACTTTATTAATATAATTTAGATGCTTTGATATTCTCAAATGAAAGACAATAGTTCTTGACATCAAAGTGTCTCGTGTCTGCATCACACAACTCAAAACAGAGGTAGCCCATCCCGCAAGTGCACTCTGCAACTGAAAGCTGACCGGCTCAGATGGAGGCCATGCTGTCACAGCTACATTGCTTGAGGGATCTGAGCTCACATCCTTGTAGATATTTCTTGAAACTAGTTATTTCAGAGCTATCTGAAGGAGTTCAGAATGGCACTAAGCCATATGGCATATGTATAAAAGAAGGGGTTTTTTTCATCTTGTTCAAACCTATTCTCTTTTAGGCTGCATTCCTTACTATGTAAATAAGACATCAGTTCAAGGTCTGTTAGATTATTTGTTACTTCCACATCATTCAAAGGCGTGCCAAACTCACAGATGAATTCAGCCAGAAGGGACTTTTGAAAACGTCTGGTCTGACCTTTCGTGTAACACAGAATCCAAAATACAGGGGCATGGAAGTTAATGTCTTTACAACAGGGATGGATCCAGATGACTCGACCTGAACTGTACAAAGTACATCTATTTTCAGTGCTACCAAGTGATTCAAGTCACACACAATTATTTGGGTCCCTGTGGTGTACTGCCAGGGGTGATATTTCTGGGTTTTACAGGCTCTAAGCCTTCACAGAACCACATGCTATATCATGTGTTTTGTTTGCTCTTCTACGCACTTCACATTGTTAAATTTTATCCATCTCACCATCCTCAGCAATGCGGAATGTTTCAGTTCTAAATTTACTAACATGTACACAATAGGTAAAGGAGAGACCAAGGCTTGAGCCTACAAAGTAGATGTGGTCCCAACAAATGGAATACACTGCTGCAGAAAATCACCAAAATCCTCACCAGGTCCAACAGTGGAAGAAAATATATTCCAA
This sequence comes from Todiramphus chloris collaris, assembly GCA_025345505.1. Taxonomy (NCBI): domain Eukaryota; kingdom Metazoa; phylum Chordata; class Aves; order Coraciiformes; family Alcedinidae; genus Todiramphus; species Todiramphus chloris. Next base: position 6,460,530 of record JANVCC010000049.1, on the reverse strand, counting down.
TGCAAATCTAGTAGACCGTACTAACCATATAAATAGGGCATGAAAGAGAACATGCTCAGGAACATTTGTAACATCCAGGCACTGGTCCATCTTCTTCGTATCTCCACCTCCTTGACTACTTCCATACAGCAGCCATGTGATTTTCTCAGCTTCTTATTAAATCAACTTGATGATGAACCTAATGTAAACTTCCTCTCCAATCCCAGGAACACTTCTAATCCATTTAAAAAAACCTACTCAGTATTTCTATGTCCCTTGAAGCTTTGACACCAGAACAAGGCACAAAAATTTTAGTGACAATCTTGGTAAGGCTGCACCCAGAAGCACGATCACTTTCCCACTTAGATTTTAAACACTTTTCTTCATTTATCTAAATAATCTTGTTTCCTTTCAGCCACAGCACTGTACTGAGAGCTCATGTTTAGCAGCTTTCTTCTGGTAGCTCATTGACCTCACCTAAGTATCTTTCAAAACTTCAGGTCCATGGAGTCTATGCTCATTGTTCCCACACAAGTTGCCTTGTACTGCTCGTATTAAAAGATAGTCCTTTACAATGGTGATCAACTAACAAACTCAGAGAACTCAATAAAAGCAACTTGTTTTCTGTTTTGATACTACTCCACCAATATCTGCAAAGCCTGCAAGCTTTGCAAAACAATTACATTGACAATTAAAATCACTGATAATAAATGTTAAGACTACAACTCAGTCTGTTACTAGCCCTATGAAAAGAGTACTGCTCTCTGATCTCTCTCTCTCTCCCTCTTCAGAACTATCTTTCGAGATCTACCAATGACTCAATTTTTAAGACACACAGCTAAATCCAAGCTTTTAAATTAAAATGTCATGCAGTATTAATTTCTGAAGTTCAAGCACACAATGTCAGTTAATTTGCCTTTATCAACCTGTCCATAATCCACAAAAAAAAAAAAAAGATATTAAGTGTCTGTCTGACAAGGGTCTGTATTTCCACAAATAACTGTGCTAGTATTAATTAAATTTTTTGCTGCCAAGCCTTGCTGATGAACTCCTGAATCAAGTGTTTTGCTATTTTACATAGAATCAATACCAGGCCAATTTGCCTATAGCTTCATGGTTGGTGTTCTTTCCTTCTTTTAAGGAAGAAGTTTTCTCAAATTCTGTGACATTTCTTTGGTTTCCAGCATTGTTTAATTAGTGATTTGGAAAGCTTCTCATCTTTTTAAAATGCTTCTTAGATAGAAAACTTAACACATTTTTCCCACATTCTCCTTTGTTACATATGGCAAGCCTTCTATTTCAGCTATAGCCACAATATACGGAAGGGATACCTCCACCCGCTTCATCCCAAACATGGAGCAGATACATCAAGTCCCTTATTTCAAACTATATCATTTAATGAAGGGCTGCTTATCCATTTCATTCCTTTCTAGCAGTGAATACTATCTCACAACAGATGAGATGGAACTTAAACTGGTAGCGCCAAGTCTATGGTGAAAAAGAAAAACAACCACAAAAATTAATTCAATTTTGGAGCTAAACCACAGCAACCACACCAGATTTCTGCTTTCACTGGAATCCTGCGTCTCAAGGAGGGAAATGTACTGTGTATCTGAGACCCTCCAAGATCATCTCAGCTCACCTGTGAAAAAGTCAAGTTTGTGACAGGCAGGAGCGAACAGATAATCAATACCAAAGCAGACACTGTTCACGAGGGAGGCTACTTGCCCTGATAACAGACTAAAGGAGAAAGACAGAAAACTGGTGCCTAGGGACAGAAAAGAGCAAAAGAATCATACCCTTACTAATGTGGTAATAATCAGTTTATCTAAAGTAAGGAAATGCAAACTTTTTAGTTGCATGAAGCAACTAAATATAGGAATATTTCAAAATTTAACAGGCACAGATAATACAAGAGGATAAAGAGTGTTCTTTGTAACCAAGCTTTGCAGCACTTACGAATGCACAAACAACTTCAGACTATAAGGAGGAAACAAAAATGCTCTTGGTATCTCCAGAGAGGTTGTTCATGTTCCATCATGCGCCTAAAAGGAAAGAACTACCCCCACAGTCACCTTGACACAGAATTTCTGGCTCTCAAGTTCATACTACTGTCCCTTTTTCTGAGCAATCTCTGCAGAGTAGGAAAAGTATTTGAGCTTTGCAGGTTGGTTTCTCTAGGAGAATATAAAGTTAGTGACACAGAGGCTGCAAATACTCTTGTACACAAAAATCCCCCCCCAAATCCCATCTTTTGGGATTTTCTGCTCACAGTTAGCTCTCAGCTCTCCAGAAGCAACTCCAGACCTCCGACAGAGCTTAAGTTGAGTTAGGGCAAAGACTTTTTTTGCCTAACTCCTTTTATCCAGAATCTTGTATAGCCCAAAGTTAATAGATTATTTCTAGCAGGACTGAAAAATCACCATTGAGTACACCAGTAAGAAAAAACTAAAAAGATCTGTGCAGCAGCATTGCTTGGCAACATGTTCTGTATCCCAAGTATGACACCGTCAGTACTTTGCTAGCCCACATTGCTCAGGCAAGCTCTTTGTATCGTAGCGCTGAGCTCTTTCCTCATACACCCCTCTAGAGGAGAGGTTTTATCAGAGCTGATGTTAATGATTTTTAAAGAAAACAAAAATAGAAGGCTTCAACTATTTTGTGTTGGTGCATTTCAATAGACACTGATTTTTTTTGTAGAACTAATAAAATATAAAATGAAGAAACAGGATCCAATCAAAATTGCAAAGTTTAGAAAGTTAAAATTAAGCTAATTTTTATCCTAGAGATGAAAACTTCTGAGGACTCTTGACAATATATTCCACCACTTGAAAATGGAAATGTTTCTGAACTATCAAAAACCTCACAATGCACAAATCCTGACTTTCAGCCAGCTTCAGTAAACAGTTTATCAACACTCATTACTCACAGTCCGTGTACCACTGCACACAGCCGTAACATATGCTGCCTGACACCCAGTCTCCCAGGAAAAAGAGCGGCTGCTCTAAAGATCTGGTTACTTAAGCCTGAGAGCTAAGAGACATAAAGGAGATGAATCTGTAATTATAGCCCAGTTACTATGCAAATACTTCACCACACTATCTTGGTAAGAAATCTAGGTCTTCCTTTTCAGAACAGTTTCATTATTAGAAATGATTATTGCCTTTATTCCACCACTGTGATATTTCATGCATTTTATACAGCACAGATAAGGAGCAAACAAGAACAAACAGCTTTTACCTCTGCAGTCCTCACTGGCGGCATCAAAATCACAGCCCTGAAAGGACCAGAGATGAAAAATACCCAGGGATTTAAAATCTGTGGTTAGCAGAATAATAAGATGCATCTCATATCTTAAGACTGCAGATATTTTGAACAAGTTCATAAGGTTGTAGACAGGAGAACCCATGCAGGTCAGACACACGGTGCTTCCTTGTGTCATGCAGGTGGTGAGTCTTATAATGGATGGTTAACATGTTGTCCTGGCTGCAAACAGCTGGGGTTTTTTAAATCTGTTTTCTTCCATTGGTATTTTTGACTGTGCCTCTGTGATAAAATTAAGACAGAAATTTCACTGAGGAGTCCAGTGTACACAGAGTACTGGCAGTTCTAGCCCCAGTAAGGGTGGCAGAAGGAAGCAGGCAGCCAGAGCCACCAGGAGTGCACCGATACAGACTCTGCCGTTCTACCTGATTATTGTCAACAGGCACCAAGGCTGACACTGGATGTGCTGGGACAAATGCTATGTGGACACAACTGGGGTAAGCATACTGTACTGGATAAGTGCATCAGACCTAGCTGGGCATAGCATAGTTTTATCTGTGGTGTAGCCAAGCTGCTTTAAAGCAGCTTGGCTGAAACATAATTCAGAAAGGAGAAAAATCCAGAGGCAAAGACTTGCCAGTGAAAATGTCCTGCACCTTAACCACAACTTCATTATCTCACATTCACTGGACTACTTCAAACATCCAATGTGTTATTCACAGGCACACAGTTCTCACAGAATCAGCAGAGGAAGGCAAAAAGATGCTTAAAAAGAACTGCCTGCTCAAGGAAGTGAAAAAAGCAAGCTGTCCTGTGTACTTCATCCAGTCCCTCTCATTTATTAAGGCTAAAATAATTTCTCACTCATCACATGAACGGAGCACATACAGTGTCTCTCCCCAGAGCACCAGAAGCCACAAGGGCAGGCTAGATTAGGCTTGTAAGACTGATGCAACCTTGTGTGAGGTATTACTTCATGAAGCAGTGAGTTAGCAACATGTTTTTTGCAAAATATTTTGTTTGCATCTTCTGTCATGCAAACAAAAGCAGTAATTGTGGGGATATCTGTTTTGATTTTCCTGTGCTGCTGCCTAATCCTTAGATGTAAGCACCGTGTCAGGCAATTCACAAATGACACCTCATCCTGCAAATGAATGTTCTGGTCGATCATTAAAGATTGCTATGATATTTGCAAAAAGGATAATAGAGATCTGGACAAAACATGAATAGTATCTGATGCATGGAAACAGGTGTTTTTATGGAGTGCTAGATAAATTCACTGCGATTTTTTGCATTTCCTCGCTTGCCATCTTTTCTCATTTGAAGGACAGATCTGTAATAGTTTCCAAACAGAGAGCATATTGTTCCACATGTTCTACACCTCCTGAATCACACTAATTTGTATTACTACATTTTTAATTTAATGATTGATATGTTGGCTTTGCAAACTGACTGTCAGAATAATTCATATAGTATTAAAAAACCCAAGCGTACAGTGGTTTTATTAATGCACCCTTAAAGAATAATGAAACCTTCAGCCTCGCTCTAATGAATTCCAGTGAAACACTTATGAATGCTACTATTCATATATGCCTGTCCCTCAGGTGGAGAGGAGGCTGAGGGAAGGGAAGGAATAGGGACCAAAAAGAGCAAAAATTTCTAGTGATAAAATGGAAACATTTTCAGAAATAACCTTCAGATATTAAGTCCTGGTAGGAGAAATGGCAGCTTCGTGCATCTACTTGTTTATTCCTCTACACCGTGGGATTATAAAGGATTGTTTCTTGGTTTGTTTCATTTAAAACCTCAGGCAGGAGCTGTTCCAGGCTTTCTACAGTACCAAGGCAAGATCTGTATACCTAAGGTCAAGTCCTGTAGTCCTAAATCAGCTTTCTAATGGATGTTTTGCTTCAGGGCCATATACTGCTCTCAGCCCATATCCAAGGCCCCAGAGACTTATCAGCACAATACGAACGTGGTGCATGTCAGTACAGGAAGGTTTGAAGCCCCGTGTAAAAGAAAAGTACACACAATGCACGTGTAGGATTTGTTTTCAGATGGTCAAACCATGTATGGCCAAGAGAGGGAAGGAATGACATTAGCTACCAGCCACTGCAAAGCTCCTTTTTATATTTCTGCTTAAGGATACTGTAGTACAGCTTCTGGTATTGCACTACAAAATACCAGTGCACTGCAGAGTGAAACACTTTTCCTCAAATATCTTAACAACTTTCATTAAGTCCAAGGCAGAGTTACAAACCACATACCTAGATCCCAACCTGCTGTTAGAGTGTCAGGAAGTATTATGCAGAAAATGGAACACAATTATAGTGCCTAGGCTAGCTGAAGGACAGACTCAATCAATAATGTTACAAGAATATATGGATGAGAATACACCTTCTGAGAATAATTTGCTTCCTGCATAGGACTCCAGAATAAAATCAAAACTCTGCAAGAGTCAGCTAAAGTGAGAAGTGTTGCATTTCAAAAACACCCAACCCAAAAAAACTGAAACAAAACCTCCCAGTCTCCAAGAAGTTACACAGAGCTAGTAGAGAACAGATCTGTAAATATTGTTTGATGACCACAGGAAAGGAAGGATTCAGCCAGTAGCTCTGAGAAGGGCTGAATTCTTGCAAGGTGTCTAAACCCCATCTTGTTTATGAAAGCGTGGAACACAACCTTCAGTACCAAAGCACCATGGCCTTGTCTCTTTCTTTTGTAACATTTTCTCTTCCTCTCAGGGGTGATACAAGACAGAATTTAATTCCCTTTGGAAGATTGTGAAGAAGAACATAAGAATGAAGAGTTGGACTTTGGTCATCCATCACATCCTAGTCTACATAAACTCATTCCTTCAGGGAGGAATTTCTGAGCTGCACAGCATACTAAGACCAGAAGGCAAAAGTGCCTGAAGATTGTTGGTGCTCCTGCACAGAAAACTCTCCAAGCTCTCAGAAGCTGACAACATTGGAAGGGAGCCATAATAAAGCTGATGAGGCTCTGAGGAAATGTCCAAGCCAAGAATGACAAAAGAGTTGACTGGTCATGAAGGCAGGACCACATTTCCCTCACCCAGCTTATGCTGTACAAACATGGCAGGTGTGTTGTGTTTTAAATTTTATTGTTCAGGCTCCTCACGTTTTCACTATTCTTTCACTCGGTTGTTGACAAGAACGCACATCTACAAGACTCGAAGTCTCAATCCACAAAAGACAAGACAAGGAAAGTAAAAATCTTTGTCTCAGGAACATCCTGAGATGAGATGAAACTTCCAAACCTAGTTCCAGCCCCGGTGGCTTTTTCTTCTCCAGAAAGAAACTGGGTGGTGCAGTACTCAAGTGTTAGCTGAGTTACACCAAAGCAGCTCAGCACAAAAGGGTAGCTGACTGACTTCCCAGAAGGCAACTGTTGCAACTGCTTCTAGTATCTGCAGTGGATATGTAAAGGATACCCTGCTGCCCTAATCAATACAGGCCATGCCACCAGAGAGAATCTGACCATTCAACTTTGCCAGCGTTTATACCGTTATGTTAAAAACAATATAAACCTACCCAGATGTTCCAAATTGCTGAAATATGAGGAAAAGCACATTCTAAAAAGAAAAGACATAAATGGAAGAAAACGTTTATCACAGAGGCTGTGTGCTGCAGAACACATCCCTTTGGTGGCCAGCAGTCTAGTTCAGGCACGCTGCCGTAAGGAATGGAAAACTGCCGTGCACTTCCATACTTCATATGCACGGCACATACATGGAGCATGGCATCGGGTGAAAACATCTTCAGTTTCCTTCAGCTGTATTGTACATCTAAAACGGGAACAATATCCAGGGCTAAACTCCCCTCCCTTACCACACGATGACCCCTCCCCAGACAAGAAGGGGAACTGAGAAAAGAGAGGAGACCCGCAGCTTGAAAAGAAAATGGATTTAATGAAACAGCCAAACTAATGCCAATGCCAGTTTAAAGTAAACAAGGTTATACTCAGCCCAGCAAATGGATGATGGTCCCGACAAACAGGAAGGTAGTCCTCAGGGTCAGGAAAGGGAGCAGGGAGAGGAGGAGCATCAGGAGGAGACCCCAGAAAGAACCCAAGTAGGAAATCCCCTCATACCAAGCAAACTTCCTCCTTTAGAATGAGCATGATGCTTATGGGATGGGATACACTGGTGGACAATCTGAGGCTGCTGCCCTTGCTCACTCCTAACTGCTAATGGCCTGCAGACCATGGCAGGCCTAGGATTCTGTCCCAGCAACACCAGGACACACTGGAAGCAGAATTTCCTGCTATAATGAAATCTTGTTTACTAGCTGGCTCTAGTCTGCAAATCCCAGCTTCTGACTAATACACTGTATTCTGCCATGCAGGTCATTTTACTTTCCTGTTTTATAATAGACACAAAACATAAGGGATATCTTACAACTTAATTTCATAAGACATAGAAGGAACAGAATTAAGGAAATACCTGATGTTTGTCCCATGAGAAATTAAAACATTTCAGTAGCTGACACAGTATTTAGAGAAGGCAAACCATTACATTTTCAATATTTTAGTTTAAAAAGTGGTGTATACTTGAAGGAAAATATTTTGTACCGAGTCAGTTCAACATTAAGCCACCTTTCCCTCTGTAGTATGCTGCCTTGCAGAAATTGTTCACTGGGCTTCCTGATGTCTATATTCTTCCTGGGACGAGCCCACTGCTTATCTCACCCTTCTTGAAATAGTCTTTCCACCCAGCATCTGGACCCCACCACACCACTGTCTGGAGCAACGCTGTGCTGCACCATGGCAATGGGGGCAGGCAGCACACCTCCTGGCAGCTCAGTCACTAACTACAGCTCCTCTGAATCAGCACGCCACAATAAAGGAAACTAAATATTTTATGACAGTTCATTTAACTGAAATATTGCATGCGATTCAGACAGAACAGGTCCGACAGTCAGATCTATTTCTGTTGTTAACCTTTCAAATCACTTACCTGTGAAAACTCCATCTCTCTCTCTCTAGATTAACGACCATCATGGAAACTAAAAGCTGTCTAAATCCCTTAGTGACGATATTGTTTTCATTCTGCAGTTCCTGGCTACTAGGATAAAGCCAAATTTGCATTTGCAAATAGTGGTGAATTGCTACTAAGTCCAGCACTTTGACCAAGAAAAGGAAAAGTGTTTTCAAGGAAATCGGCAGAGAATAAAATAGATACTGGGAGTATATTTTAACAGTTATAAATTTCAGTGCAAGTGATTGAAGTCCAGCAAAGTTTTCCCAAATACTAAGTAACATCTACAATATTTCAGTTGCAGATGAGATGTAAGAAAAATGTCTTGGGGGGGGGGGGGGGGGGGGGGGTTTTTAAAGGCAACTTAAAGCTTTACTTTTTTTTTTTTTTTTTTTTATGTCAGCCCTGTGCCAGGATGGGTCCTCACCCAGTTGTTTCTGCTTGCCTCCAGTTGGTAATGTTACTCGGTTTCTCCCCCAAAGGAGAATCCACTACAACGCAAAGGCTTACTCTGCAAACACTGTAAGTGGGGGTTGGTTTAGGGTTTTGGGGGGTTTTTGGTTTTTTTTTTTTTTTTTACAGTGCAGTAGCATAAAATTTTACCAGGAAAAACATATTTCTCTGCTCTTAAGAGTACATGTGTGCACAACACATTAACAGACCATGCATGCTGTTATCAGTGTATGCCAGCCAAGGCTAAAGAGCTGAAATGGGAACCATAGCCAGCAAAGCGCCAAGTTCCTCCTAATATTAATGGCACATTAGGACATGGACCATTTTTTGAAAAACATTCAGAAAAATCCCAGAAATTATTTTAAAAAAGACCATTTGCTGCCCTTTTGGGGTGTGGGAGCAGGAGAGTTGGAGGAACAAGGAGGAACAGCTCAGGTTTTCTTGTATTTGTCTGACATACTCCATCAATATAAAAACACTTGGGTCGTGTGTGACACAGTACTGCCAGATAAGAAATGTGTACACCGGCTCTCACTAAATTTTTGTGACATTACTAGTAAGAATTATTCAAGACTGTAATCCTGATCTGTAAGACAAAGCCCAGTGCAGTCAAAACAAAGCAGCAACAAAACCCCCTCCACAATGAAGCTGACAAGCACACCAAAGCCAGTGGCCCTGACGTCCCAGTACATAGTTTCTCGTATACGTGATGGGAAGGAGATGACGGGAAGCCACAGAAAGTGCAAGGAGGTACCAGTTACTGCACTTGTCTGGAAAGCATCTTATTAAGTGCACCAAATCATTTGCTAGAAGTCCTTTCCAGCTCTGGTGTGTTTCTCTTCTGACTGCTATGAAACAAGTTCTGTTTTGGTGCAGTAAAGCAACAAGTTGTACCGAGTCAATACCGTGCAGGAACTTTTGAAGGAAGCCATGGCACACCACAGATACATTTTCCTCAGACCTTGCCAAGACATCCGATGCATTCTGCATCCTTTACACAAAATCACGTCACTCACATTTCTCAGTCTTTCAAAGAGTACGTGCATCATGCCACAAAATTCCCAGTGGAACAGAATTCCAAGCCAGTACAAAAAAAAATTAAAAAATCCAGTTTATCTAGAAGAAAACAGCAGTAGTAGGTACTGGTAAGAGATAAAGTAAGCAGCCCTGCTTTTAACTCTTGCCTATATTTACTAGTCCAGGAACAGGAAAAAAAATCCTGAAAGGGATGTTTAGGTGCAAACACTGATGAGTATTAATTGTACAGCAGAACCCAGAATCATGTTAAAACTACCTCAATTGTTCACCAGAATATTTTCAGCAGTAAACCTTCTACATAAATAACAAAATAAATACAGAAAAATAAACACATCAAATGTAAACCCTTTCTAACACTAGTAGCCCTATAATTTTCTGGTTTAGACCACTTGAACAAAATGGGTTGCTCACCCATGGCTCAGGTATGAAGTGGTTACTGGTAGAAGCCTTCCCATCGACATGCCTAGCCGTGTTCATGGGGATACTCTTTGAAGGTGAGCAATGAGTTTATTCTTCATGATCTATGCAATTGCTTCTTTATCACTGTCAAATAGCATTAGTCAATTTGTGGTTTTGTGGCAGGGGCACTTTTCTATTAAAAAGAATTAGATGAACCACTTCCTGCACCTCAGGCTGAATAATTGTAAAACAATCACAGTTTCTGTGAACATAGGAACCATTTAAAATTGTATTTTAGAGGTTCCAAATTTTACTAACAGTCTCTAATGAATTCTGTATGATGTTTCAGTCCTCGCCCAAAACTTGAACTGACTTCATCTAGGTAGACATGAGCATCTCCATGCACTTCATTCCCATGAGCATCCCCACGAACTTCACTTCACTTGAACCCTGCTGAAGAGTGGTACATATTCTCATTTTATGTTTGTTCCTACCAGTTTTTCATTAAATTTATAACAAAAGAGGAAGGCAATTAAGGCTGTTCTGGAAGAATCACAGTACTTCTCAGTCACAAAAAACTGCCCATGCCCTCCAGCCTTTCAGAAGGTGCACAGTTCGAACCCATTCAATAATTGTGACCAGTTACTACCCTATCAGAACTCTGCTTAAGTGATTTTCAGTAAATGCCTTTTGGTACTCCAGTAGTGCCAAACAAAATACTAAAGAAGATTTTTAAAAACTAACCAATTTGAAAGAGAACAAAAAAAAAAGGTTTCCAGAAATTTTCATTTGAACTCCACTTACCTATTCCCTGAAAAAGTGACAAGTGTCACCACATCACAGTATCTATAACGTGTGTACTGTATCACAACAGCTCTTCTCTTTAACCAGAAAAAGAACAAAGGAAGAAAAAGATAAATGTAATATTAGTGCTGGATTTATGTGCTGCAGTAGAAATAAGATGAATACACAACTACCGGGCTTGTCAAAGACATATTTGGGTAGTGGCAAACACTCACATTTCAGAAAACGGGCTGCAGTCTCTTGTCTGTCAGATGAAGTGAAGATACAAGTTCAACATTAAAACAAAACAAACAAACAAAAAAAAAAGAAAAATCCAAGATGAAAGTAAAAATGTGGAAAAAAATATCAACAAACTCCAAACACTTTCAGGGAAATTCATCGCTTTCTAAAGAGAACAATCAGCTCCAAGCACCAGTGTCTATTTTGCAGCACATTCAGACAGATCTAGTCTAGCAATAACATGCTACAAATACTCGCAGAGCTTCACCAGCCCCATGCTTCTCGGTCTGGGGCGGGGTTTGGTCGTTTTGGGTTTGGTTGGTTTTTTTTTTGACCGTGCAGGTTTAAGGTTGATTCAGTTCTCCTCTGCAAAACCCTTTATTTTCAAAGGTTGTATAGTTGGATTTACAGTGGCTGGTTATTGCAAGGAGAAGGAGAGAGACGAGGATGTAATCCTACAAGCCTAGGAAAACTGCAAGAATAAATCACAATGGAGACTTTTTCTTTTATTACATTTACTTTTAGAAAAACAGTATAAATAAAAGACTGAAAACAAGAATGAACCAGGAACCAGGAAACAGGAATAATCCTTTCTTCTACTCCTTTCTTATTCCTGCTAAAGCTTTTTCTGTCTTTAGAAACACAGCACTCTCAAAATCTATTAATATTCCTCGTTTTCCCTAGCTAACTGTCATTATTACAGAAAGTGAGAAATGGCTGTCAAGCTCAAAAGCAAAACCAAGCACATTCTAAATCCCCTACAGCCACGCTTGTTCCATATAAGGACACTGCTGCTACTATGGCAGTAAGCAGAGTAAATAATTTAAAAAAATAATTAAAAATGTTAATAATTAACTATCCCAAAGCACCCTGTTTTGGGTTGGGTTTTTTTTTCCCCCCACAGTTTGTTCTCCAAACGGAAGCAGGGATCTTTTATTACACACAGTGCTTATCAATGCCTAGCTCACAGGTAACGAGGAAATTCAGATCACACAGAGCATATTGTATTAGTGGGAGAATGCATTTAAACAAGACAAAAATCTATACCCAACTGGGAAGATCAGCATGGATTCATCAAAATGGAAGGTTGCACTCTGAGGGACGTCTCTCTGCTTCCATTCTAAGCACTCAGAAGACAGAGCTCAATCTGTCAGTGTTTAAGAACTTCGCCCTTCTTGGCTCCAGAGAGCAACTAAGAGAGAAGAAATATGAACATCTTCTCAGGAAAAGGAGACTTAAATACAGTCTGGAATTAGTTCATTAGTTCATATTCCAACTGTAGGGTCAGACTTTAATGACAAGGCCAATACAAGCCAGTAACTTCCAGTCATAATCACAAATTCAGTGCTGTGCAGACAGGGCTAGAAATAAAACAGGCTATTTCACTACTCCCAGCTTTCTGGGAAATGTACTTTTAATCTGTCCAGCCGAAAGTCATTTCAAGTCATATAGGGTTGGTAATTCTTAACACGCCTCAGATTTAGGTCTGGTCAGATATTGAAGTCCCCTGAACACACGACTGAAGCTGGACCTCCAGTAATACCATTGTTCCACCTCCTTGACCATTTCTCAAAATGGACTGGCACCCAAAATGCACAACCCTTCTGAAAATCTGGTCTTTCTCCTCTACCCATCACACTGAAGTTGAACCTTCCATCCAAAGACCCTGGAAGAAGCCCCTTTACACTTGACCTTCCTCTGTGCCCTCACTCAAGGCAGGACCTCCACTGCCTTTGCTGGGAATTGGCTTTTCGAAACATGATTTTGACCAGAGTGTTGAGTCATCCTGCTGTAATTGTTTTAATGACAATTAAAAAGCCTTCTTTCTGATCATTTAAAAGTACATTAAAATTCAGCCCTAAGGCAACAAACAACTGGCAAAACAGTATCAGTCCCAGTGAAATGTAGGATTTCCTTGTCTTTCTGTCTTTTTTTTTTTCTCTTCTTCTCTAAGTAACCTCAGAAAAGCAGGGTTTGTGAGGAGAGGTAATGTACTTCATTAAACCAAATGATGCAGCTAGGAGAAGCAGACAAGCTTTCAGACACACAGTTCCTTCAGGTCAAATATCATAATAAAATAAAATCATTTTCAAAATATTGCAAAAGCGTTATCTCCAGTGATAGCAAATGTGCTTTTGAGCTTTACCACTGCTTATTAAAGCCTTAACATTTTGGTTTGGGAATGGACACAAGCTCTGCACAGCACTGGAGCAAAAGACTTCTCCACTTGAGCTTACATATTAAAAAGAGCATAGTCTGAAAAATAAATTAAAAAAAAAAAATCAAATCCCTGGTCTGTGCAGTAAATGCCTGTTACGTACAGTGCAATGAAAATATTTTCCCTTCCAGTATTTAAAATTATTTTCTTGGAAGACATTGAATTCCTTCCAGGATGTTTTAATTTTTTTTTTTTTTTCCTTAAAAGGCTAAAGAAATCATATGTGGAACCATCTCCACATTCATGCCTCAGCGTTTCATTACTCTCACCACCTTTCCAGTCACTTCAGCAAGACCCTTGTGAAAGTCCTACATTGGACCTTCCCTCTGCACTTGTTGCTATTCTTTCTCATTTTGGACATACCTCTGGTCTGTTAGGTCACTAGACCGTGCACAGAGGCAGTTGCCACGCTGGTCAGTAAGAGTGAGGGACAGAAGGCTTTACTCACCTCCACCATGAGCCCCGTTGGGTGGGCTTCGCTCCTCAGCAGATAAGAGGCTGCTCTGACCCAACGCCTGTGGGCTGAGACACAGCAAGAGATCAGGCCCAGCAACCTGGGGCAGCTGGGACATGGAAGAGGCTCGATGTTGAGCAAAGCCTCAGAGGTGGAGGAAAGCCTCTCCTCTCCCAGGAAGCCATGAGGGGCTTGTGCCCATGCTTGTGGTACTCCACAGGAAAGGGAAAGATGCTGGACAACAAAGAAAACCGGGAGGACATACTGTCTTGACAGATTGGAAGTTATGCTCGCTTTTTAGCCTTTCATTTACCTTCTCTCTCACAAAATCCGTGTATTCTCCTTCTAAAGAGTTGCTTTATTATTCTGTACTTCTATAATGAAATATAACTAAAGAAATGACAGGTCCTTGGTCTCTTTTTGTCATATTCACTTTGAAAAAGGGGAAGAGAAGTATGAGTGAGGTCCAATCGCACTCCCCTTCTCCCCACGTTTAACCACACTTTGAGGATACTTTGGAAGGGAGGAAGTGTCTCCTACTGTGCTTTGTGATTTTGGGTGCAGCATTTCAACTGCTATTGCCTGTGTGCTTAAAGAAAGAACAAAGATGCTACTAAATTCTGATTTTCTCAACTCCCTGAGGCTCTGTAACGAAGTATTTAGTAAGTGACAGCAATTTCATTTGTGACATTCTTATTTCTAAGTTAGTACTCATAATCCCACATTGTGTTAAAAGGGGCCCTGACAGACCAAAGGCTCTGTCTTTTAGGCAGAGTATAAAAACTAGACCCTTCTGCTCTCAGGAGTTAAAAGCTTCTAAAACAACCCAATTAGGGTTGGTGCCCTGGCCAAACTCCAGCCTGAGCACTCTCATCCTTTCTCCTCACTCCTCTATGAGTCTTCCTTCTTCTACCCAAGGAAGGATTCACATTAAATCCTTATTTGGAAGCTTTATGGGACTAAAAGTACCATATATATAGTACAGTTGAATATAAATATACAACTCCACTGAATATAAACACACAACTCCACTGAATATAATCTATATATAAATTCTATATAAATATTGTAGTTCACTATTTTAAAAAAGCCCAACTGATTTCAAGTGCATTTGCCTGTGCAATGACTGTGATTTTGAAGGCTGGCTAGGCTTGTGTACATGTAAATACTTTTTGTGTACTTCTAACATTTATATAGGTTTATGAGTACTTTAAAAGACAGTACTCTCCAAAAAGTTACATTTAGTATTTTTATATCAAGAAACAAAGAGCTCCAAAAATAGCTAGTGCAAAGAATTAAAGAAATGCTTAAAATTATCGTCAGAAACTAAAAGCATAAAATGACGGAGTATTTGAATTACAGTTTAAGAGGTGACTTTTAGCTCCTAGCATTTTAATATTAATTACTGAATCAACATAAAAATAGCACTAGTGGTAGCCTAGTGACCTGGTGCTGCACTGTATCAAAGAACGGTGAGAATTTTGCTGCTCTTTATTTTTTTAAAAAACAACACTCAGCAAAACTGCCCAAGGGATAACACCAAGCGACCAAAAATCACACCCTGGGAATAATCACGAGCACTTGAAATCTCCAGCGGTTTACATGCTCAGGTATTCCCAGCCAAAACCAGGAAAGTTATGTTTTAATCTGGACCATATCCAAAGCACTGTAGCCGTCTTCACACACACATGGAAATAAAAAAAACACACACCCCCCCAAACCCCCCAGACAAAGCTGTCTTCCCCAAACCCTCGTATACTGGGTGGGGGGAGTGGTGCAGAGCACAATTCCTATGTATACTGGATGTACTCTGTTACAGCCCCAGGTGAGAAACGTGTCTTCCTGCAACAAATCACTAGAAACCTCACAATACAGCCAGGTAAGTCATGAATTCATATATTTCAGGACATTTTGTTGCCTTGCTGAACCCTCTGAAGCCAAGAAGATGAATCTACTTGTGTGTAGTCAGTAAGCTAGAAAAGGAGTCCCCATGTAACAGTGGCTTCAGCCATGGAAGGTAGCAGCAGTGTGACAACATACACTCATTTGTTTAGCATTAGACTTTGTGCAAACCTCTGATGGAAGTATCAGAGTTGATGAGCAGTCTTTGCATGCACCCTGGTAACACAGACAATTCAGTCCAGCATAAAGGTGTGGTTGCCAAAAGCAGTGCCAGGTTGCTCAGCATGCTGGCTGCCCTGTGCCAGTAAGAGCACTTTTGTTTCATGTGGTAACCTACATCAGACAATGGGACTAACTGGAAACAACTCTCCTCCTCCTTTTGTTGGGGGGGGGGGGGGGGGTCAGGTTTTTGATCAGTTGACTGAAGCCAGCTCACCCCATAGATACAGAGATGTTAGTGCCAGGGCAAAGGAAGGGGCAGGAGTGGGGGGTAGGGACACTACCAGCCCCTGGGGAAGCAGCTCAGGCTTCTACCACCAACTGCAGATTCACAGAGACCTGACAGGGTCGTTTGATGAATTCACATGGCAAGTCACTTTGTACATGACTTTTCTACAAGCTCTTCAGGATTTGCTTTAGTCTTCTATTAACACTGTCTCAGTAGCAAGTCAGAAGAAACCCCTGTCTGATCCCCCACTGGCACAGCTGGAAGAGCAGCATATCTGACTGATACAGGTTTGCCAAGGAGACCTCGGTCTTAATTTGAGGAACTGAGGAGCATCCTCTTTGTCGCAGAATTCTTTTATTCCTGCTTGAGTGTGTGATTTAGTATTTTTGTACAACTGACTCGTACCCTAACTTTATTACCTTACATCTCAAAGTCATTAAATTCTTTTCACATAATACTCTAATCTTCCTCTTTATTGACTATGCCCCCTAAATTTGTGCATATGGCAAATTTCATTAGCACGCTCTTGATTTTTCATAAAGTTCTTCAGCAAAAACATTAAATCTGATCGGGCCTAAATCCAAGCAAGCTGAATTTCAGATGCAACTTTCCCTGTTGGTTTGGATCTGAAACATGAGACTAAAGCAAAGCTAACTTAGTAAACCAGAAGTAATCACTCAAATAACCTGTGCAATGCACTGTACACCTTGGGCACCAACATTTAAGGCAGCTAATGGCAAATACCTGGGTTTGCTCCATGTACTAATTTACTCATTTGCAGTCACTGCTGTGGGGTCCCCCCCCAGTAAATAAGCTTAGGCTCCAACAAGTTGATAGCCCTTTTCTCATCTTTAGAGCATTCATCTAGAGACTGACTGTAGAGATTTGTCTATCAGTCGTTCACACTTGGTGCTGCCCTGAACTGATCACCCCTTTAATTAACCATGTTAAACTAGCTCCCTGAAGCTTATGATGCTTCTGTCACTTGCCTGTGGGTTTCCTCTTCACTACAAGCCTGAGTGCTTCCATTAAGTTTACAGTGAGAAGAAACCAATAGAGGAAATGATGAAGGATATCCCTGGGCTCCATTTGAAAGAGTGTTAAAGAAAGGCTTCACAGCAAAAGCAAATCTAATAAAATGGCACTTTTTTTTTTTTTCTTTGATGCCTAGGGAAAAGAAAACGCAAAGAACGTATTTATTTTTGTTGTACTTAAAATGTCTTTTGTAATAGCAAAACAAAAATTACCAAGCAATGGCACACCACCACAGAGGACACAGCATATCCATCAGCTGTAATATTGTAGTCCCCTGACCTGGCATATCCATGGTTTCATCTCTGAAAATGTGAATATTAACTTCATACACATGGGAAGAAGTTGGAAACAAAGAAAGGTTTACTTGAGCCATAGGTAGATGGACTATATCCTTACAGAATCTTCTGAAGAGTCTTGTCTATACATTAAGAATGCAGTGGCAGCCTTAGAGATCTACACAATTTTGTCAGGTTGGTATATGTGGCATCACCATTATCTCCTTTAATGAGTGTTGTAAATGATGAAGTGTCAAACAGTTAACACATTTCTTCTAGTTTTGCACTTAGGATAACACATATTTCCCAAGAGTGGGAAAGAACTTATTTGGCTTACTTAAATTTGTGCACCAAGGGTACAAATCCAGCCACCAAAGCAGCAAGCTTTTTCTATCACCAGATATAGCAATAAAGGATGAGGAAAAGGCTGAGGTACTTAATACCTTCTTTGCCTCAGTCTTTAGTAATGGAAACACTTGTACAGGGGAAAGTCACTCCCCCAAGCCAAGAGACAGGGACCAGGAACTCAATACCCCCCTCTACAATTCAGGAGGAGATGGTCCATAGCACGCTCCTCAATATCAATGTGCATAAACCTATGGGGCCAGGTGGGTTATATCCTAGAGAGCTTAGAGAACTGGCAGGGGTGCTCACCAGGCCACTGTCCATCATTTATCAGCACTTCTGGCTGACTGGGGAGGTACCAGCAGATTGGAGGTCAGCCAATATAACACCCATATATGAGAAGGGATGGAATGGATGGTCTGGGGAACTACAGGCCTGTTAGTTTGACTTCAATACCAGGGAAGCTGATGGAGCAGATCATCCTGGGTTCTATTCTGCAGCACATGCAGGACAGCCAGGTGATCAGGCCCAGTCAGCATAGGTTTTTGAAGGGCGGGTCCTGTTTAACAAACCTGATCTCCTCCTATGACAGGGTGACCCGCTTCTTGGATGAAGGTAAGACTATGGATGTTGCCTGTCTTGACTTTAGTAAGTCATTTGACAGTATCCCACAGCATTCTATTAGAGAAATTGTCTGCTCTTCACTTGGATGGGCATACACTTTCCTGGGTGAAAAACTGGTTAGATGGATGAGTCCAAAGAGCTGTGGTCAATGGAGTTAAATCCAGGTGGCTGCCAGTCACGAGTGGTGTCCCCCAGGGCTCGGTACTGGGGCCACTCCTGTTTAACATCTTCATCAATGATTTGGATGAGGGGATAGAGTGCTCCCTTGGTAAACTTGCAGATGACACCAAGCTGGGTGGAAGTGTCTATCTGCTTGAGTGTAGGGAAGCTCAAAAAGGGATCTAGATAGGCTGGATCACTGGGCCAAGACCAATTCCATGAGTTTCACTAAAGCCAAATGACAAGTCCTGCGCTTGGGCCACAACAACGCCCAGCAGCGCTCCAGGCTTGGGGAAGAGTGGCTGGAGAGCTGCCAGGCAGAGAAGGACCTGGGGGTGTTGATTGACAGCCACCTGAACATGAGCCAGCAGTGTGCCCAGGTGACCAAGAAGGCCAATGGCATCCTGGCCTGGATCAGGAATAGTGTGGCCAGCAGGAGCAGGGAAGGGATCATTCCTCTGTACTCGGCTTTGGTGAGGTCGCACCTTGAATACTGTGTCCAGTTTTGGGCCCCTCTCTACAAGAAGGATGTTGAGGTGCTGGGGAGGGTACAGAGGCTACAAAGCTAGGAAAGGGTTTGGAGCATGTTTCTTATGATTAAAGACTGAGGGATCTGGGGCTGTTTAGCCTTGATGAAAGAAAGCTGAAGGGAGACCCTATTGCCCTCTACAACCACCTGAAGGGAAGTTGTAGCAAGGCAGGAGTTGGTCTGTTCTCCCTGGTGACAAGTGACAGAACAAGAGGAAATGGCCTGAAGTTGACCCAGGGGAGGTTAAGGCTGGATCTCAGGAAGAATTTCTTTCCAGAAAGGGTTGTCAGGCATTGGAATGGGCTGCCCAGGGAGGTGGTGGAGCCACCATCCCTGGAGGTGTTTAAGAGCTGGTTAGATGGTGTGCTTGGGGACATGGTTTAGTGGTTTTTGATATCGCTGGGAATAAGGTTGGACCTGATGATCTTGAAGGTCTCTTCCAGCCAAAACTATGCTATGATTCTATGATCACTACCACTTTCTGATGGTATGTATTTAAAAGTTAGAAAGGCTTCTACCTGAATTCACAAAATTAATAATGATGAAGCAAATATGACTGTTGACAAGGTATGACTCATTTTTCAAAATTACATAAGTATTTTAGCACCTTGACAAAGTAATGGCCATGATATGAAAATACTCTTCCTCCTCGCCTTCCTCTGAACAAAGACAAAAGTCACAAGTCTTAATAGGTCCAGGTGAGTTTATAGATTTTTCAGCAGTTAATGCTCGTTGCAGCCATCACTGTTTCTGGCCAAAGATTTTTTTTTTTTTTTTTTTTTAAAATCAGGTATGATACAGGATAAGCAATATGTGGGTGATTTAGAGCTGGAACAGATAGATACAAGCAATGACCTCTGAAAATTCAGTGGAACCAGTTTACTGGAGCCATGCTGCCCTTCTGTGTGCACTGCAACTCTGGATAAATCAGAAAGTAATTCAGCTCCCTTTAATAAAGGGAGCAACAAACACAACTTGAAGCGAATCGCAACATCCCTGTTTCTCTCATTGAAAACAGCGAGTTTGGCCTGCCAGCAAATGCAAACTCAACTGCACCGTGCCAGATCTGAACAGCTGTATGTATCCCACTTCTCCTGAGGCTCCATCACATGCCACATGCCAGTCACCATAATTAGTGAGAGTTAGAAGGAAAACTCGCAGTACAGTTAGGAAATGTACAGCATTATACATAAATAAAAGATTACTGCTCCCCAGTGTTCTTGTCTCTTTTAATTCCTGCTTTTTCTCCCCACAGACCAACAGCAGTGTTGAATTCTGATGAAGCAAAGTGTGGTTCGACCTCAGGCATTTTGTGAGGCAGAGAGCAATTAATTGGTGTGAAAGCAATACATAACAGCACATACTTAAGAAATACATAACACCGCATGCTTTTCGGTCAGGGAACTGGTCAATTAAGAGTTAAGTTTGGCATTACCAACAACTTTGAACCACAAATTTAAAAGATTGCTTTATTTATCTTTCCCCAATATCAAGTAACTACCCAATTCATCTAAGAATTTACATTTGGTTTTAACTCTAACCTATCCATACTGTCCATGGAAGCCAAGGGACAAATAATGTACCTAATATTAAATACACACTTAAGTGCTTGTTGAAAAGAGCTTGGGTAATCTATGGATTGGGTGATAAATCTTGATAGGAGAAAATACAGTAAAGTCTTTATCTCTGGCTATCCAGACTACAGAATGGATCAGGAGCAATTGCATTGTACCCCCTGTAAGAACTAATGAACCGTAACACAGTTGCTAATTTGTCTTTTGTTTCCTGGAAACACAGACAGACCCAGAAAAGGGATGTGATAAAGGGGAGATACAGATCCGAAATTCTACCCTTCCTCCCACCCTAGGGCCACCATTCTCAGATTCTTCTGGTTTACCAATGAAAAGTGACTTCTAACTTTGTGCTTCCTTATGCAGAGGGCAGGGATGGGCACACCTAGCAAGGCAGGAAGATTGTTCAACATTCTGGTTTTATTTTCTAAAGATGCATGGTTGACAGAACATATGAGGCACAGCAAGATGGACAGCATGCCTGGATCTTTCAAGTTTACAACTGTCAAAATTGTTAAACTAGGCTATTTTTAGCAAAATTACAATTTGGAACTGGCATGTTGATTCCACACAGTTGGAGCCTGCTTCAATGCCAGTGAACATACTTTGATTTATTGCTCTTTTATTCAGGTCAGGAACTATAACCTCAGGAGCAGTCAATTCATTGGTCTTAGCGCTCTAGACAAGAGGTGAACGTGGCTTTCAGAATTAAAACTGTTTATGCTATGAAGGGGAGGACAATCTTCAAAGTGCTGAAACAAGTTTTCTCTAATTAGCTGTAACCAAATTTGACTGCAACCTACTGAAACAGACAACAGGGTAGGAAAACAGAATAATTTGACATGTTTAGGGGATATGAAATCTGTAAATTGGGAGTAAAAAAAAAAACCCACAACCTTGAAGAGAAACATTAACGAAAAAAATTAAAAGCTGACAGATGATTAATTTTAAGCATAAATCATTCCTTAGATAAATGAAGACTAGCAGAATTTTAAGAGACGGTGCCAGTGGAAACATCCTAAATATCTTGAAATTAAAATAGAAAGCAGTAAGCTTCTGACAACAGTTAATTCCCGTCATCCAAATAACCCCAGTTCAAATGTTACTTGTGCATTCTCTATGCTTTGATCAATAATGTACCAGTACCTGAAATACAAGCAGCAGCATCTGTACTCATAGAAAAGAAAAAAAAAAACCAACAAAAACCCACAACACCCACCCTGTAGAGCTGAGGGAGGTACTAAATAGTCCACCACAGAACAGAAATGGTTCTCTAAATGCCCTTTCTCAAAATTACAGTAAGGAAGTTGGCAGTTACACAAGGAAAATTAGGAACATAAGCATCCATTGCTCCCAACAAAACTAACACTGTTCATTCAAGTCTTCCTGATGACCTATGTAATAATAGGAGGCATTTACTGCAGTGTGCTGAGTAAAAGAATTGTCTTGATTAGTGCTGGTAGGAGAGAATGAAAAGAAACTTGGTCTTTGTGGCAACCTGACAATTCACTAACAATTCCTCTCAAACTGATGGTGGCTAAATTTGAAAAGCCTAATGTTAGGACAGATGTCAAAGAGAAACATATAAAAAAAGGCAACCTTAAACCAAATTGAGGAAAATATAATCAACCTTTAAACCTGACACCATTCCTTTAAAGGGAAAACAATTAAGCACCATTTTAAGCAAAGCAGCCAAGGGGAATGACAGAAATCAAACATTTTTATTTCCAGATTAAGTAACATTAAGAGAAGAAAAAACACAAAACACAAAGAATAAAAAGGATTGGTTCTGCATTGCTAAACCATAAGGGACAAAAACCAGTGTTGGTATAACATTTTTCATTAACTACAGCAAAAGCAAAATGTACATATCAGTGTTACACATCCTTTTCTTGCCTAAGGCTCTGATTAAGTTTCCCAAACTTCCTTTGCTCTACAGCTTTTAAGGCACCACCACATATTTTTCTTCTATCATTGAACATGTCAGAGAAATATCTCTGAAGCACACTAAATCTAGGTTAAGAATCATGGAGACAAAGAATTCTTTTTTTCTTCCTTGGGATATTAAAATGGCCACGGTAAGAGATTTTTTCTAGCTAGCTACATCCACATCTGTGAAATGACAATCTCCGTTCTGTTACGGCATCAGCCACAAGTACTCAGGTGACTCAAAATAATTATTATTTGATTGATAATGGCCACTGGAGAATTGCATAAGAAACTATCCTGACTGCAACTCTGATAGAAGTGGCATGGTCTCCTCCCACATAAATCCCTTTCAATTTCTGGTGTATACCATATGTGCTTAAGGGAATTCAGCAGAGGAAAATGTGATCTATGGGATTTTATAGCAGCACATAAGAAAAAATAGTTCCTTAATTTTTCATCTCACTGCATCTCCAAACTGTAAAATGTTTCCTTGACAGAATTCCCTTTCCTTTACAAAAGGCCATAACACTTACAATCCATAATAACTGCTGTATTGTAACATCAGTCTTTCTGAAGGAAGGAAAATACTACTCCTGACACAGACATCCAGACTGCTAAGGGCTGAATAGTTGCTTGTACATGTATCTGGATAACAACCTATGTGCATTCAGATGCTTGTAACTTCTCCTTGAGTAGCTCTAAAAAGCACTTTTCCCTCCACCTTGTTCAGAGTCCAAGCAGGAGAAAGGATATATATGTAACAGCGCACTTTAGAGTGCACAGATATACCACAGCCCATATAGATAATAACAGGTGTAACAAGTGAACGAAAAATGTTAACAAACTCTCCTTTGCAAATATGATTTCCATCGTGCAACAGACAGTTAGAATTGCGTCTACTTCAGCTCTCTCCAACCTCATGAATTTTCGGGAAGTGGAGTAATTAATTCAATATCAATAAAATAAGACCAGCTGTTAAACTGATACCGGGAACATCTCTGGCCACTAGCAAGTGAAATCTTCCCTGCAGCACGAAGGCATTTTTTACCAGTCTCAGAGCAATGCTACGTGCATTTGACTCACACACATCCTCCCTTCACAACGACACATGCTCCCTGACAGAGCAACGAACTGCATCGAAAGCTTTCTGATCCTCCTCCACGGGATATTACAGAGCAGCTGCGGAATTTGGATTTCCCATGTCCACACACAGATGGTCACTTCAGAGGAATGAGAGCATGAGCATGCTCCACTGTCTATTCCGGGAGGTTGTCTGTGGTACTCTGAGAGCAGCAGCTCTACCGGCACCTAGGTAGGCATTCAGTGAGGGATCTGAGCCTAAAGGGGAAACTGATGGAAAAATAGGGCTCATTTGTATTTCTCACCAAAGAAAAGATGAGAAAAAAAAAATCATAAAAAATTAACATCAATGAATGCTCAAATCTGCTAACTGCTCTTCTGATTGTACCTTTGAACAGACATTTCTGCAAACACCTCAGTAAGCCCATCATATATACAGCAGGTGAAAAAAGTTTAGTACTACTTCAGGCCTTTCTGGTCAAAATTGTTCTGAAGGCACTGGATTTACATTGGTATGGAGATCAGTACAAGAATACTGAGCCACACACTTCATCTTATATTTCAAACCTTGACTGACTTTTTCAGGCACCATTAAAATCTCATTTATGTACTGAGCTTAGCATAAAGCAAATGTACAAATTGTGTACAGTCGAGCTTAGTGCCACTAAGATAATGGCTTAGGATAGAGGCCCACAGACACATGGTCTTGTCACATCTACCAGGAAAAAAACCCTGGTTGTTTGTTCCAGTGAGGCTCCTGCACTCTGCCCCTCCCAGCAGAATCAAAGGACAAAGTGTGATGGTGCTCAGGATGACCAAAAAGGAGTACAGATATTTCATCATTTTTCAGGCGTGTCACAGGGAATTTTATACTATTAAATATATCATCCTCAAAAGAATAGCCTGAGGTTTAGGAAACCCAATTAGTATTTGAGTGTGTGCCTAAGCAATGCATGTATAGTCCAAGTTAACACATGGTCCAAGTAATGCACGGTCCAATAGAACTGTTTTGACATCTCGGCCAGAACTCTAGAACTAAATATTTCCATTGCATTACTGATGTCAGGTCCCCATCAGGCCTCCTGGAGGCTGCAAACTATTATGTTGTTTTCTTTCTCTCCCTTATTTAATTTTTCTACACATCTCTGCATTGCCAAAATCTGCCTGGAAACAGAATCCAGGCAATTAACGTAACAAGGAAAGTCAGCATTTCAGAACAATTCAGAAGCCAAAAATATTAATAACAGAGTTTTTCAGGCCATCAACATCAAGAGACTTTTAACAAACTTTCGAATACTAAGGAGGTTCAGGATGGCTTAGAAGAGCGATTCAAAATGGAACACCAAAACTTCTGTTGTGCCATTTATCACAATTACTGTTAACATACCGAATGTGATTTGATTCCAGTTCCATATTGCCACTGACAGTCTCCATACAATCAGGGAAAATTTAGTTACTGGACTTCTCATGCCAATCTGCCAAGTGTGGAGAAACTTTTAGACTATGTCTAGAAAATGATCATTTAATATTGCCAGCAAAACATCTTATGCAGAAGCTAGTAAATAAAATAGTTCCTCCCGTCTAATTCTAATGCACTATATAATGTGTGAAATCTTTCCTTGGCAGGGAAGCTGGAGGAAACAGGGGGTTGTTTTCTGTCTTCCTTGCTCTGTCTCCTTCCTTCAGCAATTTCCCAATTCTGTACGGGCCCAGAACACCAAAAATTACTCAACCCTTAACCAGCAAAAAAAAGTCAGATCTTTATGTCCTAGAGCAAGTAATTAAAAGCCCGTCATTTTTTTTTTTTTTTTTCTTTAAATATCATTAAAGGATTATCTAGTTTGAACTATTACATTTCACAAAACTATTTTCAGTCATCTTCTGTCAGTAGAAATAGATCACTATTAGTATCGCTGAGAATTTTGTGACAACATGTTAGCAGTTGGAAACTGCTGACAAGGGCAAGGAACCCAGTAGTGCAGTCTATCACAAAACGTTACGTGACATCAGCACGGTGCGAGGGTGGGAACAGCAAATATCATCTTCAGCAAATGTCCTCATTTATAATATCTGGAAACTGGATGTGGTTGTGTTCGAGAAAGATGAATTTGCTGTGGAATAGGCACGGAGCAAGCCTACTGGGATGGTGAGATGAATGAGGAGTCTATCTGAGGCTGGGGTTAGTTTTCCAAAATGAAAGCTGCAAACTATAACTACTCCTATCCATATATATTTACACCCAGAGAACACATATTTAAACTGAAAAATAACATTGATGGAGGTATAAGTGTATGTAAGTGGCCGTGATTAAGCTGCAGTTGAAAAGTCACATGAAGGATTACTGCCTGTGTTGGAATTGGATTCTTAATATCTCTCCTCCATTAACAACTGGACAAACTGTTTGACTTGTTTGAGGAGGAAACTTGCTCAATTTATGTTATGACTTGTACAATCCAGAAGTCTGGTTGTACAGAATTTTACAGTAATGATCATTGTGACTTTGTGATAGCATTTTCTGCACCTGTTTGTGCACATCTGCCACGATACCTGACCAACCATTTCGTGTTCCTAGTTCCAGAGCAATTTTTCTTTACGAAGCATGTACACTTTTTAACCAAGATAATTTCAGGCACTACAGGGATACACAGGTTTAATACTACAGGGAACGCTATATGGTGAATTCCACCTCATGCTGGAAAGCCAAAATTGCTGGAAAAAAAATACTCTTTTCAGACTAAAGCCATGCAAAATTTCTAAAGTTTTTTTCCTTCATTTCCAGAAGTCTCCTTTCCATCTTGATTCACTTTTAACTAGCTCTAACATCACAGTCACAGACAGCCTGTGTGTCTACACCACAGTGGCAGACATTATATTCTCAATATTTTATTGCAGCTATTAAAAGCCATCACAGGATTGGTTTGTTTCTAAGTTTCCATCATTTCCTATTTTAATTATGAATTGTTTAGCTGAACAAAGCCATATTAAATGAAAAGCACAGTGCAGAAGTAGAGGAAGAACTCTACAATCATAGTTGACAGCTTAGCTATTTATGCTGTAAATGCATCATAAATAATTTCTGAGGTCTTCATACATTTCTGTACTTGGTCTGTAGCACGCTTATAAATAGATTGATAGACCTTTATTAACCAGTGATATCCAAATCTTAAAGTAAAGCAGTGCCATAGCCTTCTCTCAAAAGTGCAATGCTAGTTATAATTTCCACAGCCCTGCTCTTCACAAGCAGACACAGTAAACATAGGGAACGTCTTCAAACTGAGAAATATCAGACTAATTTTTTTCACTAAGGATCTCAAACACAAGAGGAATCAAGTTTCCAGAGACCCTCAACACAGCCAAAACCCACACAATTTCAGCTTTCCTAGGACTGTCTCTTGTTGCTATTCCATCTAGCTTCCATTTACTCGTCTTTTCCATTCAGCTACTGACCTTATGACCATTCCTTCCTTGCTGTCTTCTGTACTACTTCTCCTTACTTAGTTATCAACTTCTGCTAATGGGTCCTCTTTTCTTTTGTTGATCTGACCCCAAGCCCTTAGAAATCCCTTGGCTTTTCTACAGGTCCTCACCTCTTATTCTAACACCTTGCTTTCCCTCTCCTCCAACCAATGACTGAATCTATTCCTGTTTGTTGCCAGGCTCCTTTTCCATCAGGCTCCAGTCCTATGCCTCTTATTTCAACCCTTTTAGCCTGCTAATTACTCTCCCACCTACATCATAGTTACACAGCTTTTTCCTCCTTCATTTAGGATATACAGAGCTTTGGTTTCCTTCTGATGACCCACCACTTCTAACACCCTGAAGGACTAAGTACCTGAAACGCTTCCTTGACTGCTTCACATCTACAACAGAACATATTTCATCCCTCTGCAGAGATGCTATACACTGAGATGTATTTGCCTATATGATAAAGGGACAACACTTCCATTTTCATTAAAATGGTGCTGTAAAACATAACATTTTCTGCTTAGAAAAGTTTTTCTAGAGGTTTTTCTTTTCTGTTTTTTTTCCAGCAGAAAAAGAAGATTGTGAGAAGAACATTTTAATAAAAACAATTTAATAAAAAAAATTTCTAAGCGCATTATAATTTACAAATTTATTTCTCCAAAAAAGAGAGTAATTTACCAACATAAACCAACATAGAGCATTTAAAACTGACAGACATCTACGGAAGAAAAATCCCTAAAGAGTTATCACAAAAAAAATCACTATCTACCAAACCAGAAACTATAATTAATTAAATAAATAAAATAACAGATACACAAACTGCAAAGTACTTCCTCTCTACCTTCTTCCATAGGTATCTGTTATTTGACAAATGCTGGATGCTGAACAATGCAGACCTTTGCTCTGACCCTGTAGGTCTTCTCTTACACAACTCTGTTACTTCAACCACCTTGCCTTCCACCCTGAGCCTTCCCCCTCCCACATATTCCAGTCCTGCAAACCAGCCTGCACTCTCTGAAATATTCCCATACATCCTAGAGCAGGGACCTGCAAACCAAGTAAGTACATCAGATGACAGATTCCTTAATGTCTACCTCAATTTTTTTTTTAATTACTCTGACAGACAGCTTGGCCTAAAGAGGTCCCTGCAAATCTCCACTGCAACACAGTAACAACAGACACTGAACACAAAAGGGAAAAAACCCATTGTTATTTAAAGTCTTAAAATATTCCATACTTTCTAGGCCAAGTTTTTTATTCAATTGCTCAGAAATGATAATTTAAATCTGCTGCTGAATCCTCACTGCCCCCCTCTGTACGTAATAAGTCTGACTGTAGTGCTTAGCAACACACACTCATGTATTGTTAGATTGGGCTGGGAGCTGGAGCCCAGGCTCTCGAGGCAGACAAGTGATGATAGCTTCATGCAGCGGGAGATTTCTCAGCTGTGTTCCCTCTGGACAGAGACTGAGAAAATTCAAGTATGTTCACCTCATATCCTAGAGATAAAGCAGGGGAGACTAGCAACAGATTCAGCAGTATAGTTCTCAGCAAGAACGTTGCTGAGGATGCAAATTCCACAAGGCAACTTTGTCAACCTTTCAACCCCACCTCTTCAGCACTATCTGATCCAGTCTTTGAAAGGTGAAGTATGCAAAAGAGGTGAACCTTGGCATATACAGTACCTAATTTTGTTCTGTCCCCTGAGGAGTTAAGTAATGATAAAATATTCAGCTTCTGCTGCTATCTGGCAAAAGTCATGCAAGATGAAACAACCAGCATTTACACACACCTAAGGTTTTCAAACTGCTTTACAAATACTAACCCCTCCCACTGTATTGTTAGTGAAATTGTGTAGGAACCCAGAATAAGGAGCTCAGTAATCAGGAATAACAGAGCCTGCTCTGAACCTTTTCTTTCAGAGTTACAAAGGGTGGAAGGGTTTGGCGAGTAAAGGAACAATGAAGAAGACACAAAGAAATTCAGAGATAATAAAGGTGATCTGGTCTGATGCAGTGGAGGATCTAACTGGTGTTCACCAGTCAAGAAGAGAAAAAAAAAAAAAAAAAAAAAGAGAGAAAGAAGAAAAAAAAAACAAAAATGGGGTGTATGTGTGTGGTTAAAACAAGGATCTTGAGCAGTCAAATGAGGACAGCCTCAGAAAGAATGCAAATCAGAGAGAACTGCAACGTGGCAGAAGGGCAATTGTTAACTGTGCTGCAAGTATTAGAAGATACAAACCAGTAGCAGAGTAGCTTTATGGAAGGACACTAAATAAAAAAAAAAAAAGAGGAAAAGAACAGGAAAGTCACTGCAGAACCTTTTGTGATCAACATCACTTTAGAGAAACATAGTAAAAGAATAGTAAGGTCCATTAAAGCTCCACAATCAGACTCGGATGCAGCTAATGATGTTAATGTCATTGTAAAGGTAAATTCCACCAAAAAATGTTTTGTAAACTTCAGAGAAAGACAAAGGAAAATGGCATCAGGCAAATGTCACCCAGAGGTGATTCCTGTGTTTCAGGGACTCAAAACAAGTAAGAACTAGGAATCCCTCACTTTATCCATCCTCCCTGTACAATCCTATCACATAAAATACCGTTATGAGATGTCCTCTTTGACAACTATATTATTAAAATAATGCTATAGGAGACTTACAACTCTTTTTTGTTTTATACATGGAAGAAAAAAAAATCTTCATCTAATGTCTAATCACCAAATGATCACAAAACTGTAACATAATACAGCTATGAAAGGTTAAGTCAGGAGAGGTATTTGTTGGACTAGATGATCTTTTGAGGTCCCTTCCAACCCCTAACATTCTGTGTGATGTAAACAGTACAGTGAGGCCTCACCTGCAATAACGGGCACAATCCCACCCAGGGAAAATAAATTCAATCACCATTAGTAGTGTGCCTGAGGGAACTAAAACTCATTTTAAAGAAGAGACTCGTGGTTTGAATAACCTCACAAAACAAAAGTTGAGAAGGTTTTTATCTGCTTTCAATTCTTTTCATCATAGAGCTAACCAGCAACAAGGAAATAGGAACATTTCACCTAAAGGCTGATGCTGGCCCAAGAAAAAAAAAAAATACAAATTGACCATTAACACACTTATAGCAGAAATTGCAGTATAATTAGTAAACAGGTCAGGTGGAAGGAAAAGAAACAGCAGACCCACAACTAGTTCAGCTAATCAATATACAAAAATGATTCTATAAAGCTGGCTGCATGAGGCTGGATTTGATGATCGACAGGTTTCTGCCTTTATGCCTCTTTCCTCAGTTCTAACCTAGACCTCTAACTCAGGTCTCTCTTCCGTGGATTAGACCAAGCGTGAAGTGCCTGCAGTGTTAGAGGCAGCCGAGGAACCACATACCTATCCCGCAACAAAGTCTTTCTTACTCCTGCTGTGAGAAGGATCCATTGTGAATTACTGAGTCATGTGAATTCGGGAGGGAAAAACCAGGTTTTGCCAGATGTGCTTTTTTCCCATATTTTGACAATTATAGTTCAGCTTAATCATTTATGATAATACTTCATAATGTTCGAGCAAATGCTCTGGAGTATACTTTGTAAAAAATAATGAAGTCTTAAGTAACATGGCAACTCACTCAGCTTTTAAATCTTTGCTGAGAAGCAGGAGGAAACAGACAGTGTTTTGTGCAGATTATGGAGAATTATTGCAGTAAAATTAGGAACACTTCCATTATTGCTTCCCCATCAGTTTCTTCAGCATTAACTACCGTATGACTACTGTGGTTATACAGCAAGACACCCACAAATAAGATCAAATAAGACCATAGCTTCAGAGCACGAAAGGAAGCGATGCTATGAAGTAGTAACATGGGGTTGTACAAAAGAAACCATAGGAAAGAAAAGGATGAATAAGTCCTGCATCTACATTCAATTCAATGCTCTAATTCTCATTGAAAGTCAGCTGGCAAGTCCTACATAACCTTCTACTTCTTGCTTCTCAAGGCTTTGCTCAGCAATTTAGCTGGCTGCAAATTATCACAAAAATGCTTCTTTCACTTAAAAAAAAAAAAATCAAATCATTCCGATAGAAATTTTCCATCTGACTCCGTTATCACAACTTCTGGACAGGGTTGGATAAACACCAGAAAACCAGTCACGTGATCTGGCAGAGCTCATTTACAGAAGACACAAAGTAGATGCAAGCAGTTAAAACATCTTGTGTCACTAACACTGACACACTCTCAGCTTTGAAAAATGTCAACAATTCAACAGTGCCTGTACTTAATTTCAAGGAAATTAAGGAAGCCTGTCGCGTTCACAGGAATTTGCTATTTCCAAACTTCCTTGTTTTGATGATTGGCAGCAATTGCCATTACAGCATAAGGTGGAAAATAGGAACAACTTGCACAGATCTATCATATGTTTCACATTCTGTAAGTGTTTAGGTGGGAGAGAGTTATTGTTCCAAAGCTCAAAAAGAGGTAACGGAGTATTCACTGCAGATGTAAGTCTGAGGCACTCTCCATTTCATAAATCAGAATCCTTCCAAATGTTGTGCCAATGGAGACAGTAAACTGACAAGAAATGTAGATCAATGTTCTTTAAACATTTCAGCTTTTCTGATAAGCAAACATTTCAGTCTGTGTAATATTGTCAAACTACAGCTGCAGAGAATTTTGACGAGGTTCCTGTGTACGCTTTAAACATTCCTATTCCTTTCTACCAGAAAATGTTCTCAAGAGAGCAGAACGCCAACACAATCCTGCTGGCATTGCACTCGGTTCCCTGTATTGATCGTGGCAGAGAAAATAGGCAAAACCTCAATGAAAGTTTGGAACTTGCTACCGTTGCCTGATTAAGGTACTTCACCAGTTGCACCAGTGAAAACAGTAAGGTAATTTGCCCCTACGTTTGTGCATGAAAAACATAACTGATATTGCAGACAGAGAGGATTTGGAGAAGCAGGCAGAAGGCTACAGGCATTATGCTGCCATTAAATTAGCATTTAATCTTTCCTTCACAAGATACAGCATTTTCCTGAGAAATGTGATCTTTGCAAGATACCAGACTCTGGGATCTGTCAAATAATAAAAAAAGCTGATTTCCTGGCACAGAAAAATCTTCCCATGAAATAAGACTTTCTGAATGACATAGAGAGAAATTACAAGAAGGTAGTGAGAACTTCTTGGTTGAAGGGAAGAAAAATTATAGAGAGCTCATATTAAGATGTAAAAAGAGGGTTTTAATATCAAGAATATTTTATATACATTTAGATTCCATCATTAAAATTGAGTCCAAAACATCCAAGGAAATAACAGAGTAATGCACCTAAGTCCTGACAGTTTCGGGAAACTTTGTCCCATGTAATTGTAGAGGAATAGTAATGTTTACACTGCATGTGCAAAGACTAAACACACACAAATGAGAAAAGCATGAAGCAAATTTGCAAATGAGTTGTATTCTGTAGCATACTTTCTCTATGAACCAGTAAAACTCTTGAATTGCTCTCCTCCCATTGCTCACAGATGGGAAAACAAGAAAATATTCTGTAAAAATAGATGATGATTCAGCATTCACTTCAATTATTTTCTTTGTACCCTTTCCCTTTCTTTTTACTTTTGCTATCAAATCCTACAGCAAAGAACAAAAAGTCTGTCTTGTGCCAGTATGAAAACATTCAAGCTGCTGCTTCTGGATGCAATGACGAGTATTCACCTCCCAAAGCATATTATTTAATAGATCTATTTTGGTGATAAAAATTAATCTGTATGTTTGTGAGACACCAAGGAGGGGTGTTCTCCAAATGGCAGAAACTCCCTATATTTAGGAGATTAAAAAAAAAGAAAACAAATAACAAGAATATTATTAAAGTTGCCACCGGCCAGAAAACACTAACATGCCTTCCTAATCGCTTTGCAATGCCTAGCATTATTTTGGCTATGGCTTTATCAAACAAATAGTTAACCCAGCTATTTCATCGTTACTCTTTACAATAGCCAAGATTCATCATATAAAGTAAAAGCAGGAAAAACAGTAGCAACTAGAAAACTGAATTTTCCTGTCATGTTTCAAAGAGATTGAGCTCTGCAGGTTTCACAAAGACTTCAAGGGAATTTGAGTTACAGTATTTGAGCTCATTACAAGAGCTCAAAATCGAAGAAGATCAGAAATGCCAAGAAAAAACAAAAGATATGTCTAGCATTTTCTAGAAAATCAACTTGTGTCTATGATTTTACATCAACATATAAAATGATAGTAACAACAGAGTCAAACACCTTTGCATCAAGTTGCTTATAGAAAGTGACATTAAAGTACTGTGCGTTTGTATGATTTTATGAAAGGAAGCAGAGCCTCCATATTGATACCAAAGCTCAGCTACGCTGCCTTTCAGCTTTATGGCACAACTTATTTCACACCATTGCTTTAAAGGAACCTGATTATCTATAAATTTCAATGACTTTCTAATGTAATTATTTTAATGAACTTTCACCTGACCATTTCATCCCTTTTGATGCACTGCATGGCTCCTCTGCACTTCCCCTCTCTTTTGCTTCTCTCTCTGACTGTTGGTTTTAAAGGCAGCCCCTGGATCCCTTTCACCCTTCAACTGCTCTAGGCTATGGGAGCACCAAGAACGGGTGGCTGCTCTTGCAAATCTCTACTCTTAGTTTTACAGATGAGAAAATAGATACCTGTAGAAAAGCTGTGAAGAAGATACCAGCTCAATCCATCAACGTGCTACCACCTCACGTACATGTTTAACATTATTCACCACTGAACAGTAAGATTTCAGAGACACATAGAATGAACATAGACACATATGACTAAATCAATATCAAAGGCTTATTAAGGAAAAGGACCATTTTATAAGTTGACTGCTATGGTTTAGTCATCCCCTGTTGTGTAACAGAGTTCCTCGTATGACTTTATACTCCGGTACAGCCTCAGGTTGCCATGGAAAGCAGTGAAGGAAGGCAGCACATATACCAAGGTGTAAAATGCTACAGGATTATCCTATAGTTCAACATGAGAAAAAAGACCTCTGAGGTCTTATCTTGTATTGATTCAGCTCTTCATACAGCAGTTAAAGAAAAAATCTCCCTTCCTGGACAAAAATAAAATAAATAAAAATCAAGCAATCTTACAGCATAGGGATTTTTTGTTCAAGACAGTATTTACTTCTCTACAGGATTAAGCAGGCACCTCTTCTCAGGGAGCAGAGAGGATAACCTGGATTAAGTTTGTTGCTTCTCCTAGTGAGAAATAACGTGTTTGCCAAATACTTCTGAAGTAACTGAGCCATCCAGAAAGTCTACTTGAATTTGGAAAGGAGAGAAAAGTGGTAGCAAAGAAAAATGCTTAGAAAACAAACATACCATCAAGAAAAATAATGTACTGAACAGCTATATGGCAAATACTGTTTAGCAGATATGTGACTTCCTCTGCAAAAACACCCTGGGGGGCCAGAGATGAGAAGAAGGAAAAACAACACACAGCAGAATGTAAAAAGAGGTATAAACAATTAGCAAGATAGTGACAACTGCTTTCTTGAAACTTACTTTGTAGACTGGCAATGTGAAAGATGTCAGGCAATGTGAAATCCATGCATCTTGTTGCTCTAATTCAGACATTAGTGGGAACTGGTTACTTATGATATTACAATTCCTTCCGTTCATCTAAGGATGTTCTTTAGTAAATGAGTGTTTAACACCTGCAAAAACCCATAGTAACCGTTAGCTAGGAACAGAAGGCTTTTACCCCAGCTGATGAAGGAGGAAACAAAGACATACCTACATTCTGACATTAGGTTGTCAACACAGAAGGTGAACAAACTTTTTCACAAGGCCAGTCCAGCATGGACAAGCTGTAAGCAAACCAATTTACAGTTACATAAGCAAACCCATTGACATGATAACATAGAAAGAAAAAAAATCAAACCCTTCAGAAAACATTTAAGTTGCTGGAAGCACCGAAAGATCTGTGTGCTCTGCAGGTGGCATCCAGAACTTGCTGAAAAGAGGCACAATCTATTGTTTGTTCAGTATGTGTCCTGTATACTCTGAAGAAATGTTTTATAAAAATAAGCTCCAAATGTTCAGAAAGCTGACTGCTATAAAAGATTCAAAAGTCTGTCTCCGCAAGAAGATTACTATCTTCTGAGAATATTACAGTGAGGTAGAGATCGTTGTGATATAGATAGGATGAAGTGGCCACAGAAGATGCATCACATTCTCCAGGAAGGCAAGCTCATGTTCACAATCAGATGCCTGCAAGTTTCTAGCAATGTGCCTATTTCAGTGAATCACAAAAAGAAGTAGTGTATCAATACTGAAAAACCTTATCTTTCATTTCTTCTTTGATGTAAAGATGAAAATAATAACAATTAAACCCACATATTTGTTCATCTCTTTTCTATAACAGTCAGAAAGGTAACAACTGTCTTGGAATTGTGACAACATTTAGGCAATGAGAAGCACCCAGCGGTTACAGCAACTGAACCCCTCCCTTCCTGACAGATGGACAAATCTGTGTTACCAGAGATCTTTATTCTTCCTATGGAAAGGCAAACTAGACATAAAGGCAAACACCATGGTAATAGCATGAGCAGCACTCTAACTTCCCTGCTGCTGAGCATCCTTGAGAAACTATTAATTAGTTAGAAAGTTTAAATAGGCACCTTCCACTGGGTTCTTTATGAAACCGTGTTATTCATCTCAATTAAGTGGAACCCCACAGAATGGCTGTGGGGAGTTCAGGATAACACCTACTTTTTCAGAAGACTCCTTCTTATTTCACTGCTTTCTCTTCTTTTGTTAATTGCCTAATTCCACCTTTTCCTGACTGCACACCCCTCGGGAGGTAAAGACCTCTTAGCTATTTATTCACACAAGCAAAGGGGCTTTGGAAAAATAAAAAAGTGTTCTCATTTTCAGACATCTGACAAATGAGACCAATTCATTAGTAATTAAAAAGTATAGCTTTTTAATAGCTCATCTTATTGGCATACTGGAAGGCAGAAGGAAGAAAACGGAACAGCTTCGGAGAACGAGGTTGTCAAACGTGCATATGTTTGCTCACATGAGAAAGGTGAAATTCTCACATGGTTCATCCTTCCCATTTTTCCATCCTGCCAGCTTCATCTGTAATGACTGATTAAACCTCCCAAAGCACTCTCATATTCAGTATTTTCCTATCTCAGAATGTACCGCAATGTTGTTTAATTTGGATTTCCCATGCTGGATTTATATTCCCACTAATACTCTGCTTTCAACTTTCTTTTTTAATGTAGCATTTTTGTATTTAATAACTGAAGCCAGAATTAAAGTGTGCCAGTTCTTCCAAGGAAGAAAGGAACAATCAGAAAAGTTTCAGTCTGAACTAGAAATGGAGATGCTGTATTAGGCCATAGGCAAAAATAATTCCTTTTGCCTAGCACTATTTAAAACATAACCAAAAAAAAAGTATTTTGACATACAACAATTACCAACCTTCTGAGTACAACACTCATAAGTCCTTGTTCATTATCAACATTCTTAGTTACCTATTTAAAAATTTCTAATAACTGATCCACACTTTACTGATGTCTTGCAAAGATTGCTTTAGTAGTTATGTTTCTTTTCCTCCTGATATACTTTCTGCTGTTTTAATGTAATAAATACTACCTCCAAATATTTAAATAAATAAATAATGAATAGAGAATGTTAAGCTGCATATTTTCACAGGCCCTTTCAGATAAAATTCTCAGAACTGGAAGTGTGCCCAGATGACTGAGAGGCTCTTGGCCAACCCAGCAGTGTCCCTGGCCTTTTACCTCTTATTCACATGATTTGCTCAGTTTCCTTCAAGCCCCCCTGGGACTTTGGTGACCACAATGACTTTGGGTTCTCTCACCCAGAGACCTATCCAATTGCTGAGGCCAGTAACACAGCTGTTCAAGAGCAATGGACATTTTATAATCATCATCTCCACAACTTCATACCCCTGCATAACAGACCAGAACATGAGGAGAGATTTCACCAACACCAAAAGCATGAATTACTCTAAGGTTCATCAAAAACACACATTCTGCTGTGCTTTAAGCACAAAATATCTGACTTTAAAACATATCAACAAACTGAAAGCGAACAAAAACTATACATCCAAGCTGATTGAGTTTTACAGGTTTAGGACCAACTTTCCTGGTATGTAAATGACTAAGACAATGCAGTTTGTAGTATTTCCTGATAGTCCTCATCAAAAAAGAGACATAAAAGTCTTTAAAAAATGATGAAGCTGAGACAGTAAATAGTAATATGAGGTACATAGAGTCAGAATGTGTGCCCCACATTTCAGCTGGAAGATTAATCCGCCCTCAAAGCCTTTCCTCCTCCTGTTCTCCAAAAAGTTTCTAAGTACTGCCTGGGCCTCTCACAATAAGGACATTTTATAGCTTATAAAAACCTAGTCTGCTTAAGAAAGGCTAACCAACCTCATTTTGTTAAAGCCATGCACAGATTTGACTTTACTTGGATTTAGGAAACACCCTGATGACTGTTCAACTACACGTCACCTTGGTAAAAATACCTAATTGTCTCATCAATGTAGATATGCCACTCAATGGGATAAAATACATTAAAGCTTGAATGTTTATTGTGATACGAGTTCTTAAAAATGGTTAAATATATTCACATCATTTCGGGGCCTCAGTTCAACTGCAAGTAAGGTAAGTTCCGGCAACAGCTTAGAAAGAACCTATTGAACATGAACAAGTAATTTAAAAAGCATAAAGAAACATTTATATTTAATCACAAGCACCAACTGGAAACACATTTACATCATAACATTGACTCTGGATGCGGTTATTATTGATAATTTTGCCAGTAGTACACAAATAGAATACCCTTCAGTTATGGTGTTCAGTTCATTATTAACCATGCAAATCTAAACTCAACAAAAAAATCTGGTATTTTAAATTATTAATTGGTAAATGACAATGTAAGTGGCTTTGTATTGAGCATACACCTCTGGAATCAATGAAGCTGTTTTGCATGAAAGAAACTGTTGTATTATCTCAAACACCTTAATAGTGTCAGGAGACTTGCATCAACACTAATCTCAGGCAGATAACATATCCAAAAAGAGCTCTCATTGGGTACTCATTCATATTTTGCAAGAAATATTATTTGCTGAGACAAGCATACAAGATCACCAGGTTTTGGTCTTTGTTGAATTCTTCTCTGCTACAATAAAATCAAGAGTGAACTTGAGCACTTCTAGGGCAGAGGTCTGTGAACTATGTGCTTCTACCTTGAGTGCAAGTGCTGGCTGGGCAAAGAAGATATTATCACTAAGCTGGAAAACTTCAATTATTGGGGACTGATCTGAAATTGGCTTAATTTCTCAAGGAGATGGATAGAATGGGGTCAGTTGATGCTGCTTATTTGTGCATGACATGCATACGAAGCACTGAAGACACTGCGACAACACAACACTGATCAATCCTGCGATAAACTGATGGTTTACTGGGCTTGGAGGCTTGAAAATTTAAGAGGAATGAAACACTGAACAGTAATCACTTTTGCCCTAAACAATTGGCTTCAAACATTGTCTAAGCACAGGAGCATTAAAAAGGGCTGTATACTGTGGCAGAAACAGCAGTGGGTTTGCTTCTTTGAGTCAGACGATGATCTGTGTGTCAAGACAAGTTGAGAGGAATTTGTATTGTAAAATCACTTCCTCCTGGATGGTCTGGAACATTTTAAAAGCAAATCACTTTCTGACTCAGCATCTAAGCCATTTCCTAAAAAAAACAACAAACTGGATGAAGTGTCACTCTGTTACCATATGTTCCCTTCTTTCCTTACCATGCCTAGAAAAACAACACCACATTAGTAACATGGGAGCTGTCCCACACAGGTGGAAAATAGAGCTGTGGTTATGGACTACCCATCAGGCCCACGTTAATCAAAACAAGTGATAGAGCCTTGCAGTAGAGTCGGGGGCTAAACTCAGATTCAAATGCCACTTCAGAAAACCACAATCTACCCCAAATTTACTTAAAATGCCTTAACCTCTAAACAAAACCTAGTTCTCAACAACAAAGAGGTTTTACTCCTCCTATTATGAATTCTATCAAAGGAAATTAAAAGCTTCCAAATGCTTTTTCCAGATTCCAAAGGAATATTTGTTGATAGGAGGAAGCAGTTTTGCATTGCAATAATAGCTGACATAAAATAATTCAAGTCAGAAACGGCAACAGGATCTTCCTGGGGAAAAGTCTGTACCTTTGGAGTATACTTCCCTTCAGCACAACAAAAGCCCAGATGTGGGACCTTCAAACACAGTGTATTATCTCAGGGTAAATGGCAAATTTATTCATAGTTTTTGATGTTTCTGTTAACTGAATACAAAACTACTTTTCCACTTTGACCTAAAATTACTTGTTTTTACTGAATATTCTTCTGGCTGTTGTTTTGAATATTTTTTTATTACTCTGAGTAATTGCATGCTGACATTTTTCATAATCACTAATTGCACTAGATAACTCTTGTGATCAGAATGAAAGTATTCATGAGGGATTAAATGAATGGAACCATCTTCAGAATCAATAACTATGCTGAAATCTTCCTACAGATACATCATTTTTTTGGTACACAAAATAACTTATCTAATATTTTCATCTTCATTGTTGATGCAGGAGCTTTAATAAATATGAAAATGTTACAACTTTATCTTTCTGGAATTTTGTATTATGTCAGCTTTCTTATTGTCTCTAATGTACAAGAGTTTGAACAGACAAAAAATAATTCATTAGTGGTGGAAACTTAAAAAATGAATTAAAATGGAAACAGTATACAGAAAAAATTAAAAGGACAACAAAATCAAATTTGGTGGTGTTGGTGGTTTTGAAATGTTTCATTTTTCAATTAGTATAGATCACAAGTTTGTTAATGTGCTAAAGAGAGCTCTCCAGGCTGTAAAAATATTTATATAATCATTGGAACAGCAAATAAAATCCACAAACAAAAATAATTCCAACTATAACTGAAAATGTATTACCCTTTAAAGTATAAATTGGAAATGTCAGGAGATGAATCCCTTAAAGAAACATTGAGTTGAAACAAAAACTACAACCCCAATTAATCTGAACTTTCCATCACTAAAATGCCCCAATTACAACTTACTATCCTCCAGTATTTTTGCTGTGCACGCTACAGAGTAAATGCCCTGCTTTTGTAATGATGACTCCTGATGCCTCTAGTTCAGTTCCTGTACTCAGCTGGATATTCACGGCCACAAGCAACTGTCAAATTTGTGAGTTTTTTTCAGTTTTCCCCAATTTGGAATATAGGAGAGCCACTGTCACTGCAGCTCCACAGCAATACACCAGTAGGGAGGGAAAGGCAGAGTCTTCAAATGCTTTAGTTTTCAAATAAAGCACACAGGGATGGAAACAGGAATGGCTTCATCATTCCCACAACTGCACAATATAAATGAAGAAGCAATTAGAACTCCGAAGTATTTTATCACATATTCAATGTTCTTTCTCATCTAGGTGACTACAAACTGATGGACACCACAGACCTAGAATAACTAATGACAGCAAAGTCTTTGGTTTATGTTTCCTCCTTAACATGGGCTCCTACAGCACCACTGCAGCCTCCATGACAAGTACCAGTTCATAAGAAAATGTGTCACCTATTGAGTTATTAAGACCTTTTCCCAGCTACAGTAAGATAGAACTGGGAGGTTTTCACAAACATGTAGGTTCTACAAAGGTTGTATTAAGGTGAGAGGGGGAATTGCTGCCATAGTCTTCACTGGAGGAGGTACAAATATAGGAAGTACTGAGAATAATATCTTGAAGTAACACTACAAAGTAAAAATATGCTATCTTGCTGTCATTAGTCCTGCAGTTTGCTTGCTATTGGTTGATTAATGTAAGACTGCTTGGTTTCATAGAACACGGAGTAATTTGATACAGAGCTTTCCT
The DNA here is from genome assembly GCA_025345505.1 of Todiramphus chloris collaris. Taxonomy (NCBI): domain Eukaryota; kingdom Metazoa; phylum Chordata; class Aves; order Coraciiformes; family Alcedinidae; genus Todiramphus; species Todiramphus chloris. The sequence goes on along the minus strand of JANVCC010000049.1, from coordinate 6,419,388 downwards.
AGTGGACTCAAAAGATATCTCAAAGTTGTTTCTCCTGCTCCAACAGAAAAACATAGAAGACCCCTCATCAAAAATAGTGTCTGATCCTCAGACATTTATGCAAACAAAGTTAAATAAGAAACTGCAGAGATGCAATCTGTCACATCCAGCCTAACACTGGAGAGCTGCTTAGACCGTGCTGATGTCTATGTGAACTTGAATAGGAGGATTAGGGTTTAGGTTAGGTAATATGCATCTTGGCCTTTGTTGTATTTTTTTTCTTCATAGACAATGCCCTGTACTGAGAAATAAATAATATTTTGCACAAGTTTCTTTCTTATGTTGATCACAAATTGCAAAGAGAAGTCTGCTGAAGGGGCAAAAACGTAACTGGAATTGAAGAGAATCTGTTGCAATGGAGCAGAGAAAAAAGGAACCAACCTAACTTCATAAGAAATCATGGAACCCCACCTTGAATAAAGAAGAAATACCAACTCATCACAAAGTGGGCATGCAAAGGGACTAAAGAATGGGTCAAAGGAACACCTTAACCTGAATGAGAATGTCCAAGTGGAACAGAAAAGCAGCACTGAGACTAAATTCCACATACACTACATAAAATAATTATTTTCAAAGCCAATATCCTGGAGAGAAGTAATCTCCATTAACTCCAAACACCACAACTGCCTTAGCATTAAAAGCTGAATGTAATCACTGTTTTTTGATCAGCACAAGCTCATGAAAGAGAAAGAATTTTCACACATACTGTTAAAAGTTTTATTAAATTAGAAAAGAATTAACTCTGTAAAGAAAGAGAGGTGACCTCTATTGCTCTTTTAGGAGTATTCCAGTCCCCTTTTGGATGTGGCAAATTATGTCCTCTTACACTTCTATTATAAATTTAAAAGTTAAGGGTCTCGCAAACAAATTGTAAGGAATCACATACCAAAATCACAGCAATTCTTATCTGCCAGTGCTGTTATTCAAATTCAACAGTAACTTGCAAGTAAATTTTACAGTGCTGCAAAATAGGAGGAGGTCTACAGAATGACACAGCTGGCCTTGAGGGCTCAAGGTCCACAATATTGCTGAGAGGAGAGCTATTTAGCACTTGGAGTGGTCTGGTTCCAGGGACAATACTCCCATTAACAGGTAGATGCTTTCCTGGAATGCAACTACTCATCCAAAAATAATCCCGTTGGCGTGAGCCAAGACTGCTTCACGACGCATATGAAAGCATGATTACCTGGAGGCAATCAGGACATTTACCTCAAATATACACGCCTGATACAAATCAAAATGCTAATGTAAACTCATTCACTGTACCATACAGAACTATAAACATCCACAAAACCCAGTAGCTGTAGCGTCGATGATCTGCAATTAAAAAAAATGAGAACAAGCTGCAAATTCATTTTCTCCTGGGTATTTAATGTGCGAGTTTCACTGTACCACATAACTTACCCTTGTCACAAAACAAAGACTTCTGTATTTCATCATAGTATATTTAATGACATATGAACAAAATACAAACATGAAATTTACTATTAATATAAATTAAACTATAATCACATGCTCCTCCTCAGTAGCCTGATCTGAATTCGAAAGAAGTTTAAGCTTCTATTAACTCCAAAAGTGAAGTGATCACTTCCAAGATGTGTTCATCAGTTAGCAGCTTCCATTTGGAGAGCAAACTACCTACCACAGACAAACAAGTGTACAATATTCTGAGCTCTTCTAGAAATCTGATTGCAATGACAATACTCTTCTGACACGTTCAGCTATTCAATGTAACTATGACTCCTATAGAAATCGAGGAATTACATTAGTTATCTAGTGTGATAATGAAAATAAAAATTCAGTAAAAAACTTGGAGAGAGTTAAATGATTAAATGACAGAGCTTAGCTTTAAATAGTGTAAAATTCCTTCAGTACCAGCAGAATTTTGTTGCTTTTCCTGTTTGCATATAATGGATTTTTTGGAGTACGTTTTCTTTCTTGAAAAGCTCCAAGATATTAAAATATGTTTGATTAACTAGTCAAGAAGCAAAGTAAACAACAGCCATTTTTATATACTAGTATTCAAATAACTCAGGAGAATAACTGTGAGCACAATGAAAATTAAGCAGAGCCAGAAATGCCTTGTAAATATTACAGTAGATGCTTCTGCCAAAATATTGTCAACTAATACAGATTACACAGTACCATAATTACAGTAGATGACATAAAATTATTATAAATTAACAGTTTGTAGTACAAAGTCATACATTATATATTTTTACTAGGTAGCTACACAAGCGTATGAAATGAAGAACTCTGAAATAGCATAGAAGTGATTAAATAGAACTAAAGTTTGTATACAACACACATTACAGGCTCATTTTTCACAAGCTTTAAACTCAGCGCATCTGTTATTAAGCAAGACTGTTGGAATCAGGGAGAAAGGTACTGAAGCCTAATATTCTCTTTCTGCATGAGGATAATTTCCTTTTCAAGTAAAGCTATGTATATAAAATTGAATCCCAAACAAAAGGATTTTGAATGAAAATTCTAAAAAGCAGTAGAAATGAAGGATGCTTTCATAATGACGAGACCCTCTAATATGCTGCAAAGAGGTGCTAAATTTTGTTTCGTGTCACCTAGCACTGGAAATGGTTACAAAGGTCCATCTATGTTTGATATGAATTCCTAACCTTCAGCTGCACGAGTAGTATTTATTTTCTGTCAGAAGCAATACAAAGAAAATGCAAGTGCAATGTTGGTCAAAATAAGCAGAGTAATAGCTCCTTAATAAAACATAAAGTTCAGATGAAGCTTAGAGTAGCTTCTACAGACTCTTGACTCATTGCCCAAATTACCTGCCTCTGAATCTCATTATCATTTAATCACATGATCCCAACACAAGCATAATCTCAACAAAGTTTCATAACAGTAATCAGTTTTTTATTGTAGTTTTATAAGGTAACCCTCACTATGCCCCAGTTATGAGAACTTGACTTCTAATTTGGACTGTGGATCTTCTTTATTTTGCCAGTGTTTGTATGTTGCAAATGCTATACTAAATTTTCTGACAAAGCTATTACTTGTATCTCATCTGTACCTGTGTGAGCAGGAATATTTATTTTTAGGCTGAAACGTATTTTTAATACATTTATGAAATATTTTTCCTGGACTTAACAGACAGATTTGATTACTGCTGTTAAATTTCCTGTAAACGGTAGTTCCCATTCTGTGTTTTAATTTTTAGAGAGACATGCCAATATCCTACTGCAAAGACTCATATGGTGACCATAAGCAACAGCCCTATTTTCCATTTAAATACTGAGGAAGTAAGACTTATTTACTGTAGGTTAACATATATACATAACATATGTATCTATGTACATGACAAGTATATTTGCATACATCTGTGCCTCACAGAGATTAAACTGATCTCATATTTAGAAATCATTTTCAACTCGGTTTTCCGTAATTTGTAACTTCTGTGAACCAGGCAGGGCCAGAACGATGCTTTAGAGATGCACTAAGAACTCTGTTTCAAGCACTGAATCTTTGTCCAGCAGAGTTACCTTTAGGAATAAATTGGTCTGTATTTCTTCTTTCTCTCAGTTGACACCGTCTTGTAAGAAAGGTTTTCCATCAAGAAAGACTCTCTATTCCTTTCGAGTATCTCTGCATTTCAGCAATGCTTGATAACATATTTTGGATCAAGCTGAGAAACAAAAAAAACTCACTTGGTTATTTTACAGTTTGAGATCTTAGTCTGTTCTGTACTTGCAAATATTCATCATTTCTGAAGTCAACCTCATTTCTAAAGATAACTTTGCTTTCACTGAATTCAGTTACAGTGAGCATAATTCAGCCTCTGATTTGTCTGTTCAGGATATTATTAATATAACTTTGATTTATTACATATAAATACATCTGTTATGTATCAGCCTGTGACTTCATCTAACAGAAGCTATCTTGCAAAGAAAATGTGCTATCCCCAAGGAGCACTCTTGCACAGTCACAATAGTTGTTAAATTTAGGAAACAAATATGTCTGTAACTTGCCTTTTCCTTCCTGCTTCAATCTGGTTTATTAAGGATTAAAACTGGTATGTATGGTGTAGTATATATGTAGGGCAACAACTTGCCCTGCCGAGAGCTTGCAGTATGCCGTGTCTGTAAAATCATATCCTGGTAAAAACCATCAGTGAGAGGTATCCCATGCACACTGTCAACCATTGGAATCTGATCAAAGACTAAAAATAAACTCATCTGTGTGAAGAGTTAAATGGAAATTATTCAGAAATTTTTGAAGTGCTGCAATCTCCTGTTGCAGTTTTTGCCACCCGTGACCAAGAAGGCTTTGCTTCACCTTGGCCAAACCTGAAGTACATTCTTGCACAGAACAGATAAGTGAAGAATAATAGTAGCTGATGTCTATCAAGTCTGACAATCAGGAAAACCAGAGTTAACAGTCCAGCTATATCCTGGCTCATGTCAGATGACATAATTCCAGTTTACAGAACATCTTGCCATAATCCTATTCCATTGATCAGCAACAGGAGTCAATCTAAAGGAACACGACGAGTACACAGTAAATACAAAAATACCCACCTATCTGTGTTTTAATCCTTCCAAAAGGTACTCATGCTGAAATGCCAAGATAAGAATTCCTTCTATTGGAGGATATATGTAAGCTGGCCTCTATTATGACCATTTAAAAACCACCTGAAGTTCAGGGTTGTTATTACTTCATTCCAGCTCTTGCCCATCTCTAATACTGAGGGAGACCATATAGGGGATTTTCCTTGGGATGAAAGTTTCTAGCAGCAGGCTTTAGTGAGCAATCCAATCTCCAGGTTCTGTCATTTACTCTGCCTACAGAGCTCGATACTCTCAGAATGGGCATCATAACCACTTGATTATGATCAAGTGGTTAACCACTTGTCAGTTAATTTCTCTGAACTGACATAATTTACACTTGGGAAACATCAAGAAAAAAGAAGGGGGGGGAACACCCAATGCTAAAACAAAGAAGGTTTCTGTGTGGTAGCTCTCATACTGGCAGGTGAAGTACATACAGCTACCAGTCTTAGGCACTGATTGTCAAAACCAAAAGACAAGAGAAGCTGAAATGGAAGGGAGACTAAGAAGTTTGGTCTGCAAGCAAAACTTGCTTATCATTTCCTTTCTGTGATGTTTTCTCAGTGTTTATTTTCTAATGACAGTGTAACTCAGATCGACACCTTTTCATTTCCACATCATCAAAACTTCTCTAAAGGCTCACATTGAAATCTCACTGCTGTTATCACAGTGGTATCAAATTAGCATCCTAATGAATTCTCCATGGACTTGTGCCCTTATGTATTTTCCCCATTCTAATCTCATATCATAATAGCACTATAACTGGGTCCCTACAGATTCCTACCAAAATCATTATGAAACAGTTAGCATCATAGATACACTACATTGAACTAAACAGAAACTTAGAATCATTGTAAAAGAATAGATCCCAAAAAGTAATTACTAGTTACAGTTATGATATCTGCTTTAAGATTGTATTTTTTTTCCATAATATTCCCAAAGACAGTGGCTGGAGAGGCAAAAAAAAAAAATTAAAAAAAAAAGAAAAATTTCAGTTAGAGCATTTTCAGACCTCACAGGACAAAAACTTGTTAGCTGTTAACTAAATCAGTGTTAATGGTAAAGGTAAATCAACAGCTAGAACTTAGAACAGACATACACACACTAATATATATCTACATGTGAACAATTGCCATGTAATGGGTTTCAGGAGGAAGCTTTTACATAGAGGATGGTACTGTGAGCAGCACAGAGTTGTAAGCACATTGGCAGGGAGGTTGGAACTAGATCTTTAAGGTCCCTTCCAACTCTGACAATTCTATGATTCTATGTAATCAGCATGCTTATTATATCATGGCAGTTTAGACATGAATGTCAAAAGAAAACAAGAAAACATTCATTTCTCCTTTTATACAGCTCTTGTCTAACAAGAGACAAAGAAAAATTTGGCTTCTGTATCAGAGGTGCTGAACACCAGTAGCTAATCATTTCCTCAAAGACCAACGACAAACAGCAGAAGTTTAAAAGGTCCCGCCCTTCATTAGGTTCCCAATTTACCCATGGTGTTATTTCAAACCTAAATAAACATTTCTGGTTTTCCCAATTATACACAGTACTCGGGGTTGGGGAAGAAACCTGTGTTTCAACTACTATTGCTGAAATGGATGAAAAAAACCACTTCTAGAATTAGAACTGTCCATTTCTTTTGCAGTTCCTGATGAGTAAATCGCTACCATGAGTAATGCACTAGGACACAAGCTGCTGCATTGACCAAGATTCATGTAAAACCCCGAAAAAGCAAGATACTGAGAAGTCTCTAAAGCTCCATTATATTGTATTTTTTCTTAGTGCTGGTAAACAACACACAAAACATAGTGAACTGTATTCTACATTATTTTTCTTTTAATGTAAAAGGACACTCAATAATGCAGCCAAGCAAGGTCTGCCCAAAATAACACACCAACTGAATATCAGGTGCAAAAATGGAATTTCAGAGCTCATGACTTCCAGTAAGGAGCAGGCAACAGATTTTACTGCCAAATGCAAATTATTTGAGATAAGATTCAATCTTATCGGGGAAAAAAAAAAAAAAAATACACTTTTGCAGTTGTGATTCCCCTTTGAAATAACTGCATTTTTTTACCTCCCAGTAGAGGTATGCTACACAGTACTGAACAGAAGCTGTACATCTTTCCTATAGTATAGCAAAAGTATGGAGAGAAATCTCACGGGAACAGCTGAAGCCATTTTCATGGGGAAGTAGAAAGATCAATAAGATGTAGTCCCATAAATTCCTGTGAAAATCCTACATTTCCATCTCACTTCTATCTGAATTGGCAGTGGATTAATTGCTTAGGCCTATCATCTTTTAACAATCTAAAAGGAAAAAAAACCTGACAAAACTTTGATGGTACTTATATTAGGAATAGAATAGAGTATAACAATTAAAAATAAATGACAAACTTGGTCATGACAGAGTGTTACTCAAGGAAAGGTTGAGTCACTAAAAAAATCAGCTTATTAAATTTCTCAAGTACCACATGAGTTACAGTAGTTATGGATAGCATTAATGACAGCTTGCCAGAAGATAGAACATTCAGACAGTCTTTTTACCATAAAGACTCTCACATAAAAGGATTTTGCAAATGCTTTTCAAATATATATCTGTGTTGAGGGCTTAGCAAGTGAGTTAAGAATAGATGGAGATTAATGTGGTATACAGCTTACGTCTGGAGAATGCAGTCCTACAATGGCTAATAGTGGAAGGATGAAAGGATGAAGTAAATTTAGCCAGCTGATAGTGTGCAGCCTTCCTTTTGTAGGTACAACGTGAAGTACTCAGGCCAGGCTGCAGAATTACTCTTCACATAATCAGGAAGCAGACTGCTCTTGAAGTTCTGAAGAACAATGACGTCCAGAGTAATGATGCAAAAATCGAGGCAGTTGTCTGAACTGACTTTAGGCACCTTGATCTAAAAAGGGTAATGAGCTTCCTCAAACTCTTCTGGTCTTACGGCTTTCACATGGTTGATCTAAATCAACTTTATTAACTATGTCTATTTTTATTTAAACCTACAACACCTTGAAAAATGGTCAGTAAAATGAAAGCTATTTACACATTGAGCATTTCTAGTAATTTTCTTTGTTAAAAATAGACCTTCGAAATTCTCTCCTTTTTGCTTCCAAACTATAAAATAAAACACAGGTAAACTTTCTAAGCTTTTGCATTTCTCATATTAAAAAAAACCCAACCCTTATAGGTCTTACCAAGATCTCTGGCTGAACACAGAATTGATCTAGGGCTATTTCTGTCCAGTTTGCCATGAGATGCCACTTCAGATGTGAAAATATTCCATAAATAACAGTGTCATGGTTACATAAGAAACCTTGGAGTAAAAAGATCTCCAAGTGAAATAAAGTTTTTTGAGATATGTTTATTTTCCCTCCAAAAGAGCTTCATTTAATTGACAGAAAAAACTGTGTTGCCACAGATGTTGTCTGGTGGTTAATTTAAAGCAATCTTGATGAGCAGGTCAGTAGTTTAATTTGAATTTTGTAAAAACATAAAATGACAAAATAATTATTTGAAATGATTTGATTTTTTTTTTTCTTACCATGTTGGGTACCCAATTCACACAGTTTTACAGTAGTGATTTTAATCTTGGCCTTATGACAAGAACAACAAAACATAAAAGGAAACATCCCTCATAATGACAAAGGAGGAGGATACATATGGGCCATTGAAGCCTAGTTAGAAACCCAATTGACAAGTCATTTGTCAGAGCACTAGCAATAAACTGACCAAATTCATTTTGCTGTTCGTCTTAGACAAAGAAAACAGACCTAATTGATGGGGAAAAGAAATTATCTTCTTTAAAAATGCTACGACCAATGAAAACCTGAACTGTTATTAGTTGTCTAGCAGAGGCATGACAAACTGAAAAATAATTACAAAGATCTGCCGGTGTCTTGCCAGCGTTCCCTTGAAGGCAGAAATTACCATCATATTCTTCTATCACTCAGTGAAAGCTTTCCCTCTGAAAGCACACGGTAACAGTTTGTAGCTACAGAACTCTGCTTCAGTTCCAATTTAGCATGTGGCTCACCTGGCCTCCGCATCATTAGTGCTTACAGAGATAACATCCCATAAGAAAAGCAAACTGATTCCTCAGAACACTGCAAGGAAATTGCTGTGTAAGTGCCAGCTGAAGGGAAAGGCAATCCTGTGCTCCTCACAGAGATTTTCACCAATGCACAGCACAGGAGGTGAAGACACTTTTTCCGAGGCTCTTCTCTTACACGCTTCACACACTTAAATGACCCACGCTAGCGAGACAGCAATGTCTGCATTTTCCTGGCAACTCCAAGCAAAAACAAACTGTCTTAGCCTTGACATTACTCCACACTGTCGCCTGAGATACAAACACAATTGACTTTTCGCAAAGTTCAATAGAGATTCTTCGGGATTGCTGAGATCACCAGGATCAAGAAGCTCCTCCATCATCTTTGGAAGCATATCAATGTATTGCAACATGATCTACAAACAATTAAATGGGCTGTAGAGACATTTTCAAATAGCATATGCCACAACTCTGAGAAGAGCCTACTTCAACAATATTGGGAAGCTGCAAAACATTTTGCAAATATTTCTTATAATTTAAACATTTATATATAGCTCCTGCTATTGCCTTTTAATAATTCCCTTCTAAATTCTACCTGTAAAAGTTATGAACTTAGGAATACATTTTTAGAAAATACAGTAGTGTGCACCTAAACAGGCAAAGAAAAAAAAGTCCCCACCATCCAGTCATTTGTGAATAAAACGAGTTATTGATTTGAGTTTTATGCCCTGAAACATGAAGACCTGTTAACCTTCTACAATTACAGAATATGGTAATATTTTATGGGCTGTTAAGATGTGTGTGTGGATATGAAATAGCACCTCTTCTACTTTGGTCAGCATTCCTCCACACAAAAGCTCACAAACAATTCCCTCATATCTGTCCAGGAATTGTTATTAAAAGAAAAAAAAAAAAAAAAGGAAAGAAAAGTAACTCTCCCCTCAAAACTCTTTTTTAAAGGGAAAAAAAATGTATAAAGCAGTCTCTTTTGCAGACGACAGCAGTTTTACTGAATGGCAAACACTCATTATTATGCACTGATACGCAGAAGATATTACTGACAATTCCCAGGGTGTTTCCTCGTTCATGAACAGGCTGTTGATGGCCAACGGATAATCCATCCAAGCAGAGCAAGAAAAAGGAAAAATATCACAGAAATGTACAAAGGGCAGTCCAAAAACTAGGTGCCAAAACTTCTATCGAGAGTAGACAATACTTTTTCTTGACTGCACACAATTTACAGAGTTCGTGGCATTATTTGTGAAGAAATGGAGACTCATATCTCACCAGTCAACTTCTGGCCTCGCAGACTTCTCAACTGTTACCATAAAAAGCATTATTTCATTTAATACCACATTAAAACTAAAAAACCCCTGATATGGTGCTAGTGAAATTCTTGCGTTCTACTTCCTTGTGGCAGATGGAGTAACACCTGAAAAAATAATTCCTTCTACAAGGAACTGAACTCTCCTGCCTAAACAGTCCAAGTCAAACCCCACCAAATCCTATGGAACATGAACTCAACAGCAAATCATCAAATGATGCTTTTTGTCCCCAAGTGTTATTTGTGGAGGAGTGCTTCATATAAATATTTTATTTAATGGTCTATACACATAACTTCAGCATACTGGTTGTCTTAATGTCAATTTAGGCCTCTAGGTGCTTTTGAAATACAAACCATGGATGTAATGAGAGCTGGAAAAGTATTTATTATGAATAATTTGAGACAAGGTTTAGGATTTCTTTGGAAACCAACTGTTCACAAAGACTTGGAATTCAGAGCAGTTCGACAAGCAGGTAAATCGTATCAGTGAATAAATCTCTAGCCATTTTCCCACTGTAAGCCTGCAGCCAAAGCTCTCCCCGAGTGCTCGCTCCTGCAGTCAGTGAGGCTGGCTATGCTCACTGGAAAGCTGGAGCAGTGGACTGAAGCCCAGGCAAACCCCAGGAGCTGTTAAGAGGCCTTTTCCCTGCTTCGTTCTCTTTCAAAAATCCTCCACTTGGGTACTCAGAGCAGCCCCAGTCCTGACAAGGGCTGCATGTGGGCATTGTGGCATTAAATTCATTTCCACAAAGACTGAAAATATTTCTTGGGTTGCTGAGAGCAAGGGTCTGGCAAAGCAAAGCAAAGCAAAGCAATGCAAAGCAAGAGCAGAGCTGCAGCCACTGTGCTGGCCGAGCATCGAGCAGCTGGCACAGCCACACGAGAATCCCGTTGAGAGCACAGCAAGCGACAACCAGTGACGCTGAACCCAGTGAAGAATGAGGGGTTGGCAGGAACCGCTAAAAGGGAACAGATCCAGTAGGAGCAGTTGGTCACAAAGACAAGAAAGGAAACCTGCTCCTGGCCACTAAAGCTATGAAGAATAGTGATCTAGGTGACCAACTCTAACAAGACTTTTTTCTCTTACAGAGCAACCATGGCTATAGGGGTTTTGCTTAGAGCCCAGAAAGCTCAGCACGCAGTTTTAGCAGCAATAACCCATGCACTTGGTCAGCCCTTGCCTGACTCAGCAAGACTCTCTTCCCTTGCTGCACATGTGTTTTCCCAGATGTTTTGAAGGAGAGTGGAGAAAAGGAAGGGTCAGGAAAGCCAGCCAGAACACTATCTCCAGAAGATGAGCTGTATGTATATTTATGTTGCCATGGGCAATGGCTACTGTAGCATTTGAACATTTGCCACAACATGAGGTGCTGGAGTGCATCCAGAGAACAGCAACGAAGATGGTGAAGGGTCTAGAGTGCATGCCTTGTGAGGAGCAGCTGAGGGAACTGAGGTTGTTCAGTCTGGAGAAGAGAAAGCGCAAGGGAGACCTTGTTGCACTCTACAACTACCCCAAAGGAGACTGTAATGAAATGGGGATCAGTCTCTTCCCTCAAGTAACAAGTGATAGGACAAGAGAAAATTGCCTCAAGTTGCACCAGGGAAGGTTTAGATTTTGGGCATTAGGAAAAAATTCTTTACTAGAAGGGCTGTCAAGCCCTGGAAGAGGCTGTCCAAGGAAGTGGTGGAGCCCCCATCTCGGGAGGCATCTTTAAAAAGACCTGTAGATGTGGCACTTAAGGACTCAGTTTAGTGGTGGACTTGGCAGTGCTGGGTTAATAGTTGGACTCAGTGATCTTAAAGGTCTTTTCCAACTTTAAGGATACTATGATTCTGTAAGATCCTTACTCTCCACACTTCCTAATTCCATCTTCAGCAGGAGTATAGGGGCAGCAGGTATCTGTGCTGACAGGGAGAATTTAGGCTAGACTGGCTCCTTGTTCTGATGCACCAGGAAACCTGACAGCCCATTTCTTTGCACCCTGCTGCGTGACAGTGATATGCTTACCTGCTTAAACTTTGAGCTGACATTAGTTGTTTTCCAATAACCACAAACAACAAACTCTGGATGGACCCAATAACTGAACATAGGAGTTAGTCCATCTCAGCAATTCCATTCTCAATGGTAGAAAAAGGATTAATTTGGAGAGTGGCTGGGGTAGAGGACAGAAGATGAGGAAAGTAATTCTGCCTTTTGGTCCAATAGATTATTCAAAGCGATCTGTTACTGTGCTCACTTTCTCCTCCCATTCCTGCTCTTTCTTTCCTTAAAAATAAAAAAAAAGAAAATCTTCCTTCTTTCTTCCACCATGCCTGTATGATGTAGCAGCACCCCTTCAACATGACAGTCCTTCATATCTTTCAAGCCAAAGCTAGTGCAAGAGTTAAAAGAAGTTAAGGGTTCTTTCAACTTTAACTTCATGAGTCAAGAAGCTTCATTATTACAGGTAATAAGACCCTTGCTCGGAATTTATTTCTGCTTCATATTTCCATTACCATATTTTCAGTACAAGTCCTTTACGACAACATTCAAGTATCTTGCTGCCTTTTGCTCCTCAAATACAAATCCTAAACCTTGTTCGTGACACGCCTAATATTGTGGAGCTGTAATTATATGAGTGGGAGGTGATTAGGATGTCACTAACACAATTTAGTCTGCTCAGGTGAAGGGTAAACAAAGACAATGATAGAACACAGACAGGAAGCTCTGCTGTAATTTTCATATTTTACAAACTTTTCATTATACATTTTTTATTTCCTTTTGGTTACAACTTTAAAAGAAGTGTGAGAACATTACTATCCTCAGGGTTACTGAGATATGAAACTTTCCTCTGTGAAAGTTATTGCTATATCACAGTAACTGAACTATGCCGAAATGTCAGCAACATATTGTCATTACTAATAAAATGTCTGAGCTGAATCAGATTTGCAACTGGAAAAAAAAAAAAAACCCCACAACAAAAAGACAAGCCCATTTTCCAACCTTGGAACATTGACTACATTATCACTGCTGTTAACGCTGCCCATATCCCCTTTGTAAAGCTAAATTTGTTTGTTGCTTTAATGGACATATGGGAATTTAATTATAAGAAAGTAGATACACAAACAAAAAACTGCACAAAGCATTGAAAATACGCAGTAGGTGGTATATTCAGTTTCAGCTTTTACATCTCTGCATACAATGACATCAGATGGATTTGTATCCCATTTCTAAACTCAAGACATATGCATCACAATTTTTTCTAATCAAGATATGTAAAGGTTAAAACCATCCACTTCCCGGGCTGCCTCCCTAAGTTACATGACAAACTGAAGTTTTGAATTTTCATTGCATTTAAGAGGTTGATTTATTGATATATGAAAAATAGAACCCAAAACAACAAAGGTCACATCAATAGCTAAGAACAGTTTTACTGTGTCCTCCCACCACAAACCACTGTTAAGTGAAAACATGACTGATAAGGTCATAAAGTTCATTACTTGGATATGATTGTTTCACCTATATTGTTGAAAAAGCTGCAATCTTTGTCCTATCATGTAAATGGCACAGCAGTGCTCTTAAACTTACTCGGCCACGAAAGAAAGAAAAGCAAAGGAAAGTAAAGAATGAAGTTTTCAGCAAAAGTAAAAAGATTAAAATGAAAAACCCTCTCTGAAGCAACAGTTAAAAGGAGCATGAATTGGTGCAGATCATTAACTGGGGGTCAGGCAGCATCAACTTTCTTAATAAAAAGTCACAAGAGGATAGAAAATGTCTCAAGACGGCTACCTGCATTTTTCCCCTTTGAAATGTGTTGCCATGATTTTTTTACTTTTTTTTTAGAATAATTATATAATTGGACTCTGTGCTCTATGCAATGCAACTGGATCTTGAACTTGCTGTGGATTCCTGACTGCTGACATGGTTAATACTGGCAGCCTCCATGATTAAAATATTCTTCCGACAGACACACACACACACAAATGCATATTTTTTTCTATAAGTAACACATTTTGTTTCTAATTATTTGCCTTATGTCAGCTGATAACTTAGGATATGCATAGGACACATTTCCCAATTAACCTCCCAGAACCCTGAAGCAAGAATTTCTTTTGTATCTAACAGCTGGCATTTTTCAAACACGTAAGTCCAAAGCTTGAGTTCAAAAACCCTCCAAGGTACCTTGAAAACAGTTTTTTTTGTAGTACTGGAAACCAGAAAATACTGTTATGAGAAACAAATCATTTCTAGCCAAAATAATGCAATTGTAGACTAATGAAAGCAACGGACCAACAGAGAAAGAACACTCTTCTCAAGAAGAGCACACTCTGTGCCTTTATGGTATCAGAACACAGATGCTGGACTGCTTTACAAACCAGGAAGGTTTCCAGCTAAAACACAGGCACAATACACAATGGCCAGCAATAACTTTTTTTTGAAGTTCTAAATAGTCACACCCCTAAAAAGTTGTTGCTTTGGCTATTTGCTGTTAAAACTGGCGAACAGGAATGATGACAATTATGGCTTATGAATAGGCTTAATACAGTCTTCTCAAAGTAACACTCAGCCAATATCCATGTCTGGAAATGGTAATTTTTGTTAGATCTAGTTAGGTTTTACCTGGCAAGTATCAATCTGATGAAGCCAAATTGAATACTGTTTTTATCAGCTTCATAATAGAATTTCTAGTCACGACCAGAAAGATGCACATATATTTCCACTTACTGCAGACAGGTAAAATACCGAATTTCAAATTTTGTCTCTTTACTCCAGGTCAACATCAGGATTCTCAATTTTCTGCATCTCCCTTCAGAAGCATAAAGCTACCAGCTGTTTTGAAGATGGTGCCTCAACCTTTCCTGGTGGAACTTGACCACTTCCCACAAGTAGCCAATCCGAGCCAAAGGCACAAACTGTGTGGTTAGTGCTTGTCATAGGACATGGAAAAGAGCAGATACAGGATATGGGGAGAGCAGCCTAATTCCCTAGGTCAAATCCTCTTTTGACAGGTAGAAAAACAGTTGTGAAAAGACACTGGCGTGGCCATGATTTCATAAAACAGGGTTTCCCTGCCTTAATTTACACCTTACAATCTGAATTAGAGACTCCAATACACTATATATACCTCAGCAACTTTAAAGCCAGACCCATCCCATGGGGGAGTTACAAGCTCCTAAATTTCAGGAGGCAAAAAATTATGTTTTATCACAGGCTACTTGCTAGTTTCCAATCTCCCATTTTGAAGTCTGGCAATCTGGAGTTTTTTAATTAATGTATTCTGTTGCTATAGTGACAGTTCATCTCTGTCAATCAGCAGCAAAAGACCAAGGCACACCTTTCTGTAAACAACTGCATAAAGGCCAGATTCTGTAGACACAACAATTAAGAAACTGGATTACTTTTGAGGAAATTAATACATACCCTCACAGTAAGAAGACCAAATGATGTTTATCTCCCTACAACATTTATTTTTATCATGAGAGTGCACACAGGTAAGAAAATGCAATCAGCTGAACAAAGCATTTGGATGAACATGATAGCCACAGCCTGGGGAGAGGAGACTGCTGTGGTGAAGCCAAAGACAATGAGATTAAATTTTAAACTACTCTTGCTCCACTAATATCCCATTTTAGTAGGCATATAATAGCTTCCCCCCAGAAAACGTGGCAGCCCCACTAAGAGAGAGCTTTTGAGTTGAAGTTTATATTTTGTTATAGTGCAGACTTAAACGTGTCTCTTCTGCCTGACATGTCACCTCATTATACTACAATCCATTCTTTTCACTTCATTATTAAATCAGATGGCATACAACAAGACCACTTAACTTGGCCAACACCTTTCAACCAGATGACTTATTTTGAGTATTTACCATTAAGTGTAATCTAGCAAAGATCCCAAGTCTTGAATAGAAGTTGAATACTTTTGTTTTTTGGTATTTCAACAACTTCTGGAGTTTTACACTTCTCTCATGACCTTAAGTTTTACGTATTTTTTCTTTATAAAGATACATTTTACCATGTTTGTTCTTGCAAATATTTTGAAGAAATCATCTGACTACTGTTTGCACTATTCTTTTTGCTCACTAGTTAATCATTTTTGTTCATTTTTTGGACTTTATTAAACTGAGTTGCAATACCATTGCAGTTAAATTTCTCAAACATTTCAAATTTCTCTATTAAATGATTCACTACATGCTACATAGATGCTTTAATTCCTTAGGGCACTTTAGTATTTCCTCATCATCAGCTGCTTCACAATCAAACTTTTGTTTCTTCAATTATTCTTAAAGTGTATGTTCCAATAGTACTGTGATCATTAGTTGCTACATGCTCCTTTTTAAAAATTAATCAGACTTGTCGTCTTCACAAATAGCCTTTGACTACATGGATTGTTCCACAAATTGTCTCACTAAGCAATGAAGTATTATCGTCAAAAAATATATTTTGAATACTATCGTTATCAGTATATTATCAAAATCTCAAGAATTAAAATCCTCCATGATCAAAGTTCTGGCTCTCTTGCGGAGTTTTTTTTCCTTCTAAATCAGCAATATGTTGTTATCTGCTTTCCGTAACTGCCCGCAAGGGTTATAATAACTGGATTACATTATTGTTCTTATCTATTAAAGCTTTCTGATGTATCAGCCAAAATACATACTTATTTCTCTGTAACAGCCCAACACCATCTCAAGTCAACAGAATGAAAACATTACTTTGCTTTTTCTTGTTCATCCTACAGTAAATCTTGTGGTGTTCAATGTTAAATCACCTGCGATTTACACAGACTCACAGAATCATTAAGGTTGAAAAAGGCCTCCAAGACCGTCAAGTCCAACCATCTACACAACACTACCATGACCACTGAACGACATCCTCAAGTGCCACATCTACGTGTCTTTTGAACACTTTCTTGGTCAGTCTGTTCCAATGCCAAACGACTCTTTCGGTAAAGAAATTTTTTCCTAATGTCCAATCTAAACCTCCCCTGGTGCAACTTAAGCCCATCACCTCCCATCTTATCAAGGATGAGTTACTTGGGAGAAGAGACCAATCCCCACTTCTCTACGATGTCCTTTCACGCAGTTGTACAGAGCACTAAGGTCTCTCCTCAGCCTTCTCTTCTCCAGATGAAACACCAGCAGTTCCCTCAGCCACTCCTCCCAAGACATCTCCACACACTCACCAGCTTCCTTGACCTTCTCTAGACATGCTCCAGCACCTCAATGTCTTTCTTATACTATGGTGCCCAAAACTGAATGTAATACTCAAGCTTTGGCCTCACCAGTGCTGAGCACAGGGGCACAATCACTTCCCTCTTCATGCTTTCATTAATTCTTTGGAGTTAAGCACTAATGGGGTGTACAGATGGACTTCCTCTCCATTTTCCTCTTTTTTCTTTATATCTAGCCTAGAAGCACGTGCTGCATAGTTTAAGTCAACCTGTTTTCTCCTCACAGGACACCTATGTGGCTTTGAATGGTATTTTTACCAACGTCACTGTTCCACATGCATGCAAAACACCACAATAACCTGACTGTAAACTTGTATTACCAGCAGTTCCTATCTCAGCAAGATCATCTTTATACTGTTACGTGTGAAAAAAACTACAGATAGAGACAGATATGAAACAGCACTGCCAGGCAACTCTATTAAAAACTGCAAACATCTGAGGCTGATGGATGGAAATAAAAGGGCCACAGCTGTTATGGGATATACATCCAAGGAATGACGACCCTTTTGACTACATAGTGAATAAAGGAATTAATGCATTGTGTGTTGAAGACGACAATACGAACAGTAGTATTTTCAACTGATATCTCAGTTCCCAACAGACACAAAATAAAATATCTTAGAATCGTCAATATTCTACAGCTCCAGATGTTAGAGGTCTACATTGCTTGTTTTTATCCTAAAATGTTCCCATTAAAGTCTTTTGCGAGGTAAGGAAAATCCCCTGGTGCTTCTCACACCATCCCTCTAGTCAGTGAACAGCTACTTTTGAACAATTATAATGCAGCATAAAGTGCCAGCCAGTCCGTGGCACATTGTCCCCACTAAACCCTGCTTGTGATTCATTTTCATCAATAACACTAACATACTAGCAAAGACAAATTCCATTGAAATATCATTCTAAGTACTTTGGGTTACTCTAAAACACTGTGCTGCTGCAATACGCTTCAACTGCAGGGAGACAAGAACTTCTCTACCCAAACCAGACTATTTTTTACAAAAAGATGCCTGAGGAATAGCAGGATTTGGGTTGGTTTTGTTTTGAAATACAGCTGTGCTGGAAAATCGTGCTTTTGTTCTTGGAAGATGAGTATCCAGAGAGCACAAGATCACCTATATAACAGTGGATGAAGCCAAGTGAGAATAGACGATAGAGCTTTTCTGTTGACTCCCATTACGAAGAACCAACTTTTTCATCTTATCTGCCACAAAATTAATCAGATTTTCACATTAGAGCAGTACAGAGAAGCCAACGCCTGTGCAGCTCCCTGAACCCACTGGATTTTCTTTTGTCTGGCACCTTCTGTGCTGCCCAGTGTCATTCCCGTTTTGTTCATCAGCTTTGACACCGTGAGTACATTTTCTCTCAAGAGCAGACAGCCCTCAGCTGTAGCTTTTTGCATTGTGAAGCTGACACCACACAAATCAAGATGTGCCTTAGACGTGTCCTTGAAGTGCTTCATTTGTGTACTGACCTCTCAGCTGTCCACTGAAGTTTAGCAACAAACAGAAAGGGAGGGGTTTCTAGCACCTCTCCAGTATAATACATCTTATAAGTGAACCAAATCAGATGAATCTACAGGACTACCACTACAGCACTATTTAATCACACCCTCAGAATTCAGCTTTTGAAATATTTTTCCACCAATATACAGCTATATATGGATAGTAAATATGCAATAGTTGAGATCTTGATGCAGTAATTATACATTTGTCAAAATTTTGCAACTGCATTAGAGCAGCAGCAACAACATATAGCTCTGCACAAATTTACTTCTATTTCAAGTTCACTGATTCTCATTCTAGACTTTTTCATTTTGCCAGTCTTTTGTGAGTGGGTTTACTCTTGGTCATCACGTTCTGCTGCAGCAGACTACTGTGGAAACAGTTACACTAACTAGAACTAACAAGCAGTAAAACTTGCTAGCACACGTAGTTAGTGGTGAAACAGCAGCAAGCACAGGATGTGAAGAAGAAGAATGTATCCAAAAACCTCAGACTGATTTTGTCTTTTAAAATGTTTAGAAAGATCCATTCAGATTCATTATCCAGACAATACCACATTAAGTGGATAAAAAGATTTCAGCACCACATTAAAATGCATACATACTACTGATTAATTCAGAAGATAAGAAAATTCAAAAAAAAAAATTGTGCAAAGGAGCCCCATTTTTTAACTCGATAGACTTCTCCTTCTCTTCATCAACAGTAAACGCACTACCCTCCTTCTTTAGACAAAATTAGCAATGCCCTGAATTAGCCTTTTAAGACCAGTTGAATGCACTGGTGCCTGTTGCCATTTATTTCCAATCTATGTGCAACTGATCCCAAATTGGAGCTCATTTCATCCCCCCCCCCCCCTTTTTTTTTCCTTTTTGTACTTTGTTCCCTATTTCTTCAACATTTCACATCTTTGTCAAATGTTACTCACATCTTACTATTTCCTTCCTTAACGCAATTAATTTCTGAAGTACTCAATCAAGATTTTGCACTAAAATCGTGCTGCAGGAGCGGGATGAGAATGGCTGGTTCAATGCCCTGCTAGTGATGATTAGCAGTGTTACTGTTACATCTCTGAAACCACAAACCACCCCAATGTTTGCAGAAAAGGAGGAGTATTTTAAGAAGTTTAGTATTCATTTATTGCAATGCATGCAATGTAATGGTTCTGCTGAGTAGAAATAAACAAAGTCTTCTTATAATGCTCCTGTGCTCTTTTGAGAGCGTACTAGTGCCACATAGGTGCCTTTTGACCTCAGTGAATAAGATTGCCTTGCTATAACCAAATTTGGACTGGAACACACTTCACATTAACACAGTTATAATGCAGCCTGACGTTTTCACTTACTGACATCCTTAAACATCCTGGCTGCCATACCATGTAAGCATTACAAAGCAAAAACATCCTCTTAGGTAGGTGACTAGGTACCAACTTTACATATTACTACTTGAGGTGAACACCAGCAACGGCATTTTCAGTTGCATCATCTGTAGTTTGCCCCTCTGCTTCGGCTGTCAAGTACTTTTTTTGTCTTTTTTTACAGATTAGGTCATTTTAAGAGACATTTATCTAGAAATACTGGAAGGTTCCTTACATCAGGCCACTGAGCACCATATTTAGTAACTTAATTTTTCCCATTGTACAGTCATGAAACTTACAGAAATCTATCAAAATACATAGTTAAATAAATATTACTTTAAATATTATTAATAATACTAATGCTTTAATATTAAACAGGTGTACATTTTGAGACTTTATACGTATCAAAATATTGGAAGAGACAATATCCATCTTCTAAGAACAAGTTAATTAGCAGCAAAGAGCATGGTTAGAAGAGTTCCCAAGAAATTGTGAGGTTATTCCTGTAGGTTTATAAGGAAAACAATGGTGTCAAAGAGAGCTTGAGCTTCTTGAGAGCTTGTGAAGTGTAAAATAAGAAGTATAGAAAATGGAAAGAAAAAAACATGTTACTTTTTGCAAGCTGAGGAAAAGCCTGAATACATAAGTCTATTGAAAGGAGATAAAATCTTACAGACCAATGTAGAAATATTTGAGAACTAGATCCAAGATTAAAACCTGAGGCTACATGGGCTCCCATATGATCTGGGTAAGAAAGAACTGCTTAATTTTCTTGAAAATTGGATTGCAAAAGCTTAACAGCTTGCAGTTGAAGATGACCCACTTTGCATTGAAAAGGCATACAGAAAACCTTTAAGAAGAAAAAAAAAGCAGAAAAAGAAAAAAAATCCTGAGTAGGAGGCAGCATTACGCTTGGCCTCTCAGATCAGAGATACAAGGGAAGGATCCTCCTCAAGGCAGAATAGAAGGATAATAAATTTATCTAATATACTTCAAATTAGCCTTGCCAAAGAAAAGAATGGAGGTGGCCATTCTGCCTTCTATCTCAACAGAAAATAAGGTTTTACATTTCTTTCCCAAAAAAGTAAAAAAAAAAAAACCCAAATATCGGGAAGGATTGGACAAGCAAACCTGTCCAGTATTCTCTGTTACATGGACAGGACTTTCATACATTCAGAGCTCTACAGCTTTGAAAAATCCCTATAGCCAAACAGAAAAGCATAACCTAAAAGATCATAGTATTAATGAGACTTTGTAATTGAGATTTAAATCTCTTTTGAAGAATATTCCATGTACCTCCACAGGAATCTCTGACAAAAAAAATTCCAGTCAGCTCTAGGTTTTGATCTTCACCACTAAAAATCAAGTGGTACCAAATAACATTTCATTTCCAAACTGATAACTACCACAAATGTACTGATTTGTACAAATTTTGCACTTGTTCGGTACCTCTGAAGACAAGATCTGAGATATCAAATCCCCCATATGAAAACTGAAATTAGTGAATCACTCTGACTTTTCTTTCATCATAAGATCCTGTTCAGTAGCACTTTTTTTTCCTCCCTCTTTTTTTTTTTTCTTCAAAATTCCATGACACTCCTCTCAAATTTTATAAAACCCCTAAACCTACAAACTTTCACCTACTTTATCAAAAAAGTTTCTCTACATTCACCACTAACTGGAATGATCCAAACAAAACTTTGAGATAGTGTCAGATTAAATGAAAATATCATACAGATCTAGCATAATTACCTGACTTTCTACTGCTATTAGGGGAGACCAAAAAATAGAACTGTAACTTTTTAAACGTAACCATCAGAATTTCACACTTCAAGGGTTTTTCCTCATACTAATTTTCTTACTTGTTTCCACTTATATAAATGAACATGAGATTATACAAGATCCCATTTCTGTTACATCTCATAGTTGAACAGTTGCCTCAAAACCTTAATTAAAAGCATTCCAAATATTGTTAGGTTTCAGGCTTTCCAAGAACATTTTATTTATGTATCTCTGCCTAGTTTGTTGATCTGCTTCTTGCTGCCGTTCTTGACTTTTTTTTGTCATAATTTTTCTCCCATGTACCAAGTTGCTCTATTCCTTCATTTGGAGATTTACTGACATTGTCTATTTAAATCACTATTTATCCCATGTATTCAGCTTTAAGATATATAATTGACCTACAGCTGAAATAGTCATTGCCCACTTTCTTTGAAACTCCTATATAAATCACACGCAGTGTGATTTACTGCATTTAGATCTTTATTGAAATGAAACGTGTTGTTCCTCACTGAGGTCTGGGAATGTAATGAGAGGGGAAAAAAGAAGCTACTTCAGGTTTGCATACATAATTAGAAAGCTACTTAAATGCATTTTGAGAAGATTCTCCGTTATTTTGGGGTTTTTTGGGTTTTTTTTTAAACACTTCTAAAGATTTTTGAAATGTTTATTTGGAAAACATTGGCCTGCATTCAAAAAAGTGGAGTGCATAATCTAAGGAACATAGGCTTTGTGATAATTATTTGATTTTTTTTTTAGATTGCCAAATAAGTATGTTTTAAGCACGTCTCTAGTGAGTGTACATAATGAAAAAAATTATTTCAGCAGATAAGTTTTCAGGTGATTTGCTTGTAGCAAAACAAAATACTCTGCTAAAAAGATGTTAGAAAATGTGTTTAGATTTTTTTTTTTTTTAATGACAATTCTTACGGTTAGAAACTAGTGACTTCTTTATCGGTGAATGAAAAACCAGGCTGGTGTTATGCTTCTTCCTGTTAATAACGCAGCAGGAACATTCTGTAATATTACTTGATTGCATAATTAGCATCCTAGGCTTCTACTTAACTATTTTCTTCTACTTCCAGATTGCCATTCCCACTCCACAACATGCAAGAACCCTGACTTCATCTACAGTGTATTGGAGATATTCAATACCTTTTAGAACTGAGTAAAACATTCGTTCTTTCTCAGTTGCCTCAGTTCTTGAAAGTGCAACACATCCTTTGACACTAATTCCAGTCTAGTTCACTAAGAACTCATCACTCTTCACATCTACTTTTCATATCACGAAATTTTATTTTCTAAATGTTCGACTATTTTGTTTTCTGTATCGAGTCTGGTTCTCACCTACAGGGTTGCATATCTTTCTGCCCCTATCTCAATTTCTGCTCAGATCTAAGTACATTCTTCTGGACCAATACCTTCACAATTCTCTCCAAACTCCACTGGCAAAGTTGTTCGCCCATTTCATAAAGTGCACTTTCAGTTCCAGGCATTTAAAGCTAGTTCATTCTGTTCAATTTAAGCCATTTCACTCTCTTCTTCTAGTTGCTTTTTTGTCCTTTCCACAGAAACAGAAAAATAATCCTGAACTGTATAGCTTCAAGAAGTCCTGTCTGTTGACATACTGAGACTGCAGTCACAGGGATTCACTGAGCTTGGCCTGGGAGGAAGGGAACAACAGATTTAAGAAGGTAGGCAGATGTCTGATATGTGCTGTTAGCCTACTGATCCCCTGGACTAGGGCACGGGCTGCCTGGGGAGTCGCATGTACAGGCAGTTTTATAACAAAGCAGACAGCTGTTCTTGTTGTTCCTTTGATATGTTATCAACCAAGACACAGAGCGCTGCCAGAGAGAAAACTGGAGGCACTTTACAGCTCCCAGTAAGCCATTTCCTTCTATACATCTCCACATGATTCACCTCCACATCAACATTCATCCTCTCTCCCCACCATGTTTACTGCTGCCCAACACTGAGGCCTCGCAGGTATTCCTGAAATGATCCAACATGTGTGGTTTAAAACCCCCAACCTAAAAAAGAAAAAAAGCACACCCCAAAGACAATTAAGCCTTTAGTTTTAAGCAACACAGCTAAGAGAAATTGCCAACACTCTGTGCAACACTCGTACACACGTTCCTATTTCACTTTGTTTCTTCTCAGTGACTGCTGTGACTTCTTTAAGCCATGCTATTTGGACACAAGAAATAGGCCACAATGAACACATGTGAACATCACTAATTAACTAGAAGTGAATTTTTGAAAAATTCAAAGGTGGGGTTTTTAATAAATTTCTGCTTAAACTCTCTCTAATGTGATGAAGAAACATCAGTAACCAAGAGTCATCCACCATCCTACACCATGAAGAACAGACAGAGGCAAATTGTGAAAACTGGGAGTACCACACTGATGCAAAGGGAAAAAATTTCCATCGAATTTAAAACATCCTTTTCTCATTGATACAATTTCACCAGAAGAGTACAGAGCCTTCTAAGCTGTGGAACATAAGCCAAAAATTGAATCCAAAACCACAAAGTAAGATCATTAATATTAATTTAAATTATGTCCTTCAAGTCTTACCTTGCCCTCCTAGATCTTGATTGGGATGTCAAATCAGCGCCCCTTGTACACAAACTGAAAGAGAGAGAAGAGCAATGCTTAGTACACAGAAACTGATAAATAAGAGCTGTCAGCAACAGTTTTGTTTCAATTTAACAGTTAAACATTCAAATTCTCTATCATCAGTACAAGTAAAACTGAAGGGGAAAATTGTCTGCCCATATAGCATAGGAGAAAAAGGTGTTGAAATCATTTTGGCATCTTAGAACTCCTGCTGTTGTAACAATGTTGATTTCATATGTCTGCAAAATTTCAGAGTTCACAAGACTTTTTCCAAACAGAAAA
The DNA here is from genome assembly GCA_025345505.1 of Todiramphus chloris collaris. Taxonomy (NCBI): domain Eukaryota; kingdom Metazoa; phylum Chordata; class Aves; order Coraciiformes; family Alcedinidae; genus Todiramphus; species Todiramphus chloris. Next base: position 6,394,638 of record JANVCC010000049.1, on the reverse strand, counting down.
GGATTACTCTTGTGCCTATAGACAACAAAGTAGCCAAGGTTTTACTTCAAGTGAGACAATGGTGTTTGTAAAGATAATGCAGAAAAGGTCAAGACAAAAAACAAAACCAAAAACCTGGCGCAGTGCTTCATGTCTTGTGCAGTCATTTGTATCCATGCAAAAAGAGCATATGTTCCTATCAGGCCAAGAAGGAACAACTTTAAACAAGTAACATCAGGCACAGCTTGCAGCCAGTTTGCAAACTGAGGAAGCCACGCTACATTACAAGGAAGTCGAGTTAATACATTAATACCTAATATTAGGCACAATTAATAATTGCCTTATTAGTAAACATGCTTAAGTCTTTCAGCTCCATCAAAATATAACAAATTCCAGATCACCCAGAAAACTTTCTCCTTTTTCTACCAACCATTCCACTACTGCATCACCAATAAACACAAACTACTTCTACAATGTCTATTCATGCTAAATGAAAATCCATCTGAAAACATGCATCTATCAATTCAGAGGATTATTCAAATAAAGCCAGAAAACACATATGTAGCAAAAGAAGTGAAATCCAGAGCTTAATAATTACAGATACAGCTCACTTTATTTTGACCAATCAGCTCTTAATAGTTTAGCCTAGTAAGACAAAAGTCAATTAGTACTTCTTTAATAGACTAATCATTTTGCTTTTAATTGTCATATCAATAATACTGGCATATCCCTACAGCAAAGTCAATAGTTATTACATCAACTAATTAAAATCTGAGTTAAAAGGTAACTCACTGAGTGCTGTATTCAGAAAATGCAAATTCTTAGAACTAAACCCAACTCTTCATGGCAGGGGGGTAAGGGAGGTTCATTTTCTTCTGTGTCTCAACCAAAAACATTGTGTAGCTCTCTCAGACTATCAGAAGTGACTTTTTGATTGGCATAATGAGAAGAACAGTAAAACAGATGGGTCTCCTCTGAAATTGCACAAGATTCCCACTGGACAACATAAAATGCTGACAGAAAACAAAAGAATTCCACACTTGTTATTCACTGCAGATTAAAATTTAAACATTATCTGAGCAAGCCAAGCATTTGAACCAATCTTCTTGGCTTGGCATTATAAAATACAATAACCTGAAACAGGAACTAATTGTTTGAGACTACAGGTCTGTTAATGACCCCAGGAAAAATACCCTTATTTACAATCATGAGACGAGGAACGCTACGCAGTTGCTATGCATTCTCGTGCTCTTGCTGAATTTGTAAAAGCTTTTGTAGCAGCATTGGTCTTAAGACAGTCTGGGGAGTTATGTGAAACAGCATTACACGTATTACTTGCTGAAAAGAGTAGTCAAAGCACACACAAAGAAAGATCAAATATTGTATCACGCTGGAATTTTTTAGAATGATGCTATTGAACAAGTTGGTTTATGTATTAAAAAACCCCAACAAACCTAAACATAGGAGAGTGTGGAGTTTGATATCTGAGTGTTAGTCAAAATTGCTGCTTTTTTTTTTTTCCTGTTTTCCTAGCAAATAAACAAGCTCTAGCGTATCTGAAACCCAAGGATTTACGATTGAACTCAATTTATGGTAAAACTGAAAAACAAGAAGAGGCAAAACAGATAGAAACCTTATTTCTAAAGGGAGGGAAAACAAGCTAATCAAAAAATAAGTATATTTAAATGAATCTACAAAGAAGAAAAAAGGGGAGAGAAAAAAGAACAACAAACATTGTAATAAGAGGAATAATGCCATGAGATAATTTCAGAGATGGATGATCAATGGTGCTTTTGGGAATACAGTAGTTTGTGGAGATTAAAGGAAATGTTGAAGTTCCCGAGCTAAATAACCCTGCATTTCAAGCCAAATAACATCCCAGATACCAGCAGAAAAGAAGACATTCTTCTCTGACTGTAACTGCCATCCAAAAATATACAATATTTTCACAGGTTCGTTTATAAATAAATTATATAAATAATTGTACTGTGAGCTGATATGCACTGTGCACAGATTCACTCACTGTGTATTTATAGCAAATATACCTCAATCTGCCATTCTAGCCTGATCTGTTTTTAAAGAAACTTTTCTATAATTACCTAGGAGTTGAAACAGAAAACTGACCTTGATGAAAGCATAAACCAGCCTCTAAATACAGTTGGCACATAGGAGAAAAAAACCCCAACATCAGCATCATACACCTTCAAACATCTATGCCCATTATATGTGGTTTAACACAGCTATTTAACATAAGATACAATTCTATTGTATTTATAGAATATAGTTCTGGTAAAGACTAGATAAAGGTAAAGCAAAACCATTGAGAAGTTGAGATGAAGAGAGAGGCAGGAGAACAAAAACATGTCATAAATGTCAGATTCTCAATGCTCTACACCACCACTAAGTATTCTATCTGCTCTAAATGGTAAAGAAAAGGGATGTACAAAGTCACAAGTTCAAACTTCTGCAAAGAGGATTTCAGTGAATAGTCTCTCCGTATTTCCAGTCCTTCAGCTTCAGAAATATAAATCTCTAACAATTTTTAACAGGAAATTTTTAAATAATGTTGATGGCATTATAGCCTTCATGTTTACGTATATATACAGGGGTTCACACACAGGCACACACATACTAAAGTACTGTCAAGTCCTGCTTGGGTGCTTTATCATAACAATAAATGGAAAGAGAAAAAATATTAGCTTTCACTAGGGAAAAAAAAATACCTTCCATATTTCTCATGCAAAATCCACCAGTTTTCTTTCTGCAATGCATCATACTGGTTTTATGGTTAGAAGAGTTAAAAAGCCAGCCTAAAAAAATTACATTATTGCAGCCCAGGAACAGATTGCTTACAGAAGGTGTGAAGTTACTATCATTAGAGATCTTTTAGGATAAGTTCTGCCAGTATCTACTTGTGCTGTGATTCCATCTCACATCAGGAGACAGACTAGACAGTCTCCTGAGGTCCCTTCCAATGCAATCATTCTGCAGATCCACTTTGCTTCTTTATACTATGAATGCATAAGAGAAACCAGAGAAAGTGCAATGGGATTTTTATTAACAGCAAATAATACTTATGACAATAGAATGTAGGAATCCTAACTATCACCTCTGTGATTTGACTACTAAATCATGATACTTCAAAGCATGTAACCTCTTCCCTCGTGACCTAGTAACGTATTCAGAAAAAATGGCAAGAGACAAATTTTTATTCCACTTGCAAGACATGTAGTTTGTTGTATGAACTAATGCACAATGTATATTAGAATTAAATGCTGTCCACCTCTTCTGAAACTACTTGAGGAAATTCATATCAAAACTGTCTGCTGCAGTTAGTTTTTATGACAGAACTATTACAGAGAAATAAAGTGTCACTGGTGAAAGGAATGTCAAGCTGCTTTGAATTGGCTAAACAGCATCTGATGTCCTCAAGGATTATAGTGCATTATGACCCGGCCCTGCCAATCTGTTTAGCTTCTGACGCTTCACCATATGGGGTCAGAGCGGTGATTTCTCATATAATGCTAAATGACCTAGAAAAGCCTGTAGCATTTACATTGCAAACACTTCCTAACATTGCAAAGACTGAAGCACAGATGAAAAAGCTTTAACATACGTATTTTGATAAAGTCTCATAATATTACTAAATTTGACTATTCTCATTCCTTAGTTGCTAGTCTAAGCAAGTGCCCACCTATGTGGGTTTCACAAATACATGGCACTTCTTTTAACTGATCTCGGTTAGGAAATTTGTGCAATGTTTCTAGTACCACCTTGAGACTTGGACAGTGTCATTTTTCACTGATCGTGTCATCTAATGGAAATTATCATGGCTTGGTAGGCCAGCAATGCTCTTGGGGAACACAAAGCATTGTGGTTTAACCACAGAGCTTGCTGGCTCACTCCTCCCCTCTCCCGGTGAGATGGGGAGGAGAACAGGAAAGAAAAAATAGCAAAACTCGTGGGTTGAGATAAGAACAGTTTAATAATTGAAATAGGATAAAATATAATAACAATAATTGTAATGAAAATGAAGATAACAAAAAGAGTGAAATAAAACCCAAGAAAGGCAAGTGATGCAGTACAATGCCTTTGCTCATGACCCACTGACTGGTTCCCAGCCAGTCCCCGAGCAGCAACCACCCCTCCTGATCAGCTGGCCCCAGTTTATATACTGGGCATGACACCACATGCTATGGAATATCCCTTTGGTCAGTTTGGGTAGTTCTGCCTGTATCACCTCCCAACTTCTTGTGTCCCCCCAGGCTTCTCACTGTCAGGGAATGAAATGCTGAAAAATTCTTGATTTAGTATAAACACTACTTAGGAACCACTAAAACATCAGTATGTTACCAACATTATTCTCATCCTAAATCCAAACCACAGCACCGTACCAGCTACTAGGAAGAAAATTAACTCTATTCCAGCTAAAACCAGGACACAAAGATAGGGTGATAAAAGAACAAACTCCTGCTCAGGTTTAAGAAAAGCATTCTGAGCAGATAGCGCAGTGAAATGATCATGAAGAATTAAATAAAAGTCCTTTCTTGTGATGAGATGTAGTTTAGCCAAGCAAACTGCAAGGTACGTATTCCAAGTCAACAAATTGTTCTCTTTTTTTTTTTTTTTTTGCATAAACTCTGCTATTACAACAGTACAGCACTTATATCTCTGAAGCCAGAAGAAAGTATGCTAAGTTGAGCAAAAGAGAAAAAACTTCCATCAAGTTTGCGGTATGAACAGAAGCAAAGAAACTGGAACACTAGAGGAGCAAAGATGATTTCAATAAAGATGTATTCACGCATTCTTTAAACATTCAAAACACATGGTTTCAATGGGAGTACTGGTCTAAAAATATCCAAGCTGCAGAACCATACATAAACAATGAACAGAGAGAGCTTTGAAAGTGAAAAGGTTTTATCAAGATTTTATTTCCTTTTTTTTTTCCACAAGATAAATTGGTGTTTTCATGACTAACATTCAGAAATGTATATGTTAAACCAACAGAAACTGCACAATCAAACATTACATTGCTTACAAACAAATGACAATGTTACTATGAACAAAACACTACAAAACTCCACATTAAAAAAAAAACAAACAACAAAACAACTCTCTTTTGGAAAGTATATAAGAAACATCAGGACAAATAACATTAAAAAGAGAGCTATGTATAATGAGAAAATATAGAAGATAAATGGAAGGGGAAAAGCAATGCAGGGGAAGGGGTAACAGATCAATAGGTTAACCATCTTCAGTAGTTATTTCCCAGTGAAACATGGTAGAGCATCTTAAATTAGCAGAAATGGCTCAAAGGATACAAAGGGGTATGTACTAAACATCCAAGAAAGCAATTTTGATGTGTTTACAGGACTGTCAGAGGGAGAAATGTCAAATAATAAAGTGAATAGGATTTGATTTTATAGACAATTACGGGTGAACGTTGAGTGCTGTGTTCAGGAGCAGAGACCCAACCTCCATTATTGTTAATGGGAGCACTGACTCCAGCTAGAATTGTAATTGTGTTAGAACCATAAATGTTTGGCCTCCAAATACTGAAGTGCTGCTAAACCAAAAATGTATTGAGGACTTCTCAGATGTAGACACACTAGAAAAGATGCATCAGGTGAGTAAGACACTTGAGCAGGGAAAGAAATTCTCAGTTCCTATTTGAGTGTTTCTTATTTGAGCATTATGCCTCTTCCTAAGAAACAATTGCCCACTTCTCTTTGTTCTCGCTTTTCCATTTTCCTTGCCCCTCCTACATCAAAAATGTAAGAAAATCTAATCTATTTCCTAGTTTAGAAACTTGCCCTATTGCACACTCGCTGAGCCTCACCATCAAACCATCGCTTATCATCCATGAGTTTCCCTTAATACTTTTTTTTGCTTAAGGGAAAGGTTGACTAGAAAACAGGAATTCAATGTAATGAGAAACAAAGAGCCAAACTTCAAAATGTTTGTCAAAAGAGGCACCACTCTTGCATCACACACAAACAAGCAGCCTGGTAGGTAAGGCTCTCACCCATGATACGGTCAACTCATACATCGTTATTCTTCCCAACAAACACATGAAGCATATTAGAACAGCCAAACTGACCTATTTAGCTCACTAGCTCAGACTATGCTATATATTGGGTGTCTTAGATGAAGTATTAGATTAGATGAAGTATTTCTGTATTTAGCAGACTTTAATGATTTCTTTTTCTTCCAAGAATCAGTCCAATTCTCTCTGAATCCATGTAAACTCTTCACGTCTAGAGCATCTTGTGGCATACAGTTCCAAAGCTTCTAGAAAACACACAACTATCTGCCTCAGGTTCACTCTCCAGCTCATTTCTTCAATGCAGGGCCAAACAACTCAAGCTGACCATTTGACGTATTAGGAGCATGCCTTAAGCCCCGAGCTAAAGTGATATTATTCCCCCTTTAGGAGGTATTCTATTTACTATAATCACTAACACTTTCCCTAAGGCAGAGCATGAGAGACTAGCTTTTGTCCTTTGATAAAGCACTTATCAAGGAACCTAATAATTGGCATTTTTTCCAATAGTACACATATTTCATCGAACAATTTGCATTCAGCTATGTTAAAGAACAAGCTTGCTCTCCAGCTTCTGGAACAAAGCAATGACCTTGCCCTCATCTTGAGGGAATTTCCACCTTTAAAGTGCATCTCCATTAGAAACCGTACATACAGCCCCCACTAATGGAAATAAAAAAGCAAATCATAGAGGCCAGAAGTTACAGAATATTCCCCTGTTTGAAAATATCCTCATGTTCTCAAAACCAACAAAACTAACTACTGAATGGACTGAACCAACGCACTGCTGGATACTAGCTACGAGAATAGAAGAGAGTTGACATTGTTTATGGTATCATCAATAAATGCAAACAAAACAGTAAAATCAACAGTATACACTTTGGTGCTTTTGTTCCTTGGAAGCAATGGGACAGCCCTATCAGGCAATGCCTGCAGATCTTCAAAGATTTTAATCAGTTGTTTGCTCAGCAGTTGATCTGTCTTTGAGAAAAGAATTATCTAATGCAATTCAGAGTTTACTACTTTGGGACACGATGAGAATTCATATAAAAGTCTTGTGCAGACGAGCTTTCAAGGCGGTATTAACAGTGGAGCAAGTAAGCCCTCAAGACCATGTCACAGAATCACTGGAGTTGGAAGGGACCTCTAGAGATCATCTAGTCCAACCCCTCCACCCAAGCAGGTTTGCCTAGAGCACATTACACAGGATTGCATCCAGGAGGCTTTGGAATCTCTCCACAGAAGAAACTCCACAACCTCCCTGGGCAGACTCTTCCAGGGCTTCTCTGTAAAGAAATTTTTCCTCATTATTTAGACAGAACCTCCTGTGTTCCAGTTTGTGCCCATTGCCCCTTATCCTGTCACTGGGCACCGCTGAAAAGAGTCCACGTCCATCCTCCTTGCACCTACCTGTTAGATATTTAAAGACATTGAAAAGATCTCCTCTCAGTCTTCTCCAGGCTAAACAGCCCCAGTGCTCTCAACCTTTTCTTATAAGAGAGGTGATCCAGTCCCTCAATTACCTTCATTGCCCTGCACTGGACTCTCTCCAGTAGTTCCCTGACTCTCCTGAATTGGGAAGCCCAGAACGGGACATAGTAGTCCAGATGTGGCCTCATCAGAGCAGAATAGAGGGGGAGGATGACCACCACTGACCTACTGGCCATAATCTTCCTAATGCACCCCAGGATACCATTGGTCATCTTGGCCACAAGGGCACATAGTTGGTTTATGGTTAACTTATTGTCTACCAGGACTCCAAGATCCTTCTCCTCAGGGCTGCTTTCCAGCAGGTTTACCACTAACCTATACTGATGCATGGGGCTGTTCCTCCCTGGGTGCAGGACTCTACATTTCCCCTTGTTGAAACTCATTAATTTCTGCTCTGCCCAACACTCCTGTCTGACCAGGTCACACCGAGTGGCAGCACAGCCCTCCCAGTTTTGTATCATCATCAGACCTGCAGAGGATACACTGTCCCCTCGCCTAGGTCATTGACAGAGGTGTTAATAAGACCAGACACAGTACTGGCCCCTAGGGAACACCGCTGGCTACAGGTCTCCCAACTCGACCTGGCACCACTGATCACATCCCTCTGAGCTCTGCTACTCAACCACCTCTCAATCCACCCCACTCAGCCCACGCTTCATGAGTTTCTTAAAGAAGATGTTATGGGAGACAGTGACAAAAACCTTGCTGAAGTCAAGGTAGATGACATCCACTGCTCTCCCCTCATCTAGCCAGCCAGTTGTGAAATCAAACACATTCTTGGTACAGAACAAATGGAAGTCATTCACGTCACTGCTACAAAAACTCTTCGGCTCTATTTCTCTTTTTACTCTAAATACAGCAGTGTTAATTATCTACCCATCGTTCACTTAACAATGACAAACAGGAAAATTTAAATCAGGACTGTGACATTCTAGACCAAAAGGGGACAGACAGACATTTTCCTAACACTTGTTCTGATGAGACAAGCATTTCCTTATGAACAAGTCCACCTGTAGTACAAGCAGCAATTTTTGTGAGGGGAAAATAAAATAAAACTTTATACAGAACCCCTATTGTATTAACTACTATTTTTTTTTAGTGTAATGAAGAATTTTAGTAGCCAAAGAGATGTTTACAAACATCACCTTGCCTTCCTTACTTCACACAACAATGTTGTACACTAGGAAAACAACCTCACCAAAGTTCAAAATACTCAGTCCCATTTCCAAAAATTCAATATACAAATTTCTTCTTGAATATAAGCTCACAGTATGAAAAATGGTCACAGTTTTATGTGATGTCAGTTCAGGTGACCTTGAAAGCACCCATATGTACATAATGTTCAGCTATATCCTTTATGCATTAGAAAATACAAATGCAAAAATTGTGGGTTTGTATGTGCAAGTCTAATTCATTTAGTCCCATAATTACAGAAAAATATCTGCAAACACAACTGGCATTTAAACCAGCAACATTCACTGTGAGTATACATAAACAAGTCAGCACCTATTACAATGACAGCAGCTGAAACTGGTTGGAGCTTTGACAACAACCTGTCTAGACCTTTCCTTAAAAACAAGCACATCTAAAAAGATCAGAAGGGCTTTTAAGCTCAAATGCCAGGTTTTTTGAAGATACACAACAGAAAAGTAATTTTTGCTATGGAGAGAATTGAGAATGACTGAGAGGGATCAGAAATAAAGGACATTTGTAAACAAACATCTTCTTGCTGCATTCTTGCAGGGTTTTCGCTTGCTCTCAGCCATGCTCTCAATCAAGCTGTTCTTCTGGGCTTCCTAGCCCACAGTAAACTGTCTAGGTAAAATATTTCACGTGCTTCCTCAGAAGTCTCAGTCCCTGCTGGGTTGTACGTTTCCTGCACACTCACTCCTATTTTCTCCTTACCCCAGATTGCACACCAGAAGTTTATTTCTTCTTGAGTATGTCCATGAGAAGAAGCAATCTAGTACCTGGTGGCTCCATCTGACCCTAAGTCAGGGCAGGACAAATAAGAGTTTTCTCTCTGTCCAGTCACAGCCTTTTAAAGAACACTTTAATCTGCAAAGTAATAAAACAGTCTCTGTCCATAAGAACTGTAGCACATACCTCTTCTAAGAGTAATTCAGCCAGCTGGTTTTGACAGCAAAATATCATCATGGGATTGTGGGAACTAGTTCTAAAAGGAAGTATTTTATAGAAACTGACACAGTAGACAAGACAGAAATTCTCAGATTATGTAGAGAAACAGAAAACCAGAGTGAGCAGGTGCCAAAAGGCACAACTTTAAGTACAACTGTACTTACACCACATTTGTTACTACACAGATCACATAAACCCACTGGACATTCTTACACCTTTGCCTCTAACAGCAAGGTGCTCTGTAAATAGAAACTGGCTTGAGCCCAGGACAAGCCTCCACAGATCTGGACAAGACCAATTTTTCTAGGACTATCTTGTATTCCAGGAGAGTAATAGAGAGCCACATCCATTACAGAAACAACAGCAAATGCACTACTGTGTAACAACAAACACAAGCAATAAACCTGACAGGACGCAAAACTTTTCCTTTAGCGAAAGAGAGCAGAATGCATTTCATCCTCTAGTTACTCTTCACTGATGACAACATTAGAGTAAAATATTACTAGCTGGAAACACAATTTGAGATCAGCTTGAGAAAGTCATCCAACTCCACCTGGCTCAGTTGACATGCATTTAAATTACATCCACTTAAGATGTTCTCGAGGAGCACTAGCTTCACTGAACAGATTTTGTTACAATCTGAGATTCCTTCTATTTCCTGAATCATGTACAAACTGAAACAGCCAGAATCATCCAACAATGGGCGAGCCTGTTCAGAGGTATTTGATTGTTTTTCTTCTACTGATAGGAGCAAGATAGTAACTGTCTTAATCGCTATTTTTATTTTCTGTCCTGTTACTTGTTTCATCTTTCTCTTCCCTTTCACCTTAGAATTTTCCACAGATTTTATTTGCCTGAAGTTTGCATGGCCTGTGGGAATAGAATATTTACACTCTACATTTGCTTTTTGAAGCTCTTTCCCCATTAACAGTAGAAGAATCTTACCTCAAACTTTTCTCTACAAACTGATTAGAAACATTTGGAGAAGCTGGAAGCAAAACCACATTGCAAAAAAAAATTACACTCCAAAAGATTCTAACTTTGAGTTAAATAGCAAAGATAATTTTCTTAATGTCGGTAAATACCCTGCTAGAGGTCACAGAGATGGCTACTAGCAGGAAAAGTAATTTTAGATAGCAAATGAAAGCTTTCAAGGAGGCATGCTGGTACTTTGCACTCAAAATCCCACATACTCCAGCTTGTTGTAAGGTCACCAGAAACACTCACCGCAATCCTAGCAGCATCTTACCTGGGGCTGGCTGACAATAAAGGCAGCAAAGTTAACCACAGAGAGCAGAAGACACAGTAATTTTGAACAGACTACGCTAATCTGCCATTATCTTTTGGGGCTTGGCAGTTGGAAGTTCTGAAAGTTTTCATTTAATAACTATTGGCATGCTTTAAAAATTATAAAGCCTTACGTATTTGGTCCTTTAGGCCCGATTTGGTGTGGTGGTCGGTCTTCCCAAGGATATTAGCAATCCCTTTTTGTCACCTCTGAGAGAGCTGGTAACATTTTGCTGACCCACTTTTGCTGGGAGCAGCACCCCTTCAAAGGCCTCTCCAATTTGTTTATCTGGTCCCCAGCCATCACTGTACCAATGGTAACAATTTTGAGTTGATTTTCTTAAATCTCTCACAGAAAAAATCTGTTTTTTTCTCTCACTGCTTTAACATTTATCTTTTCCCTTACCTTTTTTTTTCCATCACTGTCCTTGGTGTCTGTGTCCAGTGCTGGCAGCTGGGGCTGCAGAGGCATCTGTGAGGCAATGGTGGGGCTGCCCCAGGCTGGACACAGACATTTCCAGAGAGTTCTCCAACAGCCCCACTGCTGAGCCCAGCAGTGACTGGTGGCACCTCTGGGAAAACATGCTGGGGACAGGGAGGAACACTGCCCGTCAGAGAGGGGTGAGGGGAAAGGTGTGAGAAACAGCCCAGTGAGTGCCAGAGCCAGCCAGGGAGAAAGAGCTCCAGGCCCTGGAGCAGGGACTCCCTGCAACCCCTGGGGACAGCCCAGGGGAGCAGGTGGGTATTTCCCGAGGGAACTACAGTCTGTGGAGAAGCCCAGGTAGGAGCAGGTTCTCCCAGCAGGATCTGCAGCCCATGAAGGACCCACACAGGAGCAGGTTTCTACTGGAGCATTGCAATTTGTAGGGTCCTGCAACGCCCCATTTCCTAGACCAAGGTCAACTCACCACAGGAGGCTACACTCCAGAGAATTAGGTGCTTCGTTTCTGCTGTAGGCTGTAGTTCAGTGAGAAAAAGCACTGAATTAAACTGTAGACAGTTGTACCAGAATGGCAGTAGTACATTATGAAATGGGGTCTCTTTTTCTTCAGAGGCCAAAGGAGATGAGGTTTTTTACAGGTTTTCCCAAAATACAACATGAAGACAGATCATACTATGGCTGGTCTACGAGACAATGTGAGATCTCTACAAGACAATGGGAAATTTGCACTGTATTCATCACTATGTCATAACTGTAATAACCATCAAGTGATCTAATTATCAGTTCTAGCACTTCTATTCATGAGAGCCTTAATATTATGCTTTGAAACACAAGAAAAATACAAGAACACCTTCTTTGTTGTTCAAAAAGGTCTTAAAGACTTTTCTAACAAGAGGTCTGAATTACCTATTTTCGTCTCAGACCACCACATATTCGGTTTCTCCATTCTCTAACCTGAAGTTTTGCTCTGTTCTTTTGTTGGAAATAAAACATTTTCCTGGAGTTTCCAGACATTAAGCAAACAGTAGTTCTAAAGAAAAACTCAAACATCTGGAAGTCCCAGGCCAGCAGTCACAAGGTGTATGTAAGAATAAGCGTATGAACACTGTGTCTGCTATGTCCTGCATTTGATGTGCATGCACTTCAGGGATTTTTGCCCTTCTAGCTATTGTCCAGGGAGCCATGATAAGGATACACAAGCTCTGTCCTCACTGAAGAAGATAAATATGAACAAGAGCAAAAGGAATTGAACCAGAATCCCTCAAGTACTTCTGAGATTTCCTGACCCAAGCATGAAATAACCTGACAAGTAAAAGAGTTGTGCTCCTGATGTTGATAAAGTTCAAAAGAAAGAGGGCATTTCAGTATAAGATTCTACAGATTTAAGCTTTTGAGAACACAGTACATAATTATGGTCTTAGTATCTGAATTTAAACAAGTTTTAAGAGAAAGATTGTCTGGAGATTGACCTACTATACATGTGCATCTTTTCGGAACTGGTATTGTCCTGCTATGTTTACAAGGACAGGGTGTCTTAAAGAGAAAGTTCCTCAACTTGGCAACAATCTCCACTCTTATCTGAACCCTTGGCCCTTTATATTATAAAGGCTACCTTGTGAAAATCTAGCTAGGATGAAAATAGTATTTTTGAGGTCAATTTTGGAGTCTGTAACCAATCAGACTATTACAGTTTTCATGCTGTATACAGTTTGTTCCAATGCCCGATATTGACTCAGCATTTCCTTGCACCTCTTTATGAGCTTTTCTGGTAAGGTTTTATTTGTTATTCCTAATTCTGTTCAGTTCTGTTATTTTATTGTTGTTTATCCTGTTAAGCAATTCCTGTTCAAACAGGTCCTAACACAGAAGGACCATGGTCTACCACTGACATTTTCAATACCAGGAAAACAGAAATAGCAAAAACTAAAAAAAAAGGAACAGCAACTCCAAAACAGATGCAAGATGATGTTTTCAAATCAAAAATAAGGGCATGGTTACTCTCTTCAATCAGCATTTGTATTTCATGAAGAACAGCTATTTAAAACTTTTTTTTTCCCCCAGTGAAAAAAAAGATAGTGACAAAGAAGACATAAAAATTATGGATAAGTAGAGTGTAGTGTCTCAGCAAAATATGCCAGTTATGATTCCTGGCCTGGAATCTTGGACAGTGAATACTAATGTATCTGGAATCCTTATTTGCAAATTCCAGCTTAATTTTTTTTTTTTGGTTGGTTTTTTTTTTTGTTTTTTCTCCTAGAGAGAAATAACATTGGAAATGCTATTTGTAAAAACCAAATTGTCACAGTGGGAGAAATCTCCTGGGAAGCTGCTTTCTTTATTTGACAAGCAGTTGTGAAAAGATGCACAAAGATTTTTCCAGTTATTTTTTACACTGAAGATTGAGTATATCTGTCACCTAAAAGTCTGGTATATTTTAAGGTAAGCTCTTGGGTTGTTGAGGTTTTTTGGTGGTGAGGTTTTGATTTTTGTTTGTTTTCATTTGACTTTTTTTTTTTGTGAGGTGGATATTTATGACATGATAAACACTTTGTACAAATTACTTCACTAGCCTAGATAATAATTGAAGAAATCCATGCCCCTGTGGCAAACATGTCGACTTCAGAATTATTATTATTTATCAACTAGCACCATTTTAGAAAGTTGGGTTTGATATTCAAATATCTGATATGGGAATATTTGTGTATCTACTTCTAAGACTTTGAAAGTGAAAAAATTTGGGATCATACAAGTACAAAACACTAGCTACACAAAAAAAAAATAAAGGAAGTGTTCACAGCTTTTGTACTAGATCCCTGAGAAAAATAAAAATAACAAGAGACATTAAATTTATTCAATGTCTATGCACTTTTTACTGAAATGGAATCAATTGTTGATTTTTCCAATATGAACATTTCAGTAAATAGAAATAAGGCAAAATTAATTGGTTTTCATTATGAAGACCCTGACCCAAGCATTACTTCCTGGATCTTAACAGAACACTGCTTAAGTTCCATTCAATCCGTAAAATTTCAAGTAAAATATTAAAACTGACCTGTAAAACAAACAAGAGAGCAGCGATAAGACCAAAATAACCACACGATGGACAATCTCACCAAAAGACCACGGAAATACTTCATAGCTTTGGAAAAGTTTTAGTTCAGAAGTCATATTCCACTCTAATTTATGACTGACATAAAGAAACAATTTGTCCAAAATTAGAACAAGCATTCTAAAAAATGTGAACTGACTGAAAGCTAATTCAAGAGCTGCACTGAACTGAGTAGACAATACAGATTCTTATATTTCCAGAGCACTTTTGAGGCACTAACATCACAGAAAAGTGATGGTAGACCTGAAAAAATTAAAGTAAACATGACTCAAGAAAATCAATAGATTTGGATCTTTATTGAAACTAGCACTTTGTAATCTGAAAAGAAATAAAATTCCAAGTCTGTAAGAACTTTCATTTTATTAATGGTTTCATTTTGATAATCATCTTTAAACATCAGAATTTGGCTCTCTAAACATAATTCAAGAATGCATGTAAGATATTTTCTGATATAATTTAGACCTGCTAGAAATAACTGGCAATTTTACAGCTCAGGAAAAACCAGACAGCAACAATGAAAGTTACCGAGATATTGTTTCTGTTAGACATAAAAATTCACTGAGGAAATTGCATATAATTGAGAAGATTTGATTTAAACCCAGAAGTTACACTTGCTTTGAGAGAGGATTTAGAGCATTTTCTCACTTCCTATAATGATGGGCAG
Organism: Todiramphus chloris collaris; assembly: GCA_025345505.1. Taxonomy (NCBI): domain Eukaryota; kingdom Metazoa; phylum Chordata; class Aves; order Coraciiformes; family Alcedinidae; genus Todiramphus; species Todiramphus chloris. The sequence continues at coordinate 6,379,484 of JANVCC010000049.1, read as the reverse complement.
AAATGGCAAAGTGCAGGCCTTCTAGCAGCTTATTATTTTTAAGCTATATAAAAACAATTCAGCCATCAATTCCTTCAGAAAGGCAAAGATTGCCAAAATGGGAATCTGGGAAATACCTCAGCATTTACTAGCAGAGTTAGTGTAAGGCCCTGCAAGAAATGTAAAATTAGCTGTAAATGAAGTTAAACACATCTGAATCACTTGTTAGCAGTTTGACATAGATTCCTTCCCTTTCTAACAAGCTCTTACCAATTAATATTCATTATTTGACTTCTTGTTATCAATCACTTGTCGCTCTTGCAAGCTTCAACAGAAATTTATCATTCAATGCTACATTAAAGCATTTTAATGGGGAGTGCAAGCAATCCAGATTTCTCCAGACGATTTTTACAGTACAGGGCTGGTGTGCTCTGTCTAGGGCACAATGGATGCTTGTCTGGAAGCATCTGGAGAAATAGAATGTTAATGTTTACTGAGTGTAATTACTGCTTGTGCATAGTTCAACAGATACTCATTTTCCCTTGACTTTGAAAGGAGGTATCACATCACCATCACAAACTGTTGTGAGCTAATTATTGGGAAGAACATGCTATAAAGGCAGCTGCTTTTCTTGAGCAGCACAGTGTGCACTTTTACAACTGATTCCCTGCCCCATTTGTGTTTATGTCTGCAGTGAGTTTGGACACCGACTTCAGAACGTGATAATAAGCACGTGCCACTCTCCAGGCATGTTATTACAATTTCTAATATCAGGCACCGAACATAACAAACAGTCTATCTGTGACTTTGGGGATGCATGGTTTAATTCTATCCTTTCAAAAAAAGCAAGGCCAAATTGTGTGGAAATAACATACAAAGTCTCTGAAGAGAGCAGTAGGCATGACAAGTTGTAAGACTCAAGACTTTTCTAATAACGTATCGGTAGAACATTAATAAAAAAACCCACAGTGCATTCCTTAGATTTTTAAATACAAGCAAACAAGAAGAGATTAATCTCATTTCCATTGAGGGCGGTCACTGCTATAACACCAAGCCTGCTCCTTCAATGCCCCCCATATATGCGCACAAATCTTATGCCAGAGAAATGAACCCTTACTTCTTAACTTTGGGTTTCACCCCAAATTGCCTTCATTTGGATCTGTCTGCTTACAGTAAGACTGGCAAGTAGTCCATCTGCACACACAGATACCACAAGACACTTAACATAGCCAAAAATTCACTTAGAATCAATTAACATACTTTCCACGGGGAAAAAACATTTTTTAAATGGTAAAACTGTCTCAACATTCAGCTTTAGCTTAATTTGTTTTCAGCCAATGATAAGCTAAGATTTATTTTTTCTTCAAAATCCTCCTTCCACCCATCATGACTTCAATAAAATTCAAAGTTATGATGATACTTTCTAGAAATATCTAGTGAAACTGTATTTAAATAGGTGCAGATAATATTAGACTTTATTGGCAGGCTACCAAAAAGAAAGAATTAAAGCCAGAACATTGTTATCTTAACTACTATGAATATAACTGGTCTAAAGTCAAATGACCTTCACATATGTCCTCTTCATCAACCTGAAACACTCGCTACATTATTCTGTGTAACATCTGCTTGATTCAGACCTGGCCTGGACCTCTGAGCTCAGATTGACAGGGAAAACCTATTCCCATCACCTCAAAACCATATTCATATCTCAGGATACTGTCAAGTCCTCCTGTCAGATCTAATCCTTCAGTGGATTTCAGAAATACAAGAATTTTAAAAACGGGTCCCTTCTTAGGGAAGAACATGCTCCATGTGCATGTTCTATATTGGAGACCTACCCACTGCCTCCTGATTCTCCTCTGCTCCTGTGCTGCATGCTACGCAACTGCTTCCCTCTGCTTATTTTTCAAGCAGTGGCTTAGAGTAGATATTCCCTGGAGTGTGTTTTATTTCTTTACCATCACTTCTCTATACAAACAACAGATTGCTCTGCTCCTGCCCTTTAAAATTAGAGAAGAAAAATCCCACACCACAGATGTCTGGTGATGGGAGGAGGCTTGTTTCTTCCACGAACTCACCGGGAAGTCAATAACTCTGGTCTTTCTCATTGTGCCTCTTCAGAGGATACAGACCTTTGGTTTTCCTCTTACCTTGATGATGGTTTTTAGTCTATGACAGACCATTGTTAGAACGCAGGATATTCCGAAACACTCCTGAGCTAGTTTGCAAATTTTCCTATACTATTTTCACTAGTGGTACAGTAATAGTATTGCAAAATAATTGTCTAGAAGGATTCTTCCTATAGAATTGTACTAGCTGCTCAGGAATATCATAGACCTATACTCTCAGTGCATACACCACAAATTGCATTGTCTAGAGGTTTTTTTTTTTTTTTTTGTTTTTTTTTTTTTTTTTCTTTTTTGTTTTTTGTTAAAACAAAACAATTTACTGTTTAAGAGAAACAGAAGTGTCATCTAAGCATGTAAAATTATGAGTAAGGTCTCTTGCCTCCCTGGTAAAAACATGAAGAGTGAAATGTTTGGAGATTTAGTAAAGCTGAAGTATAAGAGGACTTCTAATAAGGCTATGGAGCCAGTTTCAAAATGCTAACAGAGAAAGGAGGAAATAAACCCCAAAATAATAATAATAGAAAAAGAAAACAAGAAGCATCATCTATAAAAGTTTGGTCACAAAGAAAACTTACACTACTTTTGGTGGAAGAAAAGAATGAAGCAAAAAAAAAAATATTATAACTACTTTCACAGTGACAAACTAGAAAAGTAATAACTTCACAAATGTCAGCACTGCCAGTTAGACTGGTTCAAGATGGGTGTACAAACACACAGTACCCTAAATAAAAGTATCCTCAAAGAGCAGCTTTAGCATACTCACACAACAGAAGATGCAGAGATGTACACATCAACAACTAAATATAACTGGTAAAAGGAATAATGAGGAGGAATCTGCTTTTATTACCGCAGTAACAAACACATTTTTTTTCAGTGTTACTCAACAAGGACAACAAGTTGTTCCGCACAATCAAATGAGCCTCACCATCGAGCAATCACATGAAAAAAAATCCCAACAACTCACATTTCCAGAATTTAGTTGGATACCTCCCCTGCATCTGCTGAACCCTGTGTCTTCCTCTTCAGTTTTTGACAAGTTATTTTGGGAACAACTTTTCTATCCTGAGCAAACCCCTCTTGCTTCAAAAACCCTCCTCAAAGAATATAACAGTAACAACAACAACAGAAGAAAATTTGGTTGATCTCAAAATATTCTATATTATCTCCACAAGTTCTATTATAAATTAAAGTAAAATTAGATTCTAGGTTACAAATAAAATTTGGTATTTCCAAAACCAGTTTTCAACCATTTCATTGTTGGGTTTTCTGGTTGTTGGTGTTTCCAGATTCACAACTATTCTGAAGATCAATAATTTTCTAAAAAATTTTGGTAAAACTAACACAAAATACCCTCCTCCTTCCCTAAACCTGTTGCATGAAGAGCCATAGGGCTTTAAAGCTGTAATAAAGCAACAAATAGTCAGAAAATAATCTAATGACTAGCAGCAGAGAAAAGGGATAGCACAGAAATAAAACTGTCACTGTTAAAAATACATATACCAGGAAACTAGAATGTAGTTCAATTACATGGGCCAACAGTTATAGAGAAATCTGCAGGCTCATAAGAAATGAGGTAGGATTAAGCAAATTTGGTATAACAGTGACAGATGTCAACATATCAATGACCTGATTGAATTTTAAGGATTCATTAACTAGCAAAAAAACTATGTTAAAATTACCTCTACTAACAGAAATCTAGAAAACTTAAAAACCACTTCTTCACAAGGCTTCTCTGCAGATCGAAAATAATCTCTCTGGAATTTGCTTTTGATGCTGTGTCTCTTGAGCAAATTTATTTCTTTCCAATAGCAACTCTGAACAATTTCTGAAAGGATACATCTGCTCTAGAAAAGCAGTTTGACGCATCATAGAAGGAAGGATTTATATCTGCATCCCTTTGTTCACCTCAGCCCTGTTTTGGGGTTTGGGAGAAAGCCACCGGATTTCTGTGATTTAACACAGGACCTCCCCCACTTTTGCTTGGTAGTCCATTCAAAAGCATTTTATACAGGCAGTACTCAGGGCTTAGTTCAAAGAGGCCATATGAACAAATAAAAATTCTCTCAGGGGAGCATCTGTTGTTAAAGGTAAAATCTGAGATTTGCAGAGAACACTAATAGGATGTGCTTATTGCAAATATATAAAGAGACACACTTAGCTACAGATTCCTCAGAATCATGTTAACCAAAACTTAATTGTTGAGGTTTTTTTTTCTGTCTGAATCACACTAGTCCTCCCCACACTAGAGCTCCCAGTCATCTTCGCCGCCCCCCCCATCCAAGTTAACCTGCTCTAAAAGTTCACTCCTTTTAAATGTGCAGATTAAAACTCAGTGTAACAAGTACAAGCCATGGAGAAGAAATGCACAATGAGTGTCGGAACAGCCTGGAGAGGCAGCTGCCTCCTGTAAATCCCAGAGCTGAGAAGAATTCTTTCAAGCTGCAGATTTTCTCATTGATGTCGGTTTTTCTGTCCCTCTGAAGTCCAAAAATTACATATCTTCAGGGTGAGATAAAAAGCAGGTATTCTTCTACTTGTCAAGACACCTTCCAGAAAACACAATAGTCTGTGTACAGAAGCATTAGCCTCTTAAGGAAGGAAGGATGACTCAGATCTGCAGATCTCACTAAACACTATCCAGAAAACAAAAGAAGCGAAGAAAACACAGACCTATTTCCATGGTCTTGAACAACACAGTCTTTTTTTCCTGGAACATTCTCCTTTAAATTCTTTGATTTTGCTTCTATCATAATCCAGTCTTTAAGAACACAGTTTAATACTTGCAAGTGTGCAGAGATACAAAGTTCAGTAATCAAGAAAAACGTTAGAGTGGCTGTTTTGGGGGTGTAACATCTCCAGCCACAGAAGAGTTTAAAAAAAAAAATAATAACAGCAAAAGGGTGAATCCCCTGATTCTTTTGCCAGAGAATGTTAAACTTGTTCCAGTATAAGATCCTAAAGCGGTGAGAACAAGCCATATTTCAGTCACTATTACTGTTTAGTCATTAGCTTCCCCTCAAAGACAAGAATGTAAAAACATAAATTTGTGCCAAAAAAAAAACCCTCAAACCAATTCTACTTTGTGACCTGATGCTTTAAGACCAAAGAAAATACCAGTTGATACCAGCTATGAGACTTGAGTGGCTTTGGCCATCTTAAGCACATGCATCCAGACCCAAGTACTTTAGCACCTAATAATCTGATTTAATTTAATACGACTTCATGGGATTTAAATCAGTTTCTCAGAAAAATAATTTCTCTTTGCTTACATCCCTCCCAGTCAGCCCCTTCACACACCCCACCCCCTTTCCCCAGCTATGTTTTCCCAGGTGATCCCAGCTCTATGGAGGAGGATGACAGAATAACGTAGTGTCCATATCTCTGTGCATTGCAAGACTCCAAGCATCCCTTTACTACAATAATACCACACACGTCTTGCTCAGATTTTTTTTTATCCTAAAATACTTCATAAACAGTTAATCCAATAAAATAATAGTGCAATATTGAAAGACTTAATCGTTTCCAGAAGTTTCAACTCCTTCATTGACAATGTATTTCTGCTTTGGTGCATCAAGAGTCCTGAGTAGCTTGCCAGAAACAGCTGCAAATTTGTCAGGAAGGAGACACTCCAAGAAGCCTGTTTCAAATCCCAAAAAGGAGGGAGTAAGCAGTCTCATTTTGCAATTCATTTCCTCTAGTTCTAATACTAGTCTCTTCCTGGTTTCCAGAGAATTTTTCATAATGCCTTTCCTTCTCTAGAAGAGAAGTCAATGGCTTAGTCGATTTCCAATTTCAATACCCTTAACAGCCTTTGACTTTTTGAATAACAAAAGCTTATTTAAACCTCTGGCTATGATTTCTCAAAGTAGTAAAACTCTGGTCAGCAACCCACACAACAAAAATAGCTTTTCTGCTTCCTTACCCTCTAGCCACTTGGTGATCACAACTCTTCTGACCCTGTTGTCTTCTTTTGCCTCTCTGTTCTCACAGAAATGTTGGGTCAGAAAGTTAAAAAATATAAGAATTTTCTTTTTTATCATCAGTCATTGTATACCTCTGGGATTTAAGGGACATTAGCTACAAGCCATACTTTCACTACAGAGAAAGAGAAAAGGCAAACGTCAGAAATAGATGAAGTGATAGAATAAAAGCCAGTAAAGTGCTTTGATGACAAAGGTTATGCAAGCGTGAAGGAACACTCATACACTTCTCATCAGTAGGGAGGAAGGGACTTTGAAGCACAATTTAATGGCCAAACAGAAGTCATGAACCGAACAAAAGTTTCAGTTTGGGTACAAAGTACAACAGTGACACAATTCTACTGTATATCACACCCCGGATACTTCTGACATACATAAAAAAAGAATGTGATAAGCAGCACATCTGTTGAAACGTGCTGGTGTCCCAGCCCCGGACAAGGCTGGCTGCATACCCTAGAACCCTTTTCTCCAGAGAAGGTACACTCTGCTGTGCATATTAAGATCCATAAGCAAGAACAGATCCAACACTGAAAAGCAGACAAGACACACCATATTAAAAGAACTGGGAAAACACAAACAAGCAAAAAACCACCAAAAATCAACAAACAAAAAAACCAAAACACCACCCCAGGGAATACTGTAAATATATCAAAAATTGATACTAGCATTTCTTTAAAACACTTGAAATTAATAAACATTCTTCATCCTGCTGTATCTCTCTAAAGACAAAGTTAAAAAAAACAGAGAACATGCTGAATAATGTAAAAGAAATTAGGTCTCTTACTCCACATATTTTTCAAAATATTCAATGGGAAAACCCTGTTTCTTATTAAAAGCAAAACTATTCATATCTCTTTTCTTTAGGATATGACAGCTCCTCCAGCTCACATGCTGCAAGAGCCCTTTTCCTCATCCACATCTCCATGTGCAAGGTGCAGGCAGAAAAAAAACCCCAAAGAAATCTTCTACTTGCCAGACACATCCTTAAGCCCCTCTCTGCTGTATCCAGGTATAACACTGTCTAAGACCATATGGACTAGAGAAGCCTCCAGAAAAATACTGAAGCTGTCAGCAGGACTTATTCCATCAGTCTCTGTACCACCACTTGAGCAGTGAGGTTGTCAGAAACTGCTAATGAAATCCTTTCCCCCATTTAATGTACATGGCAAACAGTAGATGGAAAATACCACATGGTAGCTACTAAATCAAACGCATAATTCGCTTACTTAGCAACAGCATGGCAATAAAAAGTTCTGTATACATATACATGCATATAAATATAAATAATGGAAAAAAAAGGACCTTTAAATCTTCCACAAAGTTCGATTTCTGCTATTTTCCAGAGGGAAAAAACCAAACAAAACCAACAAAACAAAAACCACCACAACAACAAAAAACCAACCAAAAAGCCAAAACAAAACAAGAAAACACCATGAACCTAAAGCAATCAAAAAACCTCAAACACTCTAAACAAAAATACGTTGTTTGGTCTCCCAGAGTTCTTTCTTTATGTTTGCAGCAGATTTTCCTGTTGTAGGCAGGTCACGTTTCTAGAACAGGCTCCCTCAATAAAAATCACTTTAAAGCAAAATTACATAAAAATCGAATGCAGATTATACCACCTTCTCTCTCAAATTATCCCATGAAATAATTTTGATGGATTTTTATAAATTTTTAAGTAATGTTTACTTCTGAAATGCACCAATGACTTATGACATTTCTTTGATCTACACGAATTTTATCTATTTTTATTGTACTATAGAATGCACTTGGTTCATATATTGACATCTTTTGATGTACTGAAGTCTTCATATAATTTTGTTATGCATCATACTTAAAAAAATGGATAAACAAACATATGGAGAATATTTATATACGGTGTGCAGCAGATCACAGGTAAATTCAGTCAGTTGTTCATGAATAATAGAGAACAGAATTCTGATTGAAAACAACTTTTCATGTGACTGCATGCATCTAAACCCGGCATTCCCTATAGCAGTAACCTGTGTTCTCAGATACAGTCTGTATGTAAATTCTCATATAGGTACACTCAGTCCCCAACACATGACTTCAAAGTTTCGTGTGCATACAAGGTAGATCTTTCTCCGTTCCTTCCACTCAGCACAGGAAGTGTAAAAGGGACCACATCCACTGGCATTTCCATTTCTCCTCTGAAAGAGCCAGGGAAAAAACTTAGTGTCAGCTCTAGGTCTCAGAGAATAGGAGCAGCAAATAAGAAGACTTCTTTCTTCCAGGCAGAGTCCAGGTCCATACACGGACAATGCAACATACACAGTTGCTTTTCACAATGTACATATGGCCTCATTCCTGCACAGAAGATAAATCTTGTCCAACAGCACTTGAAAGGGGACCACTTCTTCACAGATTGCTAGACCTAGACCAGAAAAGCAGTCAGGTGAGCTGCTCATCTCACAAAGGAAGCATCTGTTGCAAAGAGCTTTGTTGGCAGAGATGATTAAAAGATTCTCTTCCAATGCCTGCTCAGTTGAGTCACCAGGGAAACAAACCCTTGGTGGTTGCAATCATCTCAGAAACAAAACAGAACTCTTGCATTGGACTTATCTGCAGCTTGAGGGACTTGACAGTTATAGTTCTCAAACAAGTGTCTATCACCAGGGCTGTAAAAATATCCGGAACTTGGGCTGAGAAAATGGACTACGAATCTCAGAAGCAGCACAAGGAGAGAAAGCAGCCCTCTGAGAAAGCTTTTAAGATTCAAAGAGAAAAGAACGTCAACAGCATTACACAGCAAGAAAACTCAAGAGGCTGGACAGAACTGCAACAGTGGCAGTTGTGTTCTCCCTTTGATGGCACACGTCAGGGTAACTGAGGAAAGGGAAAGTTTTCTAGCCTCCCTAAAGAGCGTGGACATGAATCCACAGGGAGAATGTGCAGCCTTTGAGAGTTTGTGACATAGTGGTTAACAGATAAACACTAATACATAACGTTAGCATTGGCACTTCCACAAAATTCTATACATCTTATGTGTCATATTTACATGTGCTGAAAAATCATTTAAAACACTGAAATCTTAAATCATGCACCATACTACAATGTAATGCAGGTTCACAACAGAGCCAATAGGCAAGAGTTTCCCATACCTTTATGTAGTATCTTTTAAAGTAAACAAAAAAGAACACAGTAAAGTTTCACAGGCTTTATTGACACTTTTATGACCAGATCTTATTTTCAATTGTATTATCAAAATCTGCTGCTTCTCCTCCCCCTTTTCCTGGTTAAATAATTAGTTACCATGGAAACAAATATATTTCTGGTACGAACACAATTTTGTGACATTTAAATTAACATGAAATGTCTTCTCTTTCTGTAGATATACAGGGACAGTGGTCACTGTGAAATATACTTCATGTTAGAAAGTATCACACTGTTTGTGATGGCAAAGAATATTAACTTTGGATAACATTGTAATGTTGTTCAAATTATAAAATGACAAAAAATACGATTAATTTTCTTATTTTAATGGAAATGGGCTTTGATTCTATGGAGCAAGTATTTAATCTTTTACAACTATTTCAACAAACAAGTCACACTTGAAAAGTGAATCACAATTAAATCTACAAAGGAGGAATCAGGCATCTCTTGGACCTCCAATGACAACAGAGTACGTGGCTTTTTCATTTCCACTACTTCATAAAACCTGTCTGGCTTGGTGAAACGAAGTTGTCTATAATGCCACCTCAGGAGACTTTGAGTAATCAGAGCTCTTTCATCAACTCCTCTCACTTGAAGATATAAATGGCCCTCAGAAATAGGGGGTGCAGAGGCACTCATGTCAACATTTACCCTCACAGGTATTCCTATGCAAATAAATGCATGCTACTAGATGTACGAGAGCTAGTCCCAAGAGTAAGAATGTGCAAACCTACCCCTTAATTAGAACAGAGCTTCCTGTCATTTAAAACTATTTCATATGCAGATCCAGCAAGAGACATCTAAATGAAATCATTTATTCCTGCGATTATTTCAACATGAAAAGTATGAAGCTACGACTGAAAACTGACATGGCTTTAAGGTTGTAAATACTACCCTGCATTTTCAGAATCGTAACAGCGTAAATACAGCACTTATTTGCTTTTTTTTGGCACAGGATGGGAAAGAGAGATAATGTTTGGGAAGGTATGAAAGAAAACTGCAAAGAAGACTCATCATCGCATTTTGGATTAATTTAAGGCCTCACAATTTTGTGTAGTTTTCTCGGGTTTACCATTTCTACCTTTCAAATACTTTGGTTTACATTAGCTTCAATTATCAATTCATTGGAGTATTTTTCTTTTAACACTGGAAAAGGAGAGCAGAAAGAAGTCAACAAGAAATTTTTTAAAAAGCACAAGTCCTGTTGTTTTCTCAACATATTTCTTCAGAAGCTAAGAAAATGGATTTCTCTAAAGAATCTAGAGACAGAAGAAATGCTGTATATAAAATATATATAACCCAAGAACAAGATAAATGTGTGCACGGATTGGACATCAGAAATAAATTCTCTCTGTTTTTTTTTTTTTTTAAATAATGCTTTTGGAAGAGCTCAGTCACTCAAAACCACACTTTGTGTTAGCTTGTTTAAAATGTAGGGAAGAATTAAATATATTTACGTTCAGACATTTTTGATTATGGTCACAATAAGTTCCCCACGAATATGTTCCTTTAAGTTCTATGTTTGTTCTGTGCCATCATGTAAATCCCAAAATATTAGACACCCTCAGTTACCGATGTCTATAAGCTCATTAATGAAGAGGATCATGAATGATACACAACTAAGCCCTCTTTTTTCCCCTTTGTTATTATTGTCAATAGATAAAAAAAATTAAAAAAAAAAATCTGTCTTCTCTTTCCACTCTAGGCATTAAGCTTGCATCATACAATTCATCCAAATGCTCATATCTATGCCACGCTTCCCTGAACACTGTTCTAAGGTCCCCCAGCCTTCCATGAAAGAGTAAGGTGGCTATCACCCACACCTAGTTATCTCTGCCAGAGAGACAGTATCATAAACTGCATAAAAAACTCCAAAGTGCACTCCTGCACCACTGTATTTGAAGGAAGATACCTGGGAGTTGCATAAGGCAGAGCAGCAAGAACATGCCAACCTGCTGGCACAACAGTAAGAGACAGGCAGAGAGAAACAAAAAACACAGACGATTAACATCTTGACTTCACCTTAGCCAGTAGAAAGAAATCTAGCACAGACTGTCACATAGGAGTCAGGAAATAGGAATTATTTTCTTTATATGTGTTGTGGTTTAACCTCTGCTGTCAACTAAACACCACACAGCCAACACTTCTCCCTCCACACCCCTTCCTGTGGGATGGGAAGGAGAATCAGGAGAAACAAAAAACAAAGGTAAGACCCCAGGGGTTGAGATAAAGACAGTTTAATAAAGCAACACAAAGAGAGGAAAAAACCCAACAATACTAATGATAGTACTAATGAAATAATAAACAAAGCAAGTGATGGGCGTTACCTGTGCCTGAGATGCCACATTCCCTGCTCTAGCGACACTGAAGTTACACACTGAAACAAGTTAAAAACAAGCCACCCTGGCCAGCCCTTCCCTTATATAGGGGCAGGACTCGGAGTGGTATCAACCATCCCCTGGCCTAGCTCAGTTGTTTATCTCGACTATGGTTTCTCCCAGCTGCAGCTCTTCCCAACTGCTCAGGCCACCAGCTGCTGGTGATAATGAACCTGAACTGAACCCAGGACAAGATGATTTGAGTAATTATCCAAAAAGTGTGGCCTTATTTGAGGTCAAATTAAAAGAAAACAGTAAAACTAATGGTTTTGCTGAAGTATTGCACACAGTAAAACCTTTGACTACCTATCCAGACAAATCTGTAATTAAACTTCCACGTCAAGACTGATTTTTGCAGCACTGTACAGTATGTTGGTTCTAACTCCTTCAGTAATCAACCAACAGTTAAGAAAGAAGATGAAATGCGTAAGTTGGTACATTCTAGCAATGACAGGACTACACACATGGTATATATTTGCAAAACACAAGCACTTAAATATTAGCAGCTCACAAAGTCTTTGCTCTTTAACACAAAGTTACCAGTGTTCATCCAATGCCCATTTTACTTTCACATATGATCCTTGCCCTGAGATGTGACCATCACATTTCAGCAGGGTGATTATTTCAGCTCTTCTCTCCATCATTTGGTAGTAACTGCATTCAAATTTTGACCAGGGTAAACTTGTTAATGGGATAATGATACCACAAGTGACTACCTATCCATGCCCTGATGTCTATCTCAGACCTGCAACCTAACAGAGTAAAGGTTTCTAGAGACACTACAAAAAAACACCTTTAACTATGTAGCAGAAACTGTCTCTAGATGTTGCTAGAATAGCAATTTTTTGGCTGCTTTTCTAAGAAAAAACAGCTGACACAACCACACTGTGAAGTGCAGATTGGCAGTTTAAGCACCCATGACACTGCTGTATGTCAGTCATACTTGTTGACTTTGAGCTGATTGACCAATTAGAACCAGTATGACAAAAGCACAGCTTCACAGACCATTGAATTCTTGATTGGGGTGGGGGGGCAAGGAAAGAACAGGGAATTAGCAGACTGATAGAGATATACTATTAAAATTACAGTGCCTTGCCACAAGGAAAGGCTTCCATGTCAGCTCAGTTGTTTTCAACCCATCAACAATGAATTAACTGGAATTAATTATGGTGTCTTTTATCTATTATTCAGCTGGAACATGGGAAAAGTTTGAGAATGCTGTGGAAGAGGTGGCAATTGGAGGTGGGAGGAAATGCATGAGCCTGTTAACAGTTCAAGAGAACTCAGAAAATTAGGAATATGGTGCTGAAGTGTAAGAGACTAACGTAAAAACTGCAGGAAGCCCAAGTCCATTAGCTCTCCTTAGGCACAAATCAATTCTGTAATCATCTGCCCACCAAGCACTCTGCCGGCTATTTCCTTCTCATGGAGAAAATCCTCTACAGAACCACATTAACAGCAGTATTTTCAAAACTAAGTTATGGGATAAAAATACACTGATAAAAGATGCAGGCATATACATATGTTATCTGTCACATGCTTATCTTATTGTTCCCAAATTCCACCACCTAGCACTCGATACCATGCTCTGTTACTCAGCATCAGTCTGAAAGTGACCGAGTTCAATGGGCAGCAAAATAATTTTTCCTCTCAAGACTTAGTGTAATAAAGAGAGGATATTTGCAAGGACTTCCAAACATACAAATAGGTACAAAAAGAGAGAATATGCACAATAAGGAGGATGGAAGGCAGGAGCAGAATCACCAGGCTCAGCAGTCGGAGTAAATGCTAGTATTTCAGAAGCTGAGAAGCCATTTCACCGGCAAAACTCAACTCCTGATTATTATTGCTTTTCCTGCCCCCTTGTCAATCAGTCCTGTTCCTCTGAAGAAGGTAATGATGATGACAACAATGAAAATGTAGATAATGCAGGAAGTCACGGCATGGACACTAATGGATTAGCAGCCCAGTGACGAAGTGGCTGAGATAATTCAGAACAACGATTCACTCCAAAAGAACCTTTACCCATTGGGGCTGCCATTCACAGGACCCTGGGAGTGATACTGAGGTTTTATAGGGAGTAGTCTCTGGAAGCTAGAGTCCTAGGAAAACACTGGCACAATAAGTGATGATACGATGATGTGATGATAATATAGAAGCTGAGAATGGTGAAACAATAATGGACATGGTAATGCTGATGTTGCTGGGGAGAAGAGACACTAGCCAATAACTGGGCATATGAATGGTGCCTCTGCACTTGCTTACCCTCAGCTCATCTCCCTGCTCACTTGCAGCCAGGTTGCTGCACTATATGAAGGATATAAGACAGCCTTTCCAATACTACTTTCCCCCAGAAAAAAAACTGCAGGAGATGGTAAGGTGTGAACAGACCTCCCAGCATATGCTTGGGCGTGTACATTGATCTGTTCCTAAATATTCCTGTATGTGGGAGATTCTTTATATGCATCTCCCTTGCCACTTGCTCTCTAAAAGTTCTCAGATATTCCATGATGTGTGTGATGATACAGCATGCAGTGACAATATACCCCAGAATGACTTCATACCCGTGTAGGACTAAGCTAGTTTGTCAGGAGCTCAGTGGGGCAAATTTCCTTGTCAGGAATTTAGGTCAAGTTCAGTTCCACCAAGAATGCTCACTACTTGTGTGCGAAATATTTATATATGGATGAGGCAGGCATATATTTTGACACAAGAAAAGAACTAGACTAGATAGGTAAATATCTATGATCTGCCATCTTAAGTGGAGGAATAATAATTCCATTTCCTTTTGGACTATAGTCTGTTTGACAGCTCAAGTCTAGAATCCACAACACTTTGACACTAAGCCAAACTGTCACACTGACATTTCTGTGTCTGAGAAATCCTGAATCTCACAGGTAAACTGTGAAAGCTGAGAAGCAGGGAGTGAAAGTGTGAGGCTCATAACTTCGACAGTAGACAAACTCTGAAGAGTCACTTTGTATGACCTTTGCTTTCTTATAACTGGGGGCAGCATAAAGCTAGGAAAATAGGAAGGAATAAAAATCCACGGAACTTTTTGCAGACAGAAGAAGCATATGCTGTACATAGTAAAAAGTATTACTCATATGTGGTAGACTAGATGAGCCAGACATTATTTAAAGTGAAATATACCCTTTATATCTAGATAAAGAAAACAAAAATACATTTATGTTGTCATTTTTATATACCGTTGAGCAGGCAAGAACGAACATATTACAAGACTAAATTTTTTCAGCTGATTTGTCTTTTGTACTAGTAGGGAAGGAGAACATATAGAGGCTTTCTTAGGGTCAAATGAAGAACTGAGACCTACTGACCTCTGTAATTACAATTTATTGATTTAAGTGAGGTGTTTATATCCTGGCAGCACATTTAATGCCATTAACATTTACATAGTCAGATATACCTCATTAATATGACGCTCACACTCTCAACGTTCCTCATTTCTCAAAACAAAAGAATAAACGCCCTTCTACTTCAGTGTACACACTTGGAACATTTTAGCACTTCAAAGGAGCTAACAAATTTGGCTCAAGAACACCACAAGACTAGAAGACAAATCACATGCCCTCTCAAGAGCACAAGTAAAGCTGAAGTTCCTCAGACAAAACAGAAGCACAAAAGCACATCTTATCTGTGGTGATTCTTTATCACCTCATTTATACAAAATCTTCTAGACACAAAATAGCTTCCACTAAAAAGGAGAAGGGCTCAAGATATTTACTGAAAGCCTTAAGGACCAAGCACTTCAGGAGAGATATTTTGTCAAGTCAATTAATCTACTAAGAAAACAAGTAAAATTTTCAGGGAAACATAGAAAATCAATGACTGGATTAAATGGTTATTTTAAGCTATTTGTAAACATAAATTTGTGCATTAGAAAAAAAACAAAACAGGAAATATGCCCAAAGGCATCAATACTTCATGAAACACACCAGCATGTTGTACCAGTATAGGAACTTTCACCTAAGAATATCCAGAGGATGTTCACAAAGGAAGGAAAAGGCTTATTATCCTTTTATTAAAAAGCAAAGAAATTAGGCATAAAAACACAAAGCAATCAAAGTCTTGCACCAGGACAGTGAAAGAATTTGGAACAGATTTCTACCTAGAATTTTTTATCTGCTATTCTTAAAATAGGATGATTTTCCTATACTCTCTGACTAAAACTCTTAAACAATTATATCTGGTTTAAACAAACAAGACAGACTGACAGAAGTGTATCACTTTTAAAGCTGTATTTTCTAGATTCCAATTAATAATCTTTTACTCCAAAGGAAGAGGAGGCAATGAGCATAAATTAAACACATGAAATTCTATCTGAACACAAGAAAATCTTTGAGTTATTTGTCCCTCCATATAAGGGTGCTCAAACACCCAGAGATATGTTCAAAACCCAATTGGGCACAGTCGTATACAACATACTTTACCTGACCCTGCCAGAACAGAGAGCTTGGACTTAAAGAGCTTAAAAGGTCTTTTCCAACATTAACAACTCTGAAACTTGTGATGATGCAAACTTCAGTTATCCATTTATCATCTCTGATACGTTGGGGATTTCAGAAATATATGGTATATATAATATGATTAATATAATGTCATGAATAAAAACTGAAAGTAGTTTCCTCAAAATTCCTATGTGCCAAATCTTCCCAGAGCTGAATTCACTCAGAAACAAACAAATACCAACAACAAAAAAAACACAACAGAAAACCACATAAACCACCTGCACTCAATTGTTCCAAGTACTTAATATTCTTCAATAACATGCTTCTCAGTCTTCCAAAATCCACTCTAGCTCTCAGAGTTTTACCCTAGATTTACAGAGAAATTTAGGGCCAATTTTGTAATCGTATTTTGCAAAGCACATACTTCATCTGCATAATCTCGTCCAAGTAATCTGCTACCTCCTACTAAAGATTTTGTATGCAATGTTTGTACCTGACTCGGCTTTCCACAGTACGATCTCTCAACCTTGAATTTTAAAACCAGTTTATTCATCTAAGCAGTCTTATAATACACGTTCTACAGAGGAGAGCTGTCAGGTGTGGAGGAGCTGAGTAACAAGCTAAATCAGCAGTACAAATAGGAGCAGTAGAACTACCTGCTTCAACAGTTTAAATAATTGCTTGATGGATGAGGAATAGAAGAGGAATATTTTCCTTAAGAAGTCATGCACGGTATCAGAAAAGACTGAGAAATGAAATTCTCTACTGATCAGGAGAATTAATTTAACTTTGGGATCCTTATGCCACTATTTCTCTGTCCCCCAGCATAACCTAAAGGCCATCTGTATAATAGAGGAGAAAATGCATAGAAAAGTTCCAAGCTTATTAAATTCTTGGCCAGAATGGACAGAAATACCTGTGGGTGAGTACTACTGGAGGAAGAACTTGACCCGGTGACCTTACATGAGCAGACATTATGCTTTACCAATTCCCAGAGTTCGAATTTACAATGTGACCCAACCTGATATTTCAGCAGCATCAACCAAGGACCTTAACTTGCAAACAAATATATAGATCTTAATACTCTGAAGTTATCTCAGATATTTCAACATGTCTGTGCTCAAATATATAAAATGAAAATATGTAACTGTGCTGCAAGATCAGCATCTTAGCAACTAAATCCAGTATTTAATTTCAATTAACTTCAAGAAGTGAAGGTCACACCAAAGGTTAGCAAAAGTTTGTTAATGTTTTCCAGAGCTGAGTATTGCGTGAAGAGACTCTGCTAAGCTGCCAAGCTGTAGAGACAATGTGGACTATTAGGAGTTTATAAAGAGTGACGTTTTATGTTCCAGAAGCATATGACAGGAACTACCGTGCACCTTGTCACACTGCAGAGACTACAACTGCTGATAAAGCTGAAAAAACTGGTACTGAAACTAATTCCAGACACTCACGTATACCACACACACAGAAAAAATCCACAGTAACATCTTCAAAACTAAAGGATATAAAAAGAACTACGTATTAGTGGCTTCAAACTTGTAAGATTTGTATATTTTATTCACTGAAGAAAAAGGTTAAAATAGAAACTGCTCAGGTGCTATGCACTTCTTCGCTATGTTCAGAAATAATATATCAATTTCTTTTCTAGCTTTCATGGAAGCAAGCTCTGTATCTTGAAATGTCATTTGGCATTGGATAGAAATACACACAGTGAGTAGAACACACACCATTATTATTCCAAATAGATTTGAAACTATTTAAGTTTATGGGTGGCTATACACAAATAACTTGTTCAGTGCTCTGAACCATGATGCCATACAGAACATAACCACACACAATGTCTCAGAAAGTATGTAGTTTATGTTTCAGCCTCTTATGTTCATTATAGCTCAACACAATTGAGAATTTTCTTTATTAAAACACAAAAATGTGATTCCAAGTAATTTGTAAACCAAGACAGATAACTTGAGTATAGCAGAACAGTTCTGAGCTTCAAGTCAAAACACTCACCTGAAATCTAAATTGGAAATATTTTACCATGGGCTACCCATGTAAAACTTCAGTAGGACTATGCTGAGAACATAAATGTGTTACTGAAAAAATAACTTAGAAGCTGTGATCCACTTTTACATTGCAGAGGCTGTCTATAGCTGGACATTCAAGAAAGACTAGGCGCACATGACCGGCGACTTAATCTTTGCAATTAGCCTAAAAAATTTCATGTGGAAGATAGACTCAGGGAAAACTTAAGTCTTCTATAGGTAAGTAATGGTAACTCTACATCGTGCACCTTTGCCAAGGCCAGCTGAAATCTAGGTAGTCCGCTTACCTGGACTACAAGGCATTTAGATGATTAGAAGCATACTGGATTCTCCCCTGTGTGACCTACTTCATGAGTTTCCATCAGTACTGAGCAAGCCTCTAAATGAAGAAGTAATCTTAATGCTGCTTTTCAAGCTATTACTAGCATGCTAGATTTATTCCTATAAAAAAACCTCTTTATTGTTAATATATGGTTTAATGTATGTTGCTATGAAAAGCTTTTAAAGAATCCAATGAATCTTCTATATATAACAGACTATGCAACTTCAATCAGCTCATATTAAAACATGATTGTTGTAAGTGCAAAATGAATTAATACGGTAAAGTTCTGTGTACTGCGTTAAGTTAAAGAATATTTGGCAGATGTGTATTTATAGCAGAATTACACAGACATATAAATTCGTTGCACAATAAAATGTCTACACTATCAGTACACTGCTATTCTGTTGCATTTATGTAATGATTTGTAGTTTCTAAAACTTGTTAGGCATTTTAAAAGCCAAAGTATGAATGGGATTACAATCTATCCTAAAATTTACTACACTCAGTAAAGTAGCAGAGCACTCAGGCTTTGAAATCATGTACTGCAAAGGCTGTTTATTCCTCACATAAAGTCTTTCAGGATATTGTACGGACAAAGATATAAGAGCTGCAGTGGAACAGACTGCTAAACGGTCCAAATATGAATTTATTAGCTTCCAAAGTTGTGTTCAGAGAGCATACAGAATGAAATAAAATAAATGAAGGATTGCTTTTTAAAAAAAAAGAAAAAAAAAAAAGGACAAAAAAAAGAAAAAAAAAAAAGTACAGGAATCTGGCATAACTACTTGGCTGTTCTGCAGTTTATCATTTGAGTATTCTAAGGCTGTGAGTTATGCGAATGGAAGATCAATGTGAACAAATGGATTTATAAAGCAGATTTTTTAATACATATCATTAAGTCTATTTCATTTCTCTACACTTATATAGGTGAAAGAGGGTAAAATCAAGTAAAAAGCTTCAAGGAGATCATATTGGAACAAGAATGGGAATGGGAAGAGCAGCTTTGTAAAGATTATTTCCCCTCCATTAACCTGCCTAAATACCATGGATTTCCTCCCCTCCTCATATTTAATGATGATCTTGCTTCCACCTACTGCTTATTCCAGATATTCCTTAAATCATGAGCAGAAGAATACAAACCTTGTATTCATGCTGGTGCATCTGCTCCAAATATACAAGAATATAGGTCCTAAAAAACAAATATCTAAAACAACTATGACAAAAATTCTTCTAAAAGGCAGCAGAGTTAAATTTTATCTATTGAGATAGAAGCATCTGTAAAGCTTTGTATTTATGACTTTTAACATTGTTCTAGAAGCCTAACCAGCTGGGGAGCTTTTGCTGTTGGGTTTTGCTTTGGTTTTGCACAGGGTATGTGAAAGGCTTGGATATTAACTGCAAGGTAACACTACAAATAGCAACCTTAACATCCTTTCAATTATGTAAACACTTGAAGTAACATACATCAAATGTAGCCATGTCTATCCGAAGAAATCCTATAGCCAGTGACCTTTCATAAGGTATCATTTCTATGTAGGTGTTCTGCATTTGAAGCTCCAACATGAGAGGAGGAGGAAGTAGAGACACGTCCTGTCTCAGCTTAACTGCAATTACAATGAGACCTGATCACACGAGTTCTCAGCAAGCATCTCACCTTTCTTAGAGAGGCAAGGGATTTGCCCAGGAACAGAACTCTAGATCCAGAGTGATATAGCCTAAAACTCAAGTCCTGTATTTTAGCCACAAGAACATTTTTCTCTCTGAGAATAAATGATGATGAGTTAAAAAGCACAGTCTTCATAGGGTGATTTGCCATACCCTGCAGTTATGAACACTAATGAGACAGCCAATTGATATTAAGAATGCTGTTGGCTTCTGTAATATGGGCATCTGCGTGTCAGGAACCAAACTGACAGGCCAAATCATATTATGCATTGCACTGAGAAATCCAAAAGAAATCTTTGTGCAGACAAATGTCTGGTTGGAATCTGTGATCTTCAGACCACTCAGAATATAAATAATAAAATTTTAGTGCTTAGCAATGACAACTCCTTAATCCCTTAATAAAAAGCTACTTTCCAACATGAATTGTACATTGGAGATGTAGCTCCAGTTGAATGAAATGAGTCCATAATATATCTACTGTGTAACTGAACCAACAAGGCTGCATAGTCAGAGGTAGCTGCTGTGTAACTCAGACCATTAGTAATCCCCTACCTCTGATGATGGTGGAAAGGGGAAAGAAGG
>JANVCC010000049.1:6335237-6358658 GCA_025345505.1 Todiramphus chloris collaris | reverse complement strand
AGAAGGGGAAAGAAGGGGAAAGAAGGGGAAAGAAGGGGAAAGAAGGGGAAAGAAGGGGAAAGAAGGGGAAAGAAGGGGAAAGAAGGGGAAAGAAGGGGAAAGAAGGGGAAAGAAGGGGAAAGAAGGGGAAAGAAGGGGAAAGAAGGGGAGAAAAAAAAAAGATATATCATATCTCTAACAGTAATTTCTATGCAGTTGATACCTTCTGGGTGAAAGGAAGATTGTACAGCATCTGTTGCTTCTGGGCATACACTGAAGAAACATAAGAAAAGAAGATCAGAAACTTTCAAATTGTAGGTATGAAGAATCTCTGGGAATAGGCACTGTGACTGTCTCCAGAACTGAGACACAAATGTCTCGTGTTATGCGCACTGAGAGTCCCGTACTGGACATGTCAGCTACAGGAGGGTTTTCTGCAAGCATGCTATAATATTGCCAAGATTCACCATGTCAAGGCATTGACGATTTTCTTTTTCTTGCAGGAAACTGAGCCAAGTTAGAGTATCAAGAAACAGTCTGCTCAGTCACAGAGTAGTTCTGTATGGCAAAGCATCAGAGGTAAAAAGACAGGAAATCTTCCTTCTGGAAAGACATTTTTTTTTTTTTTTTTTCAGCAACAGAAGACCAACTCCTGACGCTTAAAAGAAACGAACTTCAAGCAGATGACTGCAAGAGAAGTACCATCAAAAGCCAGTTTGATGGGAGAGGCTTCTTGTTTCCTACTCATACGCAGCTACACTACAGACAAAAGCAGTACTGGTGCTCAGAGAAGTCATATTCATGGAAACTTGTCTAAAACTAATAATTATTTGCCAGTATAATGTTCCTTCTTGGAAGTATACAGAAGCCATGAAAATGATTGTCTAGATACAATACAGGAAGATTTCAACAAGAAAAGTCAGTCTGTGCAATGATAAGGACTGATTGACTCCTGTAGATATCCTGTATAAATTAATGGGCACAATAATCACATACACACCTTCTGGAACAAGCAAGCATTAATGAATTGCACTAGGAATATTGGACCAAAATTGACAAATCAGATCTCTTCATCAAGTATTTTAAAACCGCCACAAAAAAAAAAAACCAAAGTGTATAATTTTCTTGTTTCAAAATTATATGAAGTTATTATCAAGGTGTATTAGAGGTAAGGAAGTTTAATAAGGATCCAAAATTTCAAGATTTGTCAGTGACCATATCAAGAAGTCCAAATAATAAAGCATTTTTCTAACAAGCTTTTTGGATGATCTGCAGAGAAAACTCGTGTGAAAACTGCATGCTCAGTTGTCTAGATAATTCCAAAATACATGCCAACTTTTACTGTAAAAACAAAAAAGAAATCGAGTGAATATGGTTCCCTTAGCAACCAGTAAAATATTATCTATGGCATTCATATTAACATTATTTACAGTACTCTATAACTAAGAGATACCAATTCACAAAGAGCATGCACATTCCTCATTACACAACTTGTTAGCTTTGCAAATTCAGTGAAGCTTTTACTGCAAGTCCCAACATTCCCATTTAAGGTTTTTCCTGCCATTTTGTGCCAAACTTAATCTCCTTTTTGTTTCCGAGTGCAGTTCTTTTTCACAATGACTATCAACTCCATTCAAAGGCACGTTTGACATGAATGAATCTGCTTTTTCCATTCTGAACATGCTCTTCAGTGCTCTGCATTGCCCTCATTCCACTGAAAGCATCAGCAATTTCAGGTGGACCTGTGTTTGTAAGGTTTCTTTACAAACTAGTCTTAGTAACGTGAAAATCCATCTCACGCCAAGGCATGGGCCCAAAGGATTTGTGGTATTACCTCTGCTGTGCATTTGCAAATGCAGCCATCCAGTTCAGTGGGAGAGACATACCAACAGTACCCTGTCGACCATAGCGACATTAAGAAGCAGTAATGACTTACCATGAGTTATAAACGAGGCCATCCAGAAAAGACTTATGTTTCCCATTTGTGGTTTTAGACATCTATCACACAGTTGCCTCAATATTGAAAATAATTAATTTCATGCCCTACACATATTATTTACAGTAGTGAGGAAAGTAGAGAAAGTAGACTTCTCAATTTCCACAAATGTGCAAAGAAGAAATGGATGAAAACCAATACTTAGGATGAAATACCACTAATACATTACATATTGCTAAGCGATGTTAATAACCTTTTACAGCTGTACATTTAGAGCAAGAAATGTCGTAAAGGTTTGACATCCACTGAAATTTCACTTCAAAGAAACAAGTAATTCTCTCCCCATAAGAACCAGAACACTAGATCAGGTAATGCTTCTATCACTTCAAATGCCCCATTCTTGAGGTACCCAGAGCCCTGATGCACAGCACAGAGATATTTCTGCTTGACTTCTGGTAATTTCAGAAATGGACACAGGAAAACATGAGAAGGAAAAACTGAAGAAATCTTTTTCCAATTTCCAAAATTAAAAGATTCACTGACACCTGGAGGAAAGTTCAGGTGTTGAAATGAAATTCTCATTTTTCCAAACACTTTTGCCTATCGCCTCCCATTGTATGTATAATGTTTGAATGAGATGTAAAAATACAACTGAAGCAACAAGAGCCTACAATGATTATATACATCATTAAAAACTGCATAGACATCGTAAGTAAAGATCAGCATGCTGGCTCCATTACTTTACAACAGAACACTGCTAACAGAAAGGTTATAAAACACGGAACCTCAAAGTGTGGGAAAACACTATGATAACCATGTGCTCTTATTGAGCAGTTAAAATCAGAATCAGGTTGACACTAAGATCTAAACCCCATGCAGAAAGAACAGTTAAGCAAAGCTTGAACTAATATACAGTGACATTCTCTTACCGAGGGTCATTTCAGATACATATATGGTTTTATAAATAAGATGATAAACTGAAGAAATTTAAAAAAAAAAACCTAGCTCTTGAAGCACCTTTTACATGAAAAGTACTGCTTTCTTAATGATTACAATTTTATTTATAACCAATACAAGATACTTGTGTGATTACATCTGCTGCTTAGCTTCTCTTCACTATTGATGATAAATTTGTTCTCCTTCATGCACTTAGAAAATATGAGCTTAAAGAAACAGGAGGAAACTAAAATGTTCAACAGCAGATATGTAGGCGTTTGCTGAAACCGGGCCAAGACATAAGAGTTTTCTGATCAAAGAGTTTTGGGGGGGAAGAATTGTTGTTAATGAGACTAACAAAAAGTGACACACAGTAGGAAGAATCAATAGCCAAGGGCACTAACTTATCAGACCCAGAACAACTAGAGTGAAAAACAGCTCCCCTTTGCAAAGGTTTTATTCCAATCACATGTGAAGAACATTCAGTTTCACGGCTCTCCAGATCAGCACCAGGAAATCGAGTCATTTTATTCTCATAAAAAAGCAAATGGGAAATCAACTTTCCTCTACCTCGTGTAGCAGCGAGATGTCCATTCCAACTACAACACACTACACTGAACAAACACCACAGCTTTTCTGGTGGAAAACTCTGGATCAATAATGCCCAGTGGGACTTGCCTCCTAGGCAAAACGAGAGCACATTTCTGATGAGAGGCATCATTAGGACTAACTTATTCACCTCACTGGAGAAGAGTGCTGGAGACAGGGAGGTCAGCTTTCCTCATGCATCCTCTCTTTGAGATGTATTTGTTATTTTCTCCTTTAACTCTGCTTAAAGGAAAGAGCCAAAATAATCTTTATATTCACAGTAACGTTTTTTAAAAATGGGCAAATGACATAGAAATCTAAATCCCAGGATTTCAACGGCTCTTTAAAATACTTGGCATCTCAAAAGAGATAAAGTTATTCTCAGTGGTTTCAATCGGTTATTTCAAAGTCAATGGAAATTTAATCGTTAAGCACTTCTTAAAAGCAAAACAAACAAAAAACCCAAACAAAACAAACAAAAACCCCCAAACCAAACAAAACACCATCAGCAAAAACAACCAGCGCAAAACAGAAAACAAAGAGAAAAAACATTGCTAGATGTCTGTGCATCTGTTTGCAGCTAAATGGCATTATCAAGTGGAGTCTGAGTATCCCTCATTTTATGAACTCTGGCTTAATATTCTTTTACAGCCCTAGGTTACCTATTTGCTTTTACACAGTCTTTTCCTACAACAGTGTTTCCTTCCCTCACAAAAACGCCGATTTCACACCTGACATAGTGCATTTATAATAATTCAGGAAAAGAACTAGAAGGGAGTTCGTTCAGGCCCTCTTCTCATTTTGTTCCCTTCACTGGCGCTTAACACATCCTAACACATTTAGCTGTGTGGTTTTTGGTGTTCTGGTCCTTTCTATTTTTTTTTGACACATTTGTTAAATACATCCCTCTCTCAGCATCATGCAGATGAGGGGATAGCTCATGAACTTTAAATTCCTATGAATTCTAATACCAGTAAAAGATGTTTCAGGATGCACTTCAGTACAATTCTTAAGGAGATGACAGGAAAAGCAGAGAGATGGAAAAGGTGTGAACTTAATGGTTTTTACTGTTAATTCTAATTTAAATATAAACAGTGTTGTGAAATTGCTTTTAAAGGAGAGAGGAGGACACCCAGGCAATCTAAATTCCAAACAAAAAAAATATAATTTGAAGTTGAAAGGCTAGAGAGAGGAAATTTCAGTATTTCTTCCCCCTGTGCAGAACAAATCAATGAATAATTAAATTTAAAGATCAAATAATCTAACTTAAAAACTTAGTATCTCAGGGTTTTTTATAAGTTATTTTCAATTTCTTTGGAGGAAAAAAAGACTGATTCTCTCTTCCTAGGTAACCTCAATCTGTAAAAGCTCAGCGCAGATGGATTAGCGGCAGTGCAAATAGTTGTCTCTCTCAAATGATCCCAATCTTATTTTTCTGCTTAGACTTTTCCCCTAGACCAACCTTGTGTGTGCAGGGATTCACTTACACTTGCACTACATGGACACACTGGTACCTCTTTCAGCTTCTGTGTTTAGCCTTGTCCTTCAAACACAAGTTTGGGGCAGATTTACAGTCTGAAAAACAAGGTGCTTGAACACTAACAGCTTTGGTGGAGCAGACCCAGAAGGCTTGCAATAATTCTGCACATGCTTTTATACAGTTATTGGATATCCTTTCTTGAGAGGAATGCTTGACAAGGGACATAGCATGTGTTTCCATTCCCTTCAGGAATTTGATATAAGGTTTGCTAGAAACCACGGCAAAGGCAATATGAGTCTATTTATCAACTGTGCAGTGTTCTTATTTCAAGCAAGCAGCCAGGTGATCCTTTATGTAGTGTGATCCCTCCATGCCACTCTCAGGCATCTTTTAATAGACAATGGTAACATTACACATGAATCAAAAGTTAATAGAATATAATAATATTGACATAAAGGTGCAGAATTCACCTACAATAGGAATAAAAAGACATATAAAACAGGAAGGCCACCCTTTACGTGCTTAGTTCCAACCTGGCCTTAATAAAAAGTTAGTTACAAAATCACTTAGGTCACAGAAAAGACAGGACCAAACACCAAATATCCATGGCTTAAATATGCCAAAGTATTTACCAATTTTAGGAATTTACATCCCAAATATAAATAAAAGCCTAATGCTTCACAGCTTAAACAACCTCCTAATACCAAATCTGTATCAGAGAACGAGAGCACATGCTGTATTAGAACTCACTAAGTATATATAAAATCTTTCAACTCCTATATGTGCTAGGTAGTAAAGTAACAGCAGATTGCAGCCCAGGCATGTAACATTACTTTAAATGAAGCATGCCACACACACATAGTCCTCACCTCTAGCCTTTCAATATTTTCACATCTCCTGAAACACAGATTCATCGATGTGATTCCGTATAAACAACTCCTGCTAAAACTACAGGGAAATCACCAAATTACCAAGCAAACTTTGAAATGTAAAAAGCACAGACAGAAACCAAGCTACATTCACAGACTTGTACAAGTCTTTTAGTCTGAAGAAAAAGAGGCTGAGGGGAGACGTTATTGCTCTCTACAACTACCTGAAAAGATGCTGTAGAAGTGCCTACTGCACTACTCTTTTCTCACAAGTAACCAGTGACAGAACAGGAGGGAATGGCCTCAAGCTGCACCAGGGGAGGTTTAAACTGGACGTTAGGAAAAATTTTTTCACTGAAAGGGTTATCAGGAACTGGAACCGACTCCCAGGGAGCTGGTTGAATCACTATCCCTGGATGTATTTAAAGGGGGATATGGCTGAGTGGTGGACCCCACTGACTAGGGTTAATGGTTGGACCAGATGATCTTAAAGGCCTTTTCCAACCTTGATGATTCTATGATGGAGCATATTATTGTCTGCCATGTATTAAGTGAATTATACTTCTTGAACCTGTACAAGCTTAATGCCTGTTGCACTGACCCTTCTCCAATTCATTTACATTACGCTCGTTAGAATTGTGAACATGAACCCACCACACCTTTGGTTTGCTTCATTTGTCTATAAGAACACGTAATCAATACTGGATATTTACAGGAAAAGAAACAGATAGGACATGGATTTGCTAGGATTCGTCAATCCTCTTTCTTGAAGTCTAGCTGACTTACATAACTTCGAGGAAAACAGATTGACAAAACAGAACAAAACCCCAAAATAATCACCATGACGTAGCCTTATTTTAAAATATTAACTTCTTCTAACTGTGCATGCATTATGGTAAACATTAATCTTGTTCTCTTGAAAGCTATTTTTAGGAAACACGTTTACATTCAGGCTGAAATTCTTTATAACCTTAAGCATGCTGCAACTGAAAAAATTAATTATAGCAAAAAAATGGTGTCTCAGAAATACTGCATCAGCCTCTGTAATGATAGCAAAATGGTTGAAAGATTTTGCAAGCTGTATCTGATCCAGTTTGAATTTATTGGCAGAATCTTGCAGGCAAGAGACTAAGCCACTTTAGAACACAGAATTAAATGCTTGGATTTTATTTAATATCCACATAATACTACTTTGAAAAGAAATCCTTTATTCTGTTGCCACTAGAACAAGAGAAATGCAGATTTTTCTCGACTGGCTGTCAAGTGAAGCCCCTTTTCTTTTTTCTTATGTACATGTGCTGTGTGAAATTCAGCAATTTCATTTCACAGGGTGTCTTTGGCATTAGCCACAGTGTAATGTAACTGGAACTACTGAAGTTCATCTGATTTCACACCTAACCCATGCAGCCTCACAAATTACACATTACTTCAATAAAAAGAAACATAAATTGCCTAAGTTTTTCCAGAAATAAAGCTCATACTCCTTTGAGTTTTCCAATCAAGACAAGCTTGTCAATGAACACAAACTGTGCTTATGCTTTGTAGTAAAACATCCACACAGAACCACATTATTTTCATGTGGTTTGATAGATTTTCTGGGTCAAGTTTCTTTTTTCCTCCAAAAACACAGTATAATGATGACATTTAAAAATCATACTTCATGCACAATTTCTGCCTCAATATTGTAGTGGAACAAGATTTTCCACCTTTCATCTACATACGTATTTCTGTCCACCTTAATTTCTTCGACCAAATGTAATGAAATGTATTTGGAATAGACTGTACAGGAATAGTTACTAAATAATTTTTACTGGCTTTTCAAGTTTTCACAATTTTCTCTCAAGCACAACTGCATTCTGGATTTTATCAACCCATCTGGATTTTATCCTACCATGCTGCTGCCAAAAATCCTAAAATACTCCCACCTTGTTTTGATCACTTTTCAGTCTTCTTCAGCTCTACCGATACATTCAGTGCCCCTACTTTTGAAGTCCTCCTGCTCCATGCCTCATCCAAAACTACAGATCCTCGCAGTGGTTCAATCTTTGTGCAAGGTGCTGCAGAGCATGCAGCTGAAGGAGCACAGAAGCTGAAAGCTCATCCTAACTAGCAAGCGAATAACTCATCCTTGCTCAGCTGTTTATGGTGCCTGAGTACAGGCTCTTATTTGCAAGCATGTGGTAAAAAGAGAAATGGCCTTCAAATCATTCCTATTTATTTCAGGGTAAAATGCTTTGCATAGCATGGGATCATAAAACCAGAGCACTGATTTGAGAAAACAGAGGTAATGTCAGAAAGCTGGAATGAGGCAACTGTAGGCTGCACATCTTATGTTCATTAAGGACTGTTCTACAGAGTGTTTCTAGCAGTGCAAGAAAAGCAATGTAAAGAATTCTATCACAGTTATTTCAGTTGCTGAAGTACCTTCAGATAGGAGTCCCATGGGGAGAGGCGGGGGTGGTGGTGGTTATAAAGCCCTAAAACACATATACCAGTCGTCACTGGTAGGGAATAAGAGAAAAGATGATCTAGGGACATCAGAACATGTTAATCACATAGGACCACATTTCTATTTCAAGGGAAAAAAAAATATATATCTCTAGGGGAACGCTGAAGGATATTGACTATATATATCTTCAATTACAAGTCAACATATATTTTATCCTTTAGCCACAATTTATCTTCCTTTCATCACCTCTGTTTTGAAACAGTGCACTTCCCCACTCTCATCTAGAATCCACACCATTAGATACCCAGCACTGCTGTACCTTTTTTCTGCAACTCCCTTTTCCCCTTAGCAGTCAATCAACACTAGCAAACACACAGAGAGATGCAGCATGACGTACAGTCCAACTATTGCCATCTCAGCTGTGAAAAGACAGAATTTTCAAGAAGAAAGAATAATAGATCAGTAGGTGGGGGGGGTGGTGGTGGGAGGAGAGTGTGAGAGAGAGAAGTCTGACTGTTCTCTTAAATCTCCCTTTTAAGATGCACATCTTATGTTCCTCATTTATTTCAGCTTTCACTTCTGGCTGCAAGACAGAGCAGCTTCACTATATTACCCACTGGTATTTAATACCAGAAACTTCCTATTCACCACCTTCATGATACCTACTTGGAGCCACTATTTGCACCAGCAGCCTGTTCAATAGCAAAATGATAGGGACAAGAACACCAACATTAATGTCACAGAATGGATCATTACATTCCTGCTGTATCCCGAAGCATAAAAAAGCCTCTCAGCATCCAGGAATTATGGATGCAGGCAGTGGTTAACCAGCAGACACTTCCACTTTTATAAAAAAAGGAACAGAAAATCTTCTTCCTAAAAAGCTGATTCTTTATATCTATGATTTTTTTTTTTTTTTTTTTTTAATTAAATCACAGAGAGACACTCCACAGGAACAGAAAATCATCTTATGGATAAACATCCAACACCACTTTGAAACTTACAGCTTTGCATTTCATGCAAATAAACTTTAGTTTTTCTAACAATTTTGAATCAACTATTTTAAATGATATTAAAGCACATTGACAAATTTAATTAGATAGCCTACTGCCTGAAGTTATCAGAAGCACATATGCTTATGCCATAGGTGACATATTCACTGTTTTTATTATTATTGTATGATAATTTCCACATTTGTTTTTGTAAAAAATTCTCCCTGGACTAAGTAATTGGTAGTTGTTCATGCATGTATTAATAGTCTTCAAAAATAAAGGTTTGCCAACAAATGCTAGCTAGTAGAAAAGATGACTTCAACTGCATTTATTCCTATAGCAGATTTCCCTAGTTGGCCAATTAATTACAAGTTATGAAAGTCTTAAAGACACCTGGAAAAAAAAAAAAAGGGAGAAAAACCAGCACATAACCTAAGAAGGACAGTTATGGTTCACTGTTCCTATCTTGAACTGATTCTTCTAATTCATGCTTATCAATATCTAAAGGGTAGGTGTCAAGAACATGGGCCCAATCTTTTTTCAGTGGTGCCCAGTGACAGGATAAGGGGCAAGAGGCATAAACTGGAACACAGGAAGTTCCACCTCAACATCAGGAAAAACTTCTTTACTTTGAGGGTGACAGAGCCTGGAACAGGCTGCCCAGAGAGTCTGCAGAGTCTCCTTCTCTGAAGAGATTCCAAACTCACCTGGATGTGATCCTGGGCAACCTGCTCTGGGTGACCCTGCTTTGGCAGAGGGGTTGGCCTAGATGATATCCAGAGGTCCCTTCAAACCCCTACCGTGCTGTGATTCTGTGATGTACAGGAAACTGCTAAAAATGATGTATTTAATATTTGTAGTACGGCTCTAAGTCGTCAAAACCAGCAAATAAGGCTACATTTCCACACACTGGTTTTCCGTCATTCAGCTAACACACATCACTTAATTAAAAGTGATGGTACAAAAGATTTACATACTGTGCGTTCTTGTAACTACGCGAAAAGTATACTGCTCTTTATGTACTGTACTCAGAGGAAGTTACAAACCAGCATGACAAACACAATGTCATTGTAAGGAACTGATACAGTTCTTTCAACAAAAAAGTGACTGTAGTGCAAACAAAGCTTATATGGGAACAAAAGACAGCGCTTGACTCAACTTTTATCACTGATATCATGTATTCTGTGACGGTAATTTCTGCACATTTGCAGCTCTTCACACTGACATGTTTTGCCCATAGATGTAACAAAATAATGGCAACAAATCAGTTTCAACAAGAACCTTTAAAAATGACAAGTTAGATTTGCAAGTTTGGAAAAACAAGATGGGACTCCAGCTATCTTAATTACAGGACTGAGCATTCAATGAATCCTTATTCATTCCACATACAACAAAAGGTCCTCTTAGCAGTATGAAAACCATTGGAATACTGAAGTGGAATTTGTATCTTCAGATACAAACATGCTGTAGATTCCCTTGCTGTTGGCCAGTGGAGTTGCAGTACAGCCTTACAAGGTGGTGCAAGCACAAGAAAGATCATCTCTTCAAGCAAAGCATAAACTTTTACTTCTACAACTATGCCATCCTATAACTTCTAAACAGCTGCAGCTACAAGGGTCTCAGTGAGGAGCAAAGAAACAACCATTAGAGTTGCATTAACTAATCCATTTGCATTGGATTAGTCAAATTTTTAATGCATATGGAAAACTAAAGATCAGAGCCGTAGAACTGTTGGTGACATCTCTAGATGCACGTAGTTACATTTCTAGATGCAACCTCAACCACCAGAGGCAATAATATGACATTTAACTTAGGCATGATTTTGCTCTACTTGTGAATACTATTTCTTTTGGCCTGTGTGTGCTCTGTAGAGCTTCCTAGTACTCCTCAAGGAGAGGAGTCTACTTCTAGAAAGAAGAAAGTAAAATATCCAAATTTAAGGGTGTGAAAGAGATAACACCAGATTAATAAAAATAAATGGATCACAAACTAGCAAACTAAGACAGAAAAATTCATTGGTGGAGCCTCATTTGCATTGTGTCATAATTTCATCAGCATTAGCAATTGATAAACAACTGTTTTAAGATGGCACTGATGGCAGAGGGGAAGAAAAAACAAATTGTACAGATCTTTTCTGGATGTGCAATGTATAGGATACTGCTTGATCCAAGACATCAACTGGAGAAGAATTTATCTAGCAGGAATTCATAGTATGTTCATATGAAACACTGGATCTTGACTAAATGTTCTGTCCTAACTGGCTTCTCATTCAAGTGTCTGTTAAAATACAATACCCAGAGGTTAAGTTAACAAGCTCTTGCCAGAAACTCAACAAGCTAAAACATGAGGAATGACCCAACAGGAGCTGAGAATAGGGAATTAATTGCCTGTTTGAACATGGCAGTGAATCGAGCTCACTGAAATAGGCAACTCTAAGCATGACTGCTCCCTTTCTTAATTGTAACTTTTTTGCTGTGCCATCTTCATGGTAAAATTCTTAAATACTTTGCTTTCTGGTACAAAGAGATGTGGCTGCACTTCCCTTATTTCCCTACCTTCTTTTATAAGTCTAACCTGTCCCCAGATTTTAGCAGCATATTTCATAGACACACAGAATTGTTTAGGTTGGAAAAGACCTTTAAGATCATCGAGTCCAATCATTAACGTAACTCTACCAACTCCACTGCTAACCAATGCCCCTAAGCACCATATCGACACAACTTTTAAACACATCCAGGGATAGTGATTCAACCACTTCCCTGGGCAGTCTGTTCCTCCTGCTCAGCAGAGAATCTAGAAGGATCGATGGAGAAGAATGGCAATTTGTTATGCTTCTTTTTTTTCCTTTTCCATTTTGATTTCTTCAGTAAGAGCAAAGCAGGAAAATTATTAAAGAAAACATCCCAGAAATAAATTAGAATCCAAATGAGTTTGACATTGTCAGGAAGATTAAACAAATTATAGCAGTTATTCTTAGAAAAACAGTTCTTTCCAACAGACAACACATCAGTACAATGAAGAATATACATAGCATGTAACTGAAGACTGTTGCCTTGGCAATGTACACCAAAATAATATATTAGAAATATTACAGTTAAGAAGTTTTTTATCAAAAAACTAAAAAACAATAAACTGTGACCACTCAAGCTTGCTGTAATACAAGTCATACAGTATTTCAGAGACAAAAAAAAAGAAATAAAATCTATAGTAAATGTTTCAATAGTGTAATTATTTTGGGGAACAGAAAATGATTGAAGTGATAGCTGCAATACTTTCCAACTCTGAACCACAAAGTGATGCCCAGTTTGCTAATAAAGTTACCACAAGAAATGCTGTTGGTCCCTGAAAAACTATGCTGACCTACAAATGCAGAGAATAATAGAAAGGCTAGGTCTTTTCTGTATGCAGCCATGAGTGCTGTGGGTCTTTTCCTCCCTAGATGTTTAAAGGGGTTATTCCATATCAAACAGGATTAACTCTGATCTGAATGGTACATTCTTGATTTTCTGTCAACAGCATTCAGATCTCTTCAGATCTATTGCCTAATGCATAACTTCTCACTACAAACCATCAAACTCTTTTCATCTGTGGCAAGAGCTGCAACCGGACCTTGTTGCCCTGAGAGTACAATTCCTGTGTGTTAATCTAATGTATACTTCATACCAATACAACTTGTATATCATTAAAGCAATTCTCCTTCCACTGCAATTTTGTTATTTCTTTTTTACTTTTCCCATCGGTGAGCAAAGCCTCTGTTATTCACCCACCTAACATATGGTAATAGCAGGATCATTTTCTCTGTTCACAGAAGCATTAAATACCCACAGTGTTCCAACTTGCATAGGTACAGCCAGGAGTGCAGTAATGCCTAATTTTTAATAAAGTAGACTATTTAAAATGTCCTGATACAGAAAGTATCAAGCCCCAATTCCATGTTTTAAAACATACAGGACATGCATGATTGGCAGAGATAGACATATCATTACAAAGGAATAGCATATTCCACCCGATCAGCTAGATTTCTAATGACATTGGATGCATTTTTGCTCTCTACCAAGGAACAATGTCCTCCTCTGCATATATATTTTTTTTTGTCTTGAGAGGAATCATTTACTCCAACAATGTTTTTCTAGGAAAAGCTGAGTATAAAAGAGTGAAAAAAAAAATTCAGCAGCTCTATTGATTCTGAAAACTTAAGACTGTTCTCAGAACTGTACAACACATATATGAAGTCTCATAACTCTGTCATAAATATCTATCTTAAAATCCTACTTACCAGAGCCCTTAAATCACAATGTAAGCTCTAACTGAAAGAAACAAATCCAAAACAGTTTCCAGACTGAGTGTTGTTCAAAGTTCAGTGTAAAGTAACAGAAGTTGGAAACCAATTACACCTTCACGATTTTAAGTGCAAAACTTGCATTTCAGAATGACACTGTTATATTTCATAAAGCTCCTCATTCAACTTCTCTCAAATCTGTATTTTTCTGTTAAGAGTTCCGAGACCATACTTTCACTTAGAGAGAGAAAGGGATAAAAAGACTCAGAAAGGTCTCGCGGCAACACGTTGCACTCAGACACACTGGAGATGGGCTGCCTGACATAAACAAGCCTCTGAGTGACATTGGAAGAACATGACAAGATCTATTCCATCCTGCTCAATGAAGTGGCAAAGCATCATTCATGCCCATTCTTAAGCAGAGGCATTAATGCTCAACACCTTACAAGGTACTCCATGGGCACAAAGCAGTAAATTTAGTGCATAAGAGTCCCAGCAAAAGGAGACTTACAGGTTAAAAAAAATAAAAATAAAAAAAGCTGGCAGCTAAGAGCGCTTTTTAAGCTTTAATGAGTACGTTAATGACCCAAACCAAAATAAGAAACACATAGTCCTAGACACTCATTAATTCTGTACAAAATATATTGGCCAGAATTCATTAATGTTGTGAGAGGCTTCTGTAGCCGTAGAGGTTTTAATCAACTCTCAAATCTTCTGTAATTACACACTTATGGCACAGGTTATTTTATTTATTTGGATTTTGCCTCCATAACAAAAGCACCCTTCTCGGATGCAGGATTATAAATAGAACTAAAAATTAGTACAGACCTAATAGATTACTTCTCTTACAAAGCATAACTTCTTACAGATATGAAGTCTAGTTTTATGCATCTGTAGTACACTGTTCTTCTGCTTCCACATCACAGCAACTTCAAACACACTGACAAAAACCTCCAAAAATCAGAAAACATTGTATGATTAACCCAGCTACTCTAAATTTTTTATGGTTTAGTGACACCAAAGACAACAGACTTGAAGGAATTAAAATATTAGTTATTTAATATACAGTTTAAACAGTGGCCTTTAATACCCATAATAGTGTTGATCTTTTGGAAGTTAGAGGGGCTAGCAGACTGCAGAGCAAAAACTCAATACTGCTGGAAGCATGGGGGGCCTAAAGAACAGTACATCAGGTAACTAGCTACTCTCAGTTGTGGGTGTGTGAAAATCAGCCAGCCTCTTCAGAAGGAGAAAAAGAAAACTGGGCCAAAGGAACCCTCCTCCAATTGTGTGAAGCCCACACAGGAGTCAGTGCTTTTGCTTAGGCAATACCTTTTTAGACTAAAAAAAAAATAAAAATAAAAAAAAAAATCAACTTTCTACCTCTCCCTTTCTTCATAAAGCTTCCTAATGACAGTATTCTACACAGCCTGGTTAGTAGAACTTTGCCTACTTGGTAAAAGAACACCTCTAACTGTACATTTTAACTAGTTGGTAGACGTAACAGCAGTTTTCATAGCTACATGCACATGTCTTCAGTGCAAATCCTCTTAATTTATTAGCCAACGGTATTAGCCATCTGTATTATCTGCTTGTCTATTAGTCATGTAGCTGGCATGTCTCAAAGAGGGCATTAGCAATTTTCGTGCCATAGATAAGGTGAACATACAAGTCTGATAGGAGTTGAAACAAAGAATTCAACTTCATACCTTCAACACAAAAGCAGAAGGAAGGACTAAACAAGGCAAGGAAGACTGAGAGGTTGGATTTAGAGTTTTACATAAACAAATCACATCAGAAAGAAAGAGTATTGCAAGTATCAGTTTCTTATGGATACCCCAACCTTTTTTCTTGTCCTCATCCTCTACACAAGAATTTGAAAATGGATCCATATGTGATTCAAAGCTGGAAGAATTTGGAGAGATATATTTTTCTAACATGGGTAGGTAAAAGTGTGTTGCAAAGATGGAGGACCCTGAATAGAAGTTAAAAAAGGAAGACACAAAAATGGCCCAAAATTAGACTCTTGGGTGTTAAACCAGTTCTATAAATCTCAAGAACTTGTAGAGCTCATAAGGAGTTGTTAAGGTTTAAAAATAAGTATGAAAAATCTTTGCCTATACATTTTAAATTGGGATTTGCTCCCTTAGAACATTCCAATTCACAGCTGTTTATTTGAAACAAGAATATTTTCTTAGAGATTCACCTAACCCCGTCCTCCACACCTTTTCCATTACACATAGAACCATTAAAGCTCTATGAGCTAAAGGACAACTCTGGCCTGAATAGCACAGTAACAGAGTTGTTAGGCAAAAATCAAATTGCAAAGGGAAAAAAAAAAAAATCAATGCAACTTTTACTCCTTGATGCAAATTCAGAAGTCTAACCCAGGATAAATTTGGCTGGCAGGATCTTTACTTCTGGCAATGTTATGTAGAAGCTGGAAAGAATATATCTCAATTTCCTGATCTTAACAGAAGCTTTCTAGAGATGTTAAGTGAGGGGAAAAAAAAAAATCTTTATATCTGTGCAGTAAACTGAATTTTCTCTGAAGTCACTGAGACAACATGCGATCTTGAAGGACAGTAGCTTCTATTTCACAATGTTAAACATGGAATTCGCTAAAGAAAAAGCATGCTTTAAAAGTAAAATGTTACTATTAACATGCAAATCCTCAGCTTCAGGATTCCCAGGAAAGTAATGAAAACTCCCTTCTAATCATGCACAGCAACCCCAATTCATGGCAAGTCAAGTGAATCTCATTATTGCAGCTTTTCCGCACCACAGATGAGGTTCCATTTCAGAGCAGTAAACAGGAACTGGTGGACCCCTTCACAGGAGGAATAAATTTTGACAAATGATGACTGACAGCTATAGTTCTTGTCCAAACAGTGAACAAGCTATCTGTGGATCCTTGGAAAAGTATGGGACTTGAAGTGAAAAGAAAACGGCCCCTTGTGTGAGACTTCTTTTTCTATCTTTCTATCATTCTTCTAGCACCTCATATGACAGACTGGGATCAGGGATGTTTTTAGATTACTGATCCTAAGAAAGACTTTGGGAAAACAGAATCATGAAATTTAAATTCAGTTGGTACAGTAAATACATGCTTTGGGGAAGCACCAGTCATTTATGTCAGTCTTTTCCTCTAGGACAAATGTTAAATATTAGCTTTAAGAGAGACAGGAAAAATCTCAAGACATAACCAGAGTTTTCTTGGATAGCATTTCCCTAAGGAAAAAGACAAGGTCTTTCATAATTGCTGTAATTGTTTTTGATGTTGGGTATGCTACATGATAAAAACAGGACACAAAAATGTTGCGTTTCAATATAAAAACTTCTCATATACACCCTCCAGGAACACGTCTCTGCTATGGTACAATCGATCAACCTTTTTAAAAGTGCTTACTAATTTTTACCTTTAAAGGAAACATTTTCATTTAATGAGATAACAAAGCTCAAGCAGCACCCAGGCTGTAAAACACTGGCTATATGTCAGATCTTCACCCATACAGGAAAAGCAGATAGCCCCAAGGCACTGGTATAACTGGTATGGTATATATGATCATATCCCACTATTCAAATCTGCCTTTGACTTCAGACGTGAGAATCGGTCCCAGAGAAAACAGAAGGATAGGCAGAGTATGAAGGAAGAAATCATCCTAGAAATGCTTAGGTGCAACATGGAAACAGCAACTGACCTCCAGGGAAGTTAAGGACAAAGACCAGCCCTCCTTGGCTTCTGGAAATCACTGCAGCACTCACATACAGAATGTGGTGTGCCAGGGTTCCCTCACCCCCTTTGCCGTGGTTGGGCCAAAGGAAAGCTACCACACTGAGATACAGATTGAAAAAGAAAAAAAAAAAAAAAAAGATATTTTAAAAGTCACTATTTTCCCTAGTGCCAAATGGGTAAATAGTTTTACTTTCTAGAAGTGTATCACCAAAGAATAGGTGAACCAGCTGTACAAGGTGGGATGCAACCACATGCCATGAAAACAGTCATCTAAGAAAGATGTGCAGTTTTCAGTATTTGGATGACATTTGGCTTTTCTTTCTAGAAACATCCTGATGTATGCAAGATTTTCAGTGTGTCCAACAGTCTTTGCCTCGAAGGGCAAAAAGGGGTTCAACACAACACAAGATGGAGACTGTCCATCAATAAAACCTATAATTAACCCTTAAAAGTAATACAGAGTTTGGAAGAAGTGACTGAGCTGACAAAATGTACGTATTTTACAGCAAACCAGTTCACAGCTGGGTCAAGACTGACTACACCTACGTACACGCATTGTGGTGTGTAGCAGGGCTCGTGTAATTTACAGTTAGCACATTAACTTCTATTGCATGGTTCTTTCTTCACAGAGACAATCTCTTTCCTCGCTTCTTTACAACAATTGCAATCCTTCCCTTTGTCTCACCTGCAGAATACAGATTGTCCATACTTGACATCTTGCCAGCAACCAAGTATGAAGAGATGCAACTTGTACAGAGTGAAATAGTTTTCTCTTTATTTCATCTGACAAGCAGGTAGCCCCTGCTCTCGAGGAAGGTCCAGCTTTTATTTCTGCTGGGAAGTGTCCACTGGAATCTCACTCTGTGTGGAAGCCCCAAACTCCCAAGCATAAGCCTCTGACTATGACAGAACCCCGAGCTTTCTGCAGGCCAGTACTGAATATGCTTAGCTCAGCAGTTTAATTTTACACCAGACCTCATCTGCAAGTTAAAATGTTATAACAGTAACTAGTCACCATCAGAAGCAGAGGACGGGGGGCCCCTGAACTATTTAACAGCATTCATCTAGGAAAGCAATGCAAGCTCCATTATATGAGTGTTTTCTCAGTCTCTGCCATCTGTTTTCACTGAATGACCCGCTGTACGGTATTTGTGGCTTGTTTCTTCCACTGCATTTCCTTTTCTTGGCACATCGTCCCAGCACATACTAGGCTGTCAGTTCTGACATCCCAACTTTTTTATAATAAGAGGAAGGGCAGTGAATGGGTTTCACTGCAGACACGCACACACACAAGCTCAGGAATAACCAGCAGACCCTCTGTACCCTTACAACTTTTGAGAGTTGCTATCAAACTAAGCACAAAGGCAGAGAACAGAGCTGTTTGAGAACAGGTGATGTTACTGCCTTTTTCAGGAGACACCCTCTTGACCCACAGAGGCTTATGTGTTCTAAGATACTCAAAAGCTGTGATAAAAGAAGTTTTAACTCCTTAGTGCAAGACTTGAGGAGAATAGGGACAGCGTGAAAAGCAGGCTGCTGAACACCCAGGCTTGGTGCACGGTCTGTGCCTTCCTAAAAATACAGAACTAAAGAACCACAAAAACCCAAGCATTTAAAGCAGCAGCATGAGGGACAAAGGCAGTGAATGTGACTGAACCATCTTTCTGACAAGTAAAAGGGCTTGTGGGAAGAAAAAAAAGCAAAACTAACCCACAGCCTTCAGTGGGAGAAAAAAATAGTAATTTCCACGATATTCTGTCGCTCTGGGATTGCAAATGCTGAAAAGAAATGGTGCTACAAACCGAATATTTGAAATTTCTGCATAACTTTGGATCTAAAAATTGATGTGTCAGAATAAAATTTTAAACTTCAGAATTGCAAGAATAAGGGGGAAATCTTGGCAAAATGTTATTTAAGGGTGAAAGTCTTGTTTCTCTGATATTTTCCCTTTCGCTGCGAGGATACAGTTCATGTGTATAGAGCCTAACAATCCACAAAGCTCCTGTTTTCAGAGTCTGTATTCCAGCTCCCAGTTCAGACCCACATTAAACTTGAATCAGCACATAATATTCAGCGTGGAAAGAGAACGTGCTGGTCAGCTGCCACTCAGCAACATCTGACAGCACTGCTACTGCCCATGCAAGATTTGCTTCCTATGACTTCTCTTCTAACCTTCTTTCTGACTTTGAGAGAGAAGCTCACTTTCTTCCTTTCGAGCTCACTACTCTCAGCCTAGGTGACTTCAATTTCCACTTTAATGAACGTCTTTCCAGTGCTTCTCATTAACCTTCCTTTTCACTCTCCAGCTCTGGACTGTCTTTCACAGTCACTGGCTTGTTGACTCGGGGCCTGACCTGGTAAACTTGTATGCTCATGAATAATTTTACTCCTGGGAATAGCCAGGCTGACTTTTGTACAATTTATCCCAGAAGTTAAATTACTTACATGGATATGGTGAGCAGGATGGGGGAGGTTTTGGGTTTTTTTTCCTTTCTGACCTTCCAAGTCTTGATTCTGGCATCTTCAGTGTTACTGATGTCTTCTATTATTTTATTTTAAGCTTTCAGGCTTATTCATTAGACCACTTTGAATAAATTATAAAGCATAATTAGAAAATATTGAAGGCATGTACATACTCACAATTATACAAATATCATAGATTCTCTCAATGGGTTTTTTATTCTGTTTGCTGAATTTTAAGTATTTTAAAGAAAAAATGAATTGTTCTCAAGTCCATGAAGCTTAATATTCAAATCTCTGGTGGTGTTACAAAATAATAAGCGGTACACTGCTTAACCTGTGCACACCTTCCACACAGTAAGCACATGGTGGAATCACGCAGACCCATTTACACTTACACAACATTCACATTTGCTCTCTGTGAACACTCACCCCAGTTAAGCTCAGTAGTTTCCCTGTTTGTAGAAAAAAACAAGGAGAGAAAGGGAGTGAAACGTGTTTAGAAACCTGAATATTAATTTGCAAACATATTTTTGTAGTATTTGGCCAGCTTTAGTTTTCTGTTAGTCTCCTTACATTCGTCATACGCTATTTTATCCTATCTTCTTTAAATTAATATTTCCTACTATTGCAATTCGTTATGCTTTCCACCTCTTTAATCACGTTTCCCTAATGTCCCTACGTTCATCCGTGCACTTTCACTCATTTTACCTCCACAACTGCAGTGCGTTCTTTCTGTTACATTCCCCTCTCCAGCTTTATAACCTACTGATTCTTATACTGTTCAACTTACTTTTCATTCTTGGTCCACTACATTTTCTCTTTCCCACAACCCCTGGGTATTTAGACTTTGAGCTCTATGCAATTTAAAATACCTAGTGTCATTACTGCTAAAATGATCCTTCAACCCTTATTCTCATTGATTTTAATGTTAGAACTAACCTTGAATTTTAAAAAAACACTCTAAATGTGGATTTCAGGACAACCTCTTAAGAATATCTTCATGGAAGTACACAATCCTGCAGACATATTTGATATTAACAGTACAAATATACATGCAACATTTTTGTAACCTGGAGTTTTATAAGTATACACCAGAGAAACTGAAAAATATAAAATACTAAAACTTGATTCTAGAGAAATTAAGATTATTTAATTCCATGTGGCAAGAATTAAATAGCATCTCAACACCTGAAAATGATGATAGCAAAACCAGCGTTCTACTTCAGAGCTGAAAAGAGTGGATTATCTCCTCTGTTTGACAAGGCGGTTGACAGTAATAGTTACACTAACATCCCAGAACATCCTTGATCTCATCACTTCACCTCTTTGATTTTACGATGACTGTACCTTCAAGATTAAATAATGCTCTCATCACTGATGCTGTCTAATGTGAAGACAATGCACAGCACTAATCTGGGAGCAGCAATTCAGTGCTGTTCCCCTGCCGCAGCAGGCACTGGCTAGAGAACTCACAATAAAGAGCAAATCAGAATCAAACAACAGAATATTCAGATACATTGCAACCAGTCGACTCAATCACATAAAGAGAGACTCATGCATTATTCATTTGATGAAATCTGGGAGGTTTTCCAGAGAATATGTAACAGACTAGAGATAGGGATTATCAACTGTTTTAAATCAGCATGTTTTACCTAATACAATAAAATTTATTTACTGAAGATATTTATACCATGAGAGCTTTTCCAGGCTTAATTGATTCTTTTCATCAAGATCTTCTGCACTGGGAAAACCAATTCACAAAGGATTTTGAAAGGAGACGATGCTGAATATATAGAGAATGATTTAGACAATAATTGGGTAAAGTTATGGATCTGCTAGCATTTCAATTACCAGATTCTTTTTCTTTAGAGTCATTCTACAATGCCATCCTCATTTAAAGGATGGCAAAAATAGTTTTTCCTTTTAGAAAACAGTTTGTATGGACTTAAATAATCATTAATCACCAAAGCTACAGTTAGGCAAGTCAGTTTGTAAATACACCACTTGCATTGACAAAAATTCTAGCACAAAAAGCTAATGTAAAATGAAAATGTTAACTACAAGGTTATCAAGAATGATACAAGTATAGACCAAGTACAATTCAGTCCAGTGTTTCTCCCCTAAGCCTGCCATCAACTACCTTAGCAAGGTGAGTTTTACCATGGCAAGGAAACAGGCCTTGGTCCACATTTATCCTTGCAAATCCATAAGGATGAGTACTGCCAAGCCCAAACTTAAAAAATCATGGGACAGACACCTAAAATTAAGAAATTATTCTAAAAAGTGAGATTAATAATAAACCAGATATTCAACCTTAAATCTCTTGATTCCAGGAGCTGATGTTTTAAGACATAAAAACATTAACTCACAGGAGATGAAAGATACAGCACAACTTAAAAGAACAGAACTATGCTAGTCCGAAAAACTGGAGTCACCAGTATGCCATCAGTAATTCTGTCTGGATTAGTAGAAAGACAGATCCTGGTGCTAGTCTGAGGCCAGGGAAATCAGAAGGAGATGCTAATTGCATACCTTTTGATTGTAACAGAAGCTAATACAAGAGAGAAACACTCAGAGACTACATTCTGTTCTGACTGAAAAGAATAATTGCAGAATAAGGTTTTATACACAAAAGCAAGGACACTTCCTAATTACCTATCTTCAGATGGCTAAGTGCCTAGCAGCAGTGTAAAGAATTCTGTTGTAGACGATGTTTGGATAAATCACAGTGAAGAGGAAAATCAGCACAAATTCCTGTAACATATTGCAGCTGTTTAATTGAATAAAAGCAAGCAGATGTTACTGCAGCAGGTAAAGAATGTCTACCTCTAAAGACAGACTACATGATTAGAGAATATATTTTCAGTTATGTATGAGAAGTCTGTATGTGAAAAGTTTCACTTCTGTGTGGAATCCTAGCTAGAAAAAACAGCCTCTCTGCTAAAGATGGTTTGGGATTTTTTCCTCTTTTTTTTTTTTAAAGATTACCAACAGATTCTAGTGTAATGTAAAGAGTATTTGTGATATGATATTTCTTACGTGTTAAATCCTCTTGACACAATGTGATTCCTGCTAAGCACTGGCCAGAGTACACCTGAATGATGAACCAGAGAACTAAGGAAATAAGCAGCAAGAGTTCTGCCATCACCTGTTGCTAGGTCCCAGCTCTCCTGGCCACACAGTTTGGTCTCTGAATGCAGCTAACTTCTCTCCCTACAACTTCTTGTCCACACCTTTCTTGTCTGCAGGTTTTTCATGTCAACCAAAGGAGCTTTTTTTGTTTCTTGGTTGGGGTTTTTTGAGGCGTTTGCTTGCTTGTTTTGTTTTAAATTGAAAAGCCATTTTCTCTGTGAAGGAAAAAATCCTTAAATTCCAAATACACCAAGCTGCTGTTTTCTTAGGCTGCTTTTTCCAAGACACAGTTTCACAGCTTCTGAACCCATCCCTCAACTAATCTGTCTGCAACTAGCACCATATGCAGGCAATAATTGTACATCCTAGTAAGGCCCACTAGTCCCAAAGGACTTGTCTTTTAAGGCAAAATAACTTGGAGAAGGGACAATATGCAAAGTGACAGCAGATTAAAGAATGATGGAAATTAAAAGTTTAAAAAGCATGAGAAAGCAATTAACCAAGGAACAAAACGATGTTTCTAAACGTACAGAAGCTCAGGCTCTGTGACAGAATCACAGTTTCCAGGAAAAAAAAAAAAAA
>JANVCC010000049.1:6248741-6335137 GCA_025345505.1 Todiramphus chloris collaris | reverse complement strand
AAAAAAAAAAGAAAAAAAAAGAAAAAAAAAGGCCAGCTAAGGAAACAACTTAAAAATGAAAGTTTTTATCTTTTTTTTTTTTGTAAAGACTGTCAGATAAGTGTTCTTTCAGCTCCCAATCCACAGTACAGGGACAGAGATAGAAATACTACAAGAAGCAATGTTAGAACAAAGTCGTGCAAGAGTTATCAGCAAGGCTCTGGAGCCAGACTGAACCCCATCGACAGTGGTTTGACTGTTTTACTCAGGATCCAAATAAATTGTCAAGGTACTAATAAAATATTCAAATGAACTCTGAGAACTGCAATTT
The DNA here is from genome assembly GCA_025345505.1 of Todiramphus chloris collaris. Lineage (NCBI taxonomy): Eukaryota > Metazoa > Chordata > Aves > Coraciiformes > Alcedinidae > Todiramphus > Todiramphus chloris. Next base: position 6,334,827 of record JANVCC010000049.1, on the reverse strand, counting down.
AATAGCTTCCTGGTCTTAAATGAAAAAAACAGATCAATACATTGATCTCAGCCTTTATTTAGTCTTAATTCTTTCTATGTATTTTACATGGAGGAAAGAAGTAGCAATCCTTCTCTAGAGTCTGAGGGAATTTAGAGAGAAGAGGCAAGATGCTTCTGCTCACTAAAAGTTCAGAGATTAAAGCAGAGAAAGGGCTTTTTAGGAAGGGGTAAATGAAGTGACTAAATGATTAAGTGTCAAAAAAAATTGCACTAGAATAAAATATAGTTGAGGAAATTTGAAGTGACCTATAGACTACAACTGATAAGTACCATGACACAAGTCGATAGGCAACATTTACAAATGCAAGGTAATGCAGAAATTTTACCTACTTGCATATAATGCCAGACTCTCAACCAACCATTACTTAGAAAAAGGACCTGGATATTTCTGTGAAAAGTCAGTAGGACCATTCACTTCTCCTACAATACTGAATTAAGTGAGATAAGAAACATCTGTAGAAAATGTAACCATGATATAAGTGAACGGTACCAGTTCCTCTGTAATCATCCATGTTCTTTCCACCCCATTTTAAAGTGATAGCAGGAAGAGAAGCTGCTAAATGGATATGAATTGCCCAAGATAAATAAAAACCAAAATTTTTTCACTGAGATTTTAGTCAGTCTCCATCTGAATGACAGATTATCTCCAAGGATTGTGTAATATCTAATGCATGTGCTAAAATGAAGCAATGCATGGCTCAGCAAATTAAGATTATGATTGTTGTTTAAGCTCAATGAGTTTAAACAAATTCCTTTCCTTACCTTGATTTCCCAGGCTTTTTATAGATGAAGCACTTTTTTGTTCAAAAACCGCAGGCAAAAACCAAGATGTTGTGATAATTATTAAAAAAAAATTAATAAGCATTTAATTAGGCTAATTCCGAAAGTTATTTCTAAATCCTTAATTCAGTGTAGATGAAAACATCATTTGTAACCAGACAACCGTCTAAGTAGAAACTAACATAAATCAGCAAAAGCTATTCCAGTAACCAACTGTAGCTACATCATTAAGAACAATTTTAAATGCTTGCGGCTTTCGCAATCACATGCATTTTATTTTCAAACTTTTTTATTAGGATATCGACTAGTCATTATCCTAGCACAGCCAAAGTGGGACAGAATCAATGCCCTGTAGACTGTCTCCTCTGCTGTTTGTGATAAACGCTGTCTAGCGAGTTAGAAAAAAATCCATTCTGATACCGCTTCCCAATTAGACCTGTTAAATGTTTTCTGAATGACAAAATTCGGTTTGTTTTTACACCTAGGTATCTTGCTAAGCTAATGTTTTAAAAGGAACAGTATTGTGCCGTTTCTAGTCACTTTCTTATCAGATTTCAAGCTAAGGAAATCAAATTGTAATCGTTTTCTCAGGATTCACTGCAAGTTATTGTGTATTTGGTAACTTTCAAAATTCTAGTCACTGGTTCTCACAGCAGCAGCTGACCTAGATGCACTGTTAGGAAATCATGGCTTTAATACCATGCTATGAGACTGCCCTTTCACAGTTTAATACGAAGTGCTCGATATGAAGCCTACCAAAATGAAAAAAAGCAAATATTAGCAACTAACCCTCACGCCAGCCTCATTTAATCATATCACAAGATGTTCATAGAATTGTAGAATGGTTTGGGCTAGAAAAGACCTCTAAAGGTCATCTAGTCCAAACACCCTGCAGCAAGCAGGGACACCTGCAACTAGAGCAAGTTGCTCAATGCCTTGTCCAACCTGAACTTGGACACTTGCGATGATGGGGCATCCACAGCTTCTATGGACATGTTCTGATGCTTCACTGTGCTCACTGTAAAAAAAATTATTCCTCCAACCTCTCAGTTTAAAACTACTGTCCCTTGTCCTGTTACTATAGGCCCTGGTAAAAAGTCTTTCTCCATCTTCCTCATAAGCACCCTTTATACATTGAAAGGCTGCAGAAAGTTCTCTGCAGAGCCTTCTCTTCTCAAGGTTGAATGGGAAGAAGTTTCCTACACATTCATTTTGGAAGTGTTCACAGCCCTGAAATGAACTGATCAGTGGAGCTTCCACACAGGCTACAGACATACACCACTCAGTCACAGGAAACCTCTCCTTTACCTTTCCAGAGTCACACTCATTCTAGACTTGTTTGGTAAATTCCAATAGCACTATAAAACACCCAAGTCAAAACAAAATCTACCTCAGATCAGTTAAACAATACATTATTCTCATTAAAGACCATCTTCCACATGAAATTAAAACATCTGTTTTTTCCTTCTGCACTGGGGAATTTGGGAAATGTCATTCATTTTTCTAGTCAAGGCGACCTCTGTCCTTGCTTCTCTTACCCTTTTACCCTATCTTCATGTTGTATTATCTGTCTTCATTAAGCTTAAAACTCTTTCCATTTGCAAATTCATTTAATCATCAGTCTAACTTGCTCCTAAGTTATGAATACTTCAGTTTAATGAAACTGTATTTTCACATCTTAACAGCCTGGGTTACCAAATGAAATGAATATTAAAAAAATGTAAGCAAGCATATAAAGATCTAACTAATGGACCTGCCACAAAGAAACAAGACTAAACCAGACATTTGAGTATTCTCAAAACTCTGTATTCTCTAGGGGTTATTAGATAATCTTATTAAAAAAAAAAAAAAAGAGAGAAAAGAAAAAGAATGAACTGAAGATGTTAGGTGGTTATATTAACAAAGCTAAACCTCTGTGAAGGAAGTTATTAGATTCAGATGAGCAGTCTACCAGGACTGTTCGTGTCTGTTCAGGGTACCCAGAGTGTTTAAAACCCAAAGTGTTTCCACATCATCTAAATTACTATTTCCCTCATTGTCACTACACCACGTTACATATCATACCTTTTGCACCAAATTTTTGCTGTTGTTTCTGCTACTAACCTTCCTGAATCATTGCCTGAGGTATTATTTATGTCTAGGATCCAAGAAATATTGGTTTGGAAACCTGAAACCCCTGGTAGCTAAGCATATGCTGAACCCATTTCAAGGTAGTGCTTGGTTTTGTGAGGAAAAATTTTCAATTGAGTAAAATTTTAAACCACAGAGTACAACATAGAAGACACAGAATATATCATTTAGGTACAGGAAGGCTTTATGTGCAACCTTACGTTTAGCATGGACAGAAATTTTCTTGTTTTGCATTAAATAATTATTAGATACAACAAAAATTTACTTGGAAAGGACAGACAATCATCAGGGTTGGAAAAGACCTTCAAGATCACCGAGTCCAACCACTAAACCTACTCTACCAAATCCAGCACTCAGCCATACCCCCAAGCACCACATGTAGATGGCTTTTAAACTCATCCAGGAACACCTCCCTGGGACCCTGTTCCAGTGTCTGCCAACCCTTCCAGTGAAAACATTTTTCCTCATGTCCAGTTTAAACTTCCCCCTGTTGCAGCTTGAGGCCATTCCCTGTTGTTCTGGGAATTACTTGTGAGAAGGGAGCAGTGTCCTACCTGTCTACAGCATCCTTTCAGGTAGTTGTTGAGAATGATAAGGCCTCCCCTCAGCCTCCTTTTCTTCAGACTAAATAGACCCCAGTTCCCTCAGCTGCTCCTCATAAGCCTTGTTCTCCAGGCCCTTCACCAGCTTTGTTGCTCTTCTCCAGACCTGCTCCAGCACTTTGGTGTCTTGTACTGAGGTGCCCAAAACTGAACACAGTACTTGATGTGTGTCCTCATCAATGCTGAGTACAGAGGGACAGTCACCTCCCTGGTCCTGCTGGACACACTATTTCTAATGTAAACCAGGATGCTGCTCGCCTTCTTGGCTACCTGGGCAAACTGCTGTCAGTAATGCATTTAAAAAAACTACATAAAGATTTCAGTAGCCACTAATGACTATGAGATTCTTTGCAATTTGTTACAAAAAAAAAAAAAAGAGGAAAAAATACCCTGGGCAAAATTCAGAAAGGACCCTATTCTTGAATGAAGAAGAGCAATAAAAGAAACGTTAACAGCTGTCCCAGAGCTATGTAGACCATGAGCGCAAGCACTTGCAGTCAGAACTTTACTAGTTCACTGGAATAAAATGGAATTCTTAGTATGAAATAAAAATATCTATTTTAACAGAGTAGCATTTTTCAAACAATTAATAATGACAGTGTTAATGTTTAAAAAGTTACGAAGTACCAGAGAGCAGCTATCAGTAACATTTTTGTTTGTTCATTATGGGAAAATGGGAATAAGCTCTAATTACTGCATACAAATGTTTACATTAGTGTGAAAACTGCTAACTACCTTTAATTGCTAGCAGGAATTAATATGCTTTAGGGTAAAATAAGTATAAACACCTGTAGCCAATAAATAATTTACTTGTCATTCTCACACCCCGGAGAAGTTGAACTACTGCTGACTCAGCATGAGCCACAATGAAAGTGCTCTTCCAAAAGGCTTCAGAAAGCACTGGTTTAGAGACTACAGATGACAGAGTACAATAAATCCATGGGACAGGTTATGCTGCATGTTATTTGCATTTTGATACCTCAGTAACATCTAATATGAAGAAGAAATTTTCCATGCCCAGCATGACCATGTTATTTCAACAAGCTAAGCCTCTAAATTAACTTGTGTGCTTCTGGCACCAAAACCAAGCAATGCTGTGGCTCCTACACTTCCAAGACCTGTCTGCTGAACTAGGCCCCAAAACTGCATCAAACCATGGAATGTAATTTTTTATTTTCTAAATCTCTTTAGGAATCTGCATAGATCGCAGTCACCAAAAAAAATTTTAGAGACAAGATATGAGTACAGAAAACAACTCTCACATTATTCCAGTGTTCTTGGTTGTCTTAACTTTTTGAAGAACACACGTAATTCTGAGATCCTTTGTCACTGAAGAAACAACACCCTGAAGGAAGTTGTTTGTCTTTCTTTCAAGAACAAATTAGGTCAAACCAATGAAGTAGGTAGTGAAGCAGCCTGAGTTGGATCTTTAATTAGTGAACGGCTTATAGAATTATCTCTGGGTTTTGTTTTTGCTTTTTCCCAGTTCTGTGGTTTATGGAAATCTGTGTTCACATGAGAATAAGATTACCAGTGAACCATTTGTGTACCAGTGATTACACTGATTGCCCATGACATCCGTATGATGGCAACACTACCAATGTTGGAAGAACCCAAACGCACCACAATGATTTCCAGTTTAGTGATCATCTGCAGTGAAAGCAAGTGAATTTAACATTCAGGACTATTCCTCCTCTTTTACCATGGTCATTTGAATAAAGAGTATCACCTCTCTGTACAAAATGGAGAATAAGTATATGAAAACCAGCTAGCTACTGAAGTCAGCCAGCCTCACCAAACACACAGTGTTGACGTCTTATCTCATGTTCAAGTGGAAGATTTTTGAAGTTTTTTTTAAGGATCTACATTTCCAGTCAGTTTTCACTCAGCCTATTTGTCAATACTGACCATAAATTGAGTTTGGTGCCCTTCATTTGCTGTATTTTATGCTCTTTAGAAGTATTCTGCGTTGCAAAATTTACAGCTCAACCAAAGACCTTCAATTTCTGCTACTCAGATGAGCTCTGGCTGTACTGCTGAGTAAGCATATTGCTAATGTTTCAGCTGACATATTTTCCTGGGCTATGGAGGTATGCATGCATGTGTCTCAGCGGGGATGATTTGTGAATACTTATGAACTGATCCACATGCACAGTATTGAAAAAACTGTTAAAATGTAAATTATGAAGCATCAGTAACAATAGCGTGACAATATTATGACATTAAGAAGAGGCAAAACTATGCAATACAAGAACATTCACCTCTGAAATGAAAAATTAAAAAAAAAAAATGAAAACCATATGTGCTGATAAAAGCTAAGGAAGAAAGCAAGAGAAAAGAAATGGTACCAAAGAATGAAAACAGAAATGGAGCTGATAATAAAAATATAACACAAAATTATATATAAAGACTCATAAGGAGATTGAAAGCAACTGGAACATATAGGATCTTAGACTATTGAACAAGTGCAGAGAAAAAAGTTCAAGTGGATTTACTAAGGCGATACAGTCAGTAGGACTAAAACAATACCAAATTAAAAAAAAATAGGACTAAACAGATGATCAATAATCAGTAAGTTCTTATTGAAAAAAAAACATGAATACTTTGAGGAAGATGCCTCACGCAGCTAGGAAACGTGAAGGGGTCAGTAGCAATACATGAAATTGGTAACATTGCATTGTTGAGTATCCACAAGTGAAAGATCATATTTCAGATATTTCTGCAAATGCACATGAAATGGAAAAGAAAACCATTACAGTCCTGACAGAGCAGGTGTTTAGGCAACAACTCTGGAGTTATTTCCTTTGCTTTCAAACAAAAAACCTCCAAAAACCCCTCCACACAGATAAAGGAAATACATTCTAAAACCTTTGACAGAAGTTCCAGCAGAAATTCCAATGAGATATTTTAGCTCTAAAATCTGAAATATCCCTTTCTTTCAGAGGTTGTTGGCATGTGACGAACAACAGACTAGAAACATTCTTCTGCCACCACTTACAACTGTTAGATAACATATCTTAAACCTCCAGGGTTAGCAGGTTGTCATAAGCCCTATGTTAACAGAAGGAGTATTTTATTCTTGAAGACACTTGCTATTTCTGGAAGTTAAACAAGATACTCCAATAAAGTAGAAAAGATGGTGAAGGAAAGTTAATATTCAGATTCTCTTCCTGTACCAATTTTTAAGATAGATTTTGAAATAATGAATAGGCAATAAAATCACATCCTTTTTGGACAGTCATGTATATTGCATTTGTATCAGGAGAATGTTGAATTTTTATTAGATTTTGTTTTGTTAACTGTGCTCACCATTTGGCACAATTTGTGAATGTTTAATGTCAGAAACGACACTGAAGTGACCAAGTTTGAGAACAGACTGAAGTCACCTTTCCTTACTGAATCTTAGTATTTTTACAGAATGATTTTCAGGAGCTCTCAAATATTATTTTTTCTACTTACGTGGTCTTGAAGAGTCAATAAAACCTCTACTCAAAAAGATAACTCGTTTTGTGCTCCCCATTCACACAGCTCTGCACGGCTTCACAGTAGGTTTTTCTTTTTTGAAACTATGTATACTGAATTCTGTTGCGGAAGCTGTTCAAGGATTTTAGTAATTATAATTTATCAATAAAAACTGAATGGAGTCATAACCTTAACTGCCATCAACGTGATATCTTTGTGAATGGGTTTGGTGGCGATAAGAAAAAAAAAAAAATTCTATGGCCAGGAACATATCAAACAGAGCTTTTAAATTAAGTTATCTTTCCAAAAGCATGCAAGTTTCTTTAGGGTATTTGCTTTTCTGAAAACAAGCGATTGCCCTCCACTCAGTTAAATAAACCAGCTCTGTCCCTATTTTTGGCAAGCTCTCCCCTTTGGTCAAACCATTACCTAAGAACAACAGAAACAGGTAGCTTTAAACCAAAACTGTTTAGAACTCTCAGTTAGCAATCCGCAACATAAAATTAAGAGTGAAAATGAAATGCAAAGCCTCCAAAGCAAATATAACTCAATCGGGGACTTGCCTTTTTATACAAGTTGTTTTATTCTCTTTCAGTACATTATGATGTAGGAAGTCCCTTCCAAGTTTGTTTCTAGTCAGTGCTAACAAAGAAACCTGATATTCTCTGGAGTGTACAGCGATTAGGTATGAACACAACCACTACAACAGCCAGCACTTCTGAATGTGAAGGAGGTCTGAATGTAGATCTGATTTTTGGTCTACCTTGTGCTATAAGATAGCAAAGCAGTAGAATCTACTCTGGCTTGGAATGTCTGTAGCTGAGACAACTCAGGGTCATGGAGTATACTTTTCTTTCACCTGTAACAGAGGGAGATACAACAGTAAAAAATGTCCTTGTATAGGGCTTAGATAGGTGTGTACATTTGCTAACCACTTTTAACGTGGTAAGTGCAAACATAGCCCATATCAAATTAAACTGTGACTTTCTAAAAAATATTGTCCAACTTAAAAAAAATAAAAGACTTTTTCAGATCTATTAAGAAGTTTAGAAAAGATTCAGTATAAGATTCATTATGCAGCAAAACTCTGAAATACGTTGTATCCTAATTGAATGTTTGAGAGGGAATTCATATTGTGTTTTATAGTACAATTTTATGCATCATCAATTAGCAATTGGACCAATTTAAAACCCTGAACCCTTGAAAGCTTCAAGCACAAAGTAAATGTTGCAGCCTATATTCATCCTAAGAGCAAACTGACAAGTAATGCTGAGCCTGTTATGCACTCTGGAATCTCTTTTTCCTGTTGCTTATACACACAAAGACACACACAAAACCCCCAAACAAATAAACAAACAAAGAACCCCATACAGTTAGAACAACCTAAGCCAAAATAAAACGTCTCTCATCCAAAGTACAAAGGGAACCTGAACCATATATTCTAGAATAAATGACATTTCAATTAGTACTTTGGATTATTCATATTTTTATCCCCTAGGCCGTTCTTATACAAATCCTCAGCAGACTTGTATCAAACTCTTACTATATATGCAAATTTACTGTATTAAAATCTTTATAATCCTGTTCTAAAGATCCATGGGATACAGATGGGCATGAGATATTGCTCCATAATGTAACTTTGGTTTCTCTATCGTATATGAATATTTGTAACAGAACTCACCGAGGGAATTAAAGACAAGAAAGAACCATCACAGAGACAGGAAGAATGCACAAATTCATAGCAGATTTAGTCTGAGATAACTTTTGTAAACTAAGTTAATTCAGTCTAACTATACTATAGCTATGTTTAATATTTATTCACTATGTATGAGTTGTTTTCCTGGAAAGCATTCAGGGACAGAACACAGAGTTATTTAGTCTTGTGATCTGAGTCAAATTGAGGACAGACATCTCCTCTCAGTCCTGAAACAGCAAGAGCAACAACCAAAAAATCGTTCCACCTTTTAAAGAAAATTATTATGTTCACTCACATTTTCTTCTTTTCACCTTAGTATGGTCAGCAAAACAATATCATACATCAGGAAATACTGCATTACATTAGCAGCTACTGCAGGTATTAGCAAAGCTGTAGCTTCATTTTCTTTGAGCTGACCAACACATCTGTTTCTGAATAAGAACAAGAGGGAAATAAAAAAAAAAGCAAAATCCATTCTATCTGTAGCTTGGCTTCCAGTATTTTCTTCCAACTTTTCATCATATTAATCAAATTACTCTTTTTTTTTTTCCTCCCTTTTCTTCTTCTTTGTAAGAACAACTTGGTGTTGGTACTGTACTTTATTCAGATGAAAATGTCAAGCCAAGTAAGAAAGCAATAAAAAACAAAGAAGAAATACGATGAGAATTTATGGTATGATCTTAGAAGGCATCTTGCTTCTCTGATGTTCACTGCTGTCTGCAAGAATATAGAGCCAGATTAATGAAAGGTATCAGAAGAAAACATTTTTCATGTATATAGTTTTAAGCAATAGAAGTACTCTTATAGTACCTACTCTCAGTACACAAAATACTTGTAGTGTTCATTTCTATATTGATGAAAGAGCAAGCGTAGCTACTGAGCACCTTTTGATGCTATTTAAGATAATATTTTCCCTGCATGTTTCTCTACTTAGTAGTCGCAGGTTCTGGTTCTGCGTGCGGCTGTCCCAGCATTAACATAAAGCTACACAAACATGCATACCACAGACTGAGGGAGGGGGGAGTAAGACTACTACAGTTGTAACCTGCAACCCCAACCTCTGCAACAGCACGTGGGTTACTAAGCAATTAGAAAAGAACTCAGGGTGGCCTTCGGTGCTGCTCTCACCTGTGGCAGGAGCTGAATCAGTCCCTAAACCAGCAAAGCACAAGAGCAATCTCATGCGAGGACATCCGTGCTGCAACACTAACCCTCATTTTTCTCACTCTGTGCCATTCTGGATCCCGTGTGCTGTTTACATTTGTGACTCAGGGTTGGGCAGTGCATCACTGACTGTGCTTTCTTACAGCAGGTAGCACGCTACTTTTCATATGATTTCTGTTTGACAGATATTGTTTGTGACTATTGATGTTAAGCAGGCTTTAGCTGCTTGTATTGCAACAATACTGATTTATCTTTCCCACTGCAGATAACAAGCTGCTCTGTTTACAAATACGTTCTGTCCTCCTGACATGGGCAATTGAAACATGAGATAACAGAGCAAGAGCTGGAATTCACACGCTGTGAAGTGACCCTAGTTCACAAAACAGTATTGACACAAGAGGCACTGGGTCCTGCCACTGCATGTTCTTCTGCAAACGTGTGAGTTGGCCTTTCCCCGTCCCCCCCCATATAATCTTTCCTTTATTTGCTCCTAGGTTCTTCCCTGTTGAGAAGAACCAGTGTTTGGTGTGTTTGAAAGCACCCAGGGCAGACAGACAACTTTCTCTGAGATCCCATAACTGTTGGCATGCCTCGGCAGCAGCTGCCTCACCTGCCTAACACATAAGATGCAAGATAGAGCAGAACAGGAGGAGCTATGAAAAGCAAAGCATTTAATACCTTTAACAGGCATATAAATGACAAAAAATATTTCCCTGTTCAAAGTAGCACGTTCCAAGGCATACTTGCAATGAAAATGCACTTGGAGACTGAAGAGAAGAAAGTGAGCATTTTTCTTCCAAATCTGTAGTCAAATAATCACATTTATCTCTGGTATTTCCTTAACTGGACACATGGAAGAGGACATTGTACCCTGAGTCTCCCAGATATCCCCCTCTCCTTCTCCAGCATGCTTTTTGTCATTTGCAAGAGTACATCCAAAAAAGGCCCAAGTTTGTTTCTCTCAACTCCAGTCAGAAAAGTTCGACAGTATTCTTTGCTCTTTGTTTTTTCAAACACAAAGACTTCAGTTGGATCATGTTCTCAAGCTTTCATTGGAAATATCACATCCAGAAATATATATAATGCATAAGCTGAATTTTTTTTTTTAATTACCTTAATACTCAGTGCTTCTATAAAATTTGGAAAACCCCCAAGAAATATAATGTACTATCAAAGTGACTAGCGCTTCCCTCCTTCTAATAGTTCCATATTTCAGTCAGCCTCAGCCAGTTTACTCCTATCCATTTGCTGTGTACTAAAACACTCCACACAGCATTTCCAAAGAGTTCAGCCACGACTATTCTCTCCATTTTCATTTTTACTTGCATTCATTTTTATCTCTCTTTTCTTGCCTGGTTCCTTCTATGCAACATTTTTGACCCCTGCATTTCTTCCTGTTCTTCTATTCTTAAAGGCATATTCCACATCCTATTAGTCACTGTCCCCTCGCCACTTGAAATTCAAAGAATCCCATTTCAGCTGTAAAATCTCTACGCTAATCTTTACAGCACAAGGCAGGCAAATTCTTCTCTCCCACTAACACCATCCATTACTTGGAAACTATTTTTGAGATGTAAGGGTGAGAGCAAGAAAATTAAATTCTGACATCTGTGTGCTTTACTGTACCTTATCACTTCACTTTTGATCACCAGCAGTATTAAGTTGATTGTGCTTCATGGAAGACTTACATTCTTTTCTAATGGTATGAGTTACTTGATGGGTTAAAGAACAAGAAAGAATTTCTTCCCTCCCGACCCCCGGTATACTGCAAAGCACTGTGTTTAGTTGTTTCTGTTTAATAAAAGTATTTCTACATGTTGGCCTCAAGATGAAAGCCAGAGGTTCACAGCTACGTAGTATTTGGAAATAACTTTGTTTAATAGCTTCACTCTCATTAGATCAAAATTAAACTTACAGTATATTTTATTTATTCAACCTTTCATAATTCTGAGCAGTTTTACAGATCTTCGCAACTGGCAGAAGAACATTCATCCTAAGGAGCTCCATAAAAAGAGCCAAAAAAAGCCATCCAGAGCTGCAGTCTAAAACTCCTCTAAAAATAAGGAAAATAACGACCCACTTGGAAGGTATCTCTAGTACAATTCATCAAACACTGGTTGAAGATAACAGTACATGCGTAGAATCTCAAACAGGAGACGGTGTGGACCTGCTGTATAACTTGGCTACATTCCTTTCAAAACCTGTTTCACAGGCACAGGCAGTAATCAAATGAAAATAAGTATTTGTTTATCCAGGGCTGAAAACCAGAGCAGGGATTACAAAAGTGATCTTTAGGACCAGTTGATCAAAAGAGCTAACATCTTTTGCAACAGTGTTATTTATAATTCATTCAGTGTGCAGGAATACGTATGTCTGCATGCGTATATTGTTATATGGATAAAATAACATGAAAACACAATGAACTCCAAAGCTCTGTTTGCAGCATACTCTCATCCCCCTTTTATGGTTAAGGGGTACTCCCCTGAAAGATGACCTTGATTTCAGGAAGAGCAAGATAAGGGCATACGTGAAAAATACACATTTGCTTTTTCTACAATAGCTTGCTGAGCATCTTTGAAAACGGCAGTGAATACATCTTTCCAGGTCCAGATACTTCTAGGAAACATTATCTAAAATACTTGCTGAACAAGCCAAGTAAACTGATCTCTATCCTATTCTGTGACATAAATAACCACAAAAAAGCCAAACTGAAAAAAAACCCAACAAAAACATTCAAACCTCTCCCCCAACCCAAACATTACCCCCCCCCCCCCCCCCCCCCCCCAAAAAAAGCAACAACCCCCCCACAACACAAAACAAGACAAAAGGTAGAAATATCCTATGAAATAAAAGCCCGAGAACAGATGTGGTGTAATGTTGCCTTTTACAAATCCTCTACACTTCAGCAGGAAAAACACTAAGCTTCTTCAAGCACTGTAGATAGAAAAGAATTGTGGTAGACAATCAAAAAGTGGTAATGCAGTAGGGATAAAGTAGATTTAGGCATCCTGTTTAGATCTGCAATTTAGGCAAGCGGTAATTATTTGATTCTTCCTTTCCAAGACTATCTTTCTGAGAGTCTGTGCTGTCACTCAGTAGCTTTGTCACTGAGATACTTTCCACGTATAGTGAACAGCACATCACAAAACTTTGACCTTCCCTAATTTTAGCAAGGTAAGCACTTACTTTCACTCTGTTTCCAACTGTGTAAATATACTTCATGAAAGTTTATCAACAACAATGGGAAACATTTCCTTTTTTACTGTTACCTGAGAAACCACATGTATCTGAGCATGTGATGAGCATGCTGCTTTTTAACGGATATCTTCAAGTTCTGTTGACACTATGGTATTATTCAGAAGGCATTTTGAGACTGGAAGACTTATACCTTGATGAAAAAAAACTACAGATGTCCCCACAGATGTTATTTACCACTAAGGGATAGAGGTATAAATGCAGTGCAGTAGTTTATACCGGTATCTGCTCTACTGCAAAAATAGGAATGGGCATATACAGTATTGAGTTCTGTGTCCTGTAGAACACGTAGAGCAGTAAGAGCCACTAATTCCTTTTGCCAGCAGATTGGTTTTCTATTATTTCCCAGTACCTTGTGGTTTGGGGTTTGGTTTTTTTTCTGCTTATGTATGCAGAGGACTGTATTAGTAAACATTTTTGGTTTGTTTGGTTTGTTTTTGGTTTTTTAATTACTACAATTCTCTCACACCTCATTACTAGTTATTCAGCTATCAGAATCACATATTTATTCCCTCCCCATCCTCCCATCCCATCCTTCCATCCTATAGAGGTCTTCAAAATGAGTTAGGGAGACAGAAAAAAACCCCAGTGATATATGAATTAGACATACAGTACAAAACCAACACATCAACTTCTCAAAGGCGCTGCTTAGGAATTAAGGTACTCAAAGCAGTTTTACAGGTGTTCTGCAGCAATGAACACTTCCACAGACACTACATTGACTCTTGAGTACACGATGTTAAATAACAGCTTATTTTTTAATGAGTATCCACTTGAATAGGCAGTTTCTGCTGCTGGGCAAAATCTTTTCAACGCATAGGCAACACTGAGTTTTGCTGCTCCAAAAATAAGGCACTGAGGCTTAGGTACGGAAGGGCAGCTCCTGCTATAGGAAGGGATGCAAGAGAATGGGTCCGAATGGGAGAGAGAGCCGAAGAGCCTGACTCACTCTTACCATCACCAAGGCAAGCAGAAGGTTTAAGCACAGCTACTGCTCCTCAGAGGAGCAGCCAACCCAGCACTGGAATAAGGCTCCTTTCCTATATGTTGACCTTTTGCTCTACAGCGGCAGCAGCTCAGCTCTCTAGAGCTCTAATGCAGCCAAATTAGTCAGAAAAACCATTCTGTTGCCCTAGGCAACCACATGCATGACTTTTTTTTTTGGTAAACATGAAACTTTCTGTAATGCTCTTTTCTGTTTGTTCATATTACAAAGTGCAGATAGATTCTTGAAATCCCATCGTTAAACAGTATTTCTCACTAGCATCCACTTAACATAAAGATCACAACCATATACAAGACCTTGTTATGTTTATAGACATAAAAACCTACAGTCATGTTTTAGAAACTAACCAATCTGTGCTCATAATTAAAGTTTATACTCCATTCTTATTTTCACCCAGAACTGAATATTTACATGTTAATAGTGTTGCATGCTTTGTAGGGTTTTGGGTTTTTTTAGTTCTGTCTCCCCATCATCTGTAAATGAGTTATGGGAAGAAAAAGTATTATTTTCCCTTTCAAGCAAGCAATTCAATCTGAGCTGTCACATAATAAAATATTTCATCATATTTGACTATATTAAGAATATAACTTTCAATGTATATCCTCACTTCCAAAATTTCTGAATATATGTATGTTGAAATTGAGCAAGTGTGACATAGTTCTTGGTTCCCTTGGGAACAATATTCAGAGCTCATTTGAGTTGTGACCTGCTTATGCTGCCAGGGAATATTAGTATTTTTGTTGGATCTTTAGAATAGAGATACGGAGTGAAGGACAAAGGCAAAAAAATAAGACTCTAACTTCATAGAAGAAAAACAGAGGAGGTACTGCTCTTTTTCAGAAGACAGTGTTGGCTTTTTGTAGGATCTGCCCCATTTTGTAAGCTGGAGAGATTACTTTTTTCATAGTAAAATATTTTAGATGAACTATGCATGGAGAAATGTACAGCTGTTCACAGCACAACTTCTGGTCTGAGGTGTCTAAATATGTTTCAATAAAGACATAAGAATGCAAATTACCTTCAGAAGTGATTTTTGTGAAATGGATGGCATTTCAAAATGGAATATATTCACAACTCCTGTATTGCCTTTTGTCTCCTGACACCACCTGACGTAAATTAGAGTTATAAAGATTATCCATTGAGTTAAACGGTTCAGTTATCATTTGTGATTACAACACAGGGCTCTGTACAATTTAACCCATGACTTGGGCCCTCTGAGCTCCATTAGTACAAACAGTAGTTGTAAAACCTTCCTTTAATTTTTTTTTTATTATTATTTTTTAAATAATCTACTTCTGAATTTTACTTGTAACATTTTATCCTTTCAGGCCATTGATAATGCAGGGCCTGTTGCAACAGGACAGGGGATGATGGTTTTAAACTAAAAGAAGGTAGATTTAGACTGGATATAAGAAAGAATTTTTTTACACTGAGGGTGGTGAGACGCTGGTCCAGGTTGCCCAGAGCGGTGGTTGCTACCCCATCCCTGGAAACATTCCAGCTCAGGTTGGACATGGCTCTGAGCAACCTGCTCTAGTTGGAGAGGTCCCTGCTTCCTGCAGAGGGGCTGGACTAGCTGGCCTTTAAAGATCCCTTCCCACTCAAAACATTCTATGATAATGACAAAATCTATCTTCCTACACATAGTTCATATGTATATTAGGATCACGTGTCCTTTTGAGCAATACTTTTACTTGCATTCTCTTCCTATCAGTTCAAGGCAGGATCAGGCCAGTGAATACTTTTCCATATCTCTTTTTCAACCTGCTATGGGTTTTATTTTCCCTCTTCCAGTCCTTTCTTTAGACTTCACTTAATGAATGACGTGAAGAGCTGTCAGGTGCATCTGCAACTGGCTCTTCATTACAGATCTTGCATCGATATTCTATCTGGATAACCCACTGACGAGCACAATGCTTGTGAGAGCTGATCTGTACTATCTATCTCTGTGTATCTTATTATTAAGGAACATATGTGATTTCAATTAGTGCTATTTGAGGTAGTCACTCCCTAAATTGTTTATCACTACAAAACATTTCTGAAGTAAATAACTATTTCATAAGTGGAAAAGTTGCAATCATTTGTGTAACAAAAATGCCATTTCAGGACCTCTTAATAGTAGACAAGTTAGGCTTGGAAAGGTTTGAATGACAGTGTAAGTATCCCATCTATCACTGACATGATCACAAGATCACTAAAATAAAAACAGTAAGCCAAGTCCAGAATTTCTGCTTCTAGAATCTCCTAAGTGCAACACATGTAGACATTCTGCAGTTTCATTTATGAAATAATTTACAAAAAAAACCCCATGTTTTTCATGAGCTCCAGCTTACTGAAACCTTCTGTTATGATCCATGTCTGGATCCAATAACAAAAAGCAGCTGACAGGTCAAAAAAACCTGTTTAGAGACACAGGTCAGATACAAAGGAGTTTTCCTCCAGTGCAGATAATCAATACATTTCTGTCAACATAGCTTCATATTTAATACTGCACTGAAACATCTTGAGCTTATTAAAGTGCCTGATGTTACAAGTTTGAAGCAGTTGTATTCAAACATGAAAATGAGTTAAGAAAATATAAAAAATAATAAAAAATTCTGTTCCTCAAGAGAATGCAAATACAAATGTCTTGTTATTATTTTTCAAAACATCTTTAAGTTTGTCTTTTATTGTATCTTTATTTTCCCCTCCCAAAAGGCAACATTAAACTTGTTCCTCCTGATTAGTGATAACTGATGATTGTTGTGTTTTGTTTTATTGGTATTGCTACCTTTCTCCTTTGTAATATCTTTTCTGCAGCAGGACCAACATCTCTTTAAAGTTCAATCTGCTAAATTAATAAACAGTGTTTTCAGTTTTAGTTCTACGTTAAATGGAGCCGCAGAAAATTGTTATACACATAGAACAGCAGCCGATGGAATATGTTCAAAATTATTATTTTCTTTTAATTTTATAAACATACAGAAAGTTTGCAATATAGCCTATCCTTAAGCACATCCATACTTCAAATTTAATATGTGCCAAATTAGCTTCAAACATATTTTGCAGTCAATAAACTATGAGAGGTGGTACACTGTGAGGTGATGCTGCAAGTCATTAAGGCAGAGTCGCAGGCATTGACCAATAAAGTACAATCCTGAGTCCTGGAGAGGACATAAGCAAACCAGTTTACCTACCCATGACATAATTGCTACACTAACTGAAACTAAAAGCTCCTCAGAAAAACAGTGATGAAGGGGGTACAAGGTCATAGGCACCCACAGAAGAGCACAGAGAAAGAACAGGTAACAACGCAGAGGGGCTAAAACTGAACATAATATAGAAAATCAAATATTTTACAGTATTAGTATAGAAAACTTCTTTGGAGATGGGGTTAACTTGTTGGTTGTGTCTTTTTGAAAAAGCTATCTACAAATGTCAGGCTTTTGGGAAAGCTGATGTGGGATTTCAAAAATCATTACAAATGAACCAGCTATCTCTTTAGAAAATGAGATGTCTTAAAGGTAGCTGCACTATGAGGACTTAAGGTTTTCTGATACTGTACAGAGGTAATAAATATTTTCTTTCAATGCCTATTTCAGTTTCTTGGAGGATATGGAAGATTTAAAAGAGAAACAAACCAAAATGCCACACGTTTGTTTTTTCTTCTGTATTCAGGTATGTAGCATCTTGTATTATCATGTTGAGACCTTCCAGAAGATTCTAATACTTCTGTGGCAGCGAGGGCACATGCTGCCTTTGCAACTATTAGTCCTTTCTAGTACAGAATTAGATATAATGAAGATCTGTAAGTGTGGCATTTACCTAGGTATACACAGAATATTTGTATGTCCTATTTCATGGGAATGGGAAAGGGCAGGTTAATGAAAGACAGTCAACCTCAGGCTGAAAAATGTCAGCCTGATAAACATGCAGAATAATTCTTTTTTGTCTGGGTTCTTTTTGGCTTGTTTTATTAAGTGAAAATACTAACGCTTCATAAGGGGATATTTACAGTGACAAGGTGGAAAAGAATTTCCCCATTAAAACTGGACTGGACTTGTAAAAATAATGAGATATTCCAAAATACTACACATATGCAGTTAATAAAAATATCCACAATTTCTTTGGCACACTGCGTGCCAGGGCAGTACATCTCATTAAAACAAATTTATTTACAAATAAAAAACCTTATCTCTTAGTTAGGTACATACAGAGTTTTTTCACCCTATGGAAAAGCTGTTGGATCAGAGGGGATGGGTGGTGGTCGTTGTTTAGGTTTTGTTGTTGCTGTTTTTTAAATGTTTTAAACCAAGTTGTTGCAGACCAGACCAGTACCTCCCAGTATTCAAGAGCACTCAGCTATTCACCCAGCTGTTTGCCACCCAACTGGTCAAGTAAGAAAAAGAAAATACCCAGGAATTCAAAGAAAATGCATTTAAGTTGGCTTCCAAACTACATCATTCTTTTTGCTAGCACTATAACAGTAGTAAAATAGTAAGACATAAGGATACAGTTTCCCAACACAGAGTAAAGCATTTTGGAAATCTAGAAAGAAATAGTTCTAGACCTCTATATATTTGGACAAGTAACTGGTGCCATAACCACATTTTAATCAAGGTTTTACACATTATGGATAGAGTCTGCAGAGGTGTGTGAAATCACAGATAAGAGAAGAAGTAAGAAAATTCTAATTTCACTCCCCAGGTGGGAGTATCCTCTGAGACAGAATGAAGGCTCTTGGCTCAGAAAATATGTAAGATATCAGGGCACAAGATAAACTGGAATTGATTCCTAAAGAGGATTGTGTGCCAAAGAATGAAGACTTGTGTGTTTTCATTAGTAGTAGTAACAAAGTTTCTGCACAATAGACAATTCTGTCCAAAGCCCATGAAAAAATTCCAGGGTTATCTACTGATCAGTAGAAACCTGAGTAAACTAAAACAGATATACACAACAAGCTTCTAAAAATATGCAGCATCAGATCTCAAGAGAAAAAAAACCAAAACAAAACCTACCAAAATTATCAAAAGGTAATAACAGAATACACACATTCCTCTATGCTTTCTAAATAATTCCATATTTATATATAAGATTTGTAGATGTTTTTGAAAAGATACATTAACTAACCTAATCTGCTTTAACTGAGCATTGTAAAAGTGTTCAAAATTCATGCAGTGTTTCATAGATTTGACAACGGCCAAAAATTGATCCAAGCTTCAATCAAGGTAACAGGAGATTCTACAATGACCTCAATTAGCTTTCAATCAAGCCTTAAGAGAATTAGCAATCCTCTAAACAGCCGTCACTCATGGGCACATGCATAGAGGGTACAAAGTGTTAACACCTTTAGAATGAGCAAAGTTACTCTAACTGAACAGGAGACCAGTCACATTAATATTTTTTTAAACAATTATTTCATTAAAAGTCTGCTAAGTCAGGCTTGCCCTGTTGCTGAACTAAACTTCAAGGCAACCTTGAAAAAAAAATAAACACAGAGAAAAAGACAACAGAGTTGGTGACCTCAAGAAACTTCAAATTCAACAAAAGGTTCCGAGTCAGACTGAGCTTCATAACTGAGAGGCTGGGTGGCTGGGAGATTAGAATAACTTTTGCCCTAGAAAAGCTTATTTGAAGAAGAGCAGTGAGGCAGCAGCGATCAAGAACAAATAAGCACTTCCCCACTTCTTCAAACCAACTCCTTACTAATACTTTATGGAGTCTTGTGGTCCTAATTCCCAGTGTGAGCAAAAGCAGAGGTAATGCAGAAACTGAGGGGGGGGGGGGGGGAGTGAGGTTTATTTATTATAACCCAGTCCCCAAAAAAGACACATCTTGATTTCACGCACAGTGTAAAAAGAGAAACACGACTCACATTAAGCCTTGATCCACACTTCATCATTAGCAAATAAAGTTGTTTGATCGCTAGACATCTTCTATATACAAGATTACAGTTGATTAAGACAGCATTGCAGAGTTCCAAAATTCAGGTTGAGTAACCACAGCCAGCTTTCAGAAGTAGCAATGAAAGCAGAGATATCACTATAATCAAAAGCAACAGGGAAATGAAGAAAACAGAATGCTAATTATTTGTGATTAGTTTCTCCTTTCAAGCAAAAAAAAAAAAATCTGACTTGCTGAGATAGTTACAAAAAGAGCAGAACACGATTCTAGCACCTTATATGAACTATATTATCCCAAGTTCAAGCAAGTTCCATGGTAAATGAGATAAACCATCCACTTTAGATACAAAAGATTCAGACAAATTGTCAATAATTTTGCTCTACATTGGCCCTATGTACCATTCAAAGACGCCAATTCAAAATAGTAATTTGCATCTTTCTGACCTTCGAGGCTCTTGAAAAACCTTTTTAATGAAATCAGGAATTCCTTTTTCCATAGATATGCCCTTAACTTCCACTTGCCCTAATTCTTCCTGAGTGGTGAAAGAATTACAACCCCTCAAATACTTCACAGTACCATCTAAAGAGGTCACTTGGCAGACCCAAACAAAATCTTTAGAATTTCTGATGAGACTTACATAAGTTTATGTGTTAAAACAATTATGTAGAAATTGTTCCACTCACATATATTTTTTTTTCCTTTTTATTAATTGTTTTTGAAACACAGACCACAAGAACATAATGAGAACTTAATTTATACATGAAGAAAACTAAAGGAAGAAAAAAGTCACATTAGAAAATATATCTGGTCCGAACAAACACATTAAGCAGGGGAGGGGGAGAACAAAAGAAACCTTCAGCACAGATACAGTGACAATTAACTAAGCAATGTAAAGCCTCAATAACCCTATTAAAAATGTGCCTTTGGGAAAGTGTGATGTATACAGCAATGTGAAGTAGAACGTGGGCATTTGTAATTCAGTCTAACAGGAGTGAATAACGTATTAACTACAGTGAAAGAAGAATACACAGCTACCCCAGTAGATATGTATGGTCATTTCCCATCGTTTTTGGCCCGTGTCAAATTTTAGTCAAGTCAGAACAAACCCCCACACTCAGAAGGGGAAACACCATTTTCTGACAACTGTAACGGACAGAATACTAAAACCTACCAAATAGTTTGTAGGGAAAGAGGTAGGGTGATTTAATACACTACACCTTTTAAAGTAACATTTGAAGTCTTTTAACCAGCCTGTAACAATTTCCTGAGCTACCAATTCTCACCACATGAAATATTTAAACCGCCAACTATTCCTCCCTGATTTACACCACAAGGAACCCTAAGTGTTAAAAATGGAGCATTTAGCAGAGGCTGAGGATTGCATCAGTCTGAAGATAAACACTCAGCAGCAGTGCCATTGGTAACTGATTAGAATTAATCATCATACTGAAACTTTCATGTTGTAGTTTGAGGGAAGAAAAAGCTCCAAATCTAGACTGAACTCCAAAGTACATGAACATTAATCATAGTTTGGGGTTTTTTTTAAATTTCTTTTGGATAAACAAAGGTTTTAATTATACAGGTCCCTGTTTGTTCTGTTTGTTTCCTAATTAGCGAAAAATGGCAAGTCTCCCAATCTAAGCTCTTTCCCTCTGAAGAATTTAACAATACATTTGGACAGGCACATATATTTATTTGGAGACTACACAATGAATAAAATCCCATTTGCACTTAACAGAGCAAAGTTTGCCAGAATTCAGTATGTGAGCCAAGGCTCCATGCTCTGCTAATGGCAAAAATGGCTGTCCCTGCAGTCAAATACTGGATTATGTACTTTCCTCTTGGCAAGTGTAAGCCTGGAAACACCCACGACACCTGTTGTTTATTATAAATGGCTGTATTGAAAATAGACACCTTCCTACTGTGAAAGAAAAAAAAAAAAAAAAGAAAATGAAAGAAAGAACTGCAAGGGGGTTGGAAATTATGGGCAAAGATGGTAACTGTGAACTCCTAAATGATCCTGCTGAAAGTATTTAACTGCAAAGTACATTTATATAAGAACATTCACCTAAAAACCTCAACACACAAAAGCTTTCTGTAAAGATAGTTAAAGAGCATTGTTACTGCAAGTTATCAAAAAAAATGAGATGAAGAAAACTTGTAGAGGTCAGGAGCAAAGCCACAAAACTTCAATTCTCGTGACAGGGCAAATGACCAGAATTCTGTATTGTGTTCAATCTGGACAAGCACATGTTGTTCAGCAGAAATTCTCTCAAAATATTTAACCAATGTAAAGCTGAAGCCAGTATCTTCTCTGTAAGTCTTGCATAATTACTTTCCAGATCATACTTGCATGAGAATATTCAACCACTACCAAGTAACAAGGATATGGAATGTGAACACCTTCAATAATTATTTACTCAGAAGGAAACAAACAAAAAATTAAACAATTCCACAACCACTGAAAATCTCATACAGATTTTACCAATAAGTACAAAAAGATCTGAGTTCTACTCTCGTTTGTTTAGACTGACTCATTCTCCTGAATAATTCTCTTACTCGATCTTCTTCCCCAAAGAAGCCACATCCCAGTTTTTTCTTGTGAAAAATCTTTCTGCAGCAATCACATTGATTTGCCTTTGTCCACAGCTTTTGAGATGATAGTGGAATTATACTGGCACAAGTTTTAACTGTATTAATTCCTACCAGCAGGATACTGTGATCAGATCTCAGGTCCTGATTTTGCTCACTCCTTTTGAGTATGCTTACTTGAGTGAGTGTCTCCTTCAATAAGTCAGTTTACATTAAAAAAAAAAAAATATATATATATATATCTCAGCAGTAACAATGATACTGCAGATCAGATACTAGTTATTTCTTTTAGCTTGCAAATAGCCACAGCAATACATAGGCCGAATAACTTGCAGCACAAAAACTACTCTCTCAGGATCTTTGTGATTAAGCCAAGTATTGTTATCGTGCTCTTCTAATTGTGAGAAACAAAGGCACAGAAAAAGTGTCCATAGGAAATCTACAAAGATCTAGACATTAAAAGTAGACTTCCAAAGTATATCAAATAACCAAATTTAAGATTCTTTTTTCCAGTCAGTTCTTCTATCATTCTTCCAAATGAAACCATGTTTCTCCCACTTCTCAAAGCCTACAACTGATCATCACAGTGGACAATTCACACACACCCCCCAAATACATTTTTATACTCCCCATCTCCTACAGTGCATTCAGCGTATTTTCCCAGTTCCAAAATTGCCTTTGCATTTCTCTAACCCATCATAAAAGGAAGCAAACCTATTTTATGAGTATTTTTGTATAACTTGGCTTTGAGTCTAGCTTCCACACCCATCGATTGAAAGGCAGACCTGCTCAAAGCTGTCAACAGAACAAAGTCAAGCTGAGCTGTGCCATGATTTATGCAGGTAGGGCCAGACCTGTCAGTTCCACTGTCATGACAGCGGGGAGGAATGGAGGGGCACAATTCATACTGCTGAAATCCTGGATTCACTACATCACAAATCCAACACCGATTCCAAAGTGACAGAATGCAGTATGTAATTCAAAAAAAAAAAAACCAAAACATTTCCCTAGCCAACAGCAGGATAAATAAATTGAGAGACAATCTATATTAATATTGGAAGCCTGAAAGCAGACTGCTTATTTTTCTCCCATTTAGATTCCAGACTGAGGCTAAAATATTTTGGTCAAACAGAGGCACAATAAAGAAAAAACACAGTTTGATTTACGATTTAAAGAGAGATCACACCTATTTTAATATTCCTATTTATTAGCATTTCTTACAACTCTGCTAGAATCTAATACCTTCAAAACATAAAAATGCACCTTGACAAACCCACCTTCATTTCACTCCAAGCAGGTTTAATGTAGTTGAAGTTGTACTTCAGTTATTAAATGACTGGTTTGCTACCAATTTCCCAACATTACCCAAGTCATCTGATGAAAATCAGAATCTAAATACTACGCCAGTCCATATTCCAGCTCCTGTCATAACTGATAAATCATGTCATTTGGGGAGGGGAAGAAAAAAAAGAGTTCTGGTCAGCTGCCAAGATTAAACATACTAAATGTAGTGTTTCACCTTGGTGATGCATTTCTATTTATTCTCACAATTAACACATACATTAGCAAAGTGGATCCATATATTATGCGTTCAGACACCTCTGAAACTCTTAGGAAATCTATTATTCAATGCAATCAGGAAATTTATAAATGCAACCAGTATTTCAACTGTAAGAATAAATTGGCCTAGGGCTATCTGTGGAAGACTTGCAAGAAATCTATGTAGACTAGAGGAAATGGCCTGAAGTTGCACCAGGGGAGGTTTAGATTAGACATTAGGAAGAATTTCTTTACCGAAAGAGTAGTCAGGTGCTGGAACGAGTTGCCCAGGGATGTGATGGAGTCACCATCCGTAGAGGTGTTCAAAAAAGGTCTGGATGAGGCACTTTAGGACATGCTCTAGTGGGATGGTGAGGTGTTGTGGGGTTTGGGGCAGGGGAGTGTGGGGTATGTATGTGTGATGCTTGTTTGTTTGTGGTTTAGTGAGTTTTTTGGGTTGATGCTTGGACATGGTGATCTTAGAGGCCTTTTCCAACTGTGACAATTCTGTGATTTGGTGACATAGAGCTAGGCTAACCAGAAAGGTTTCATTGGTCTTTCTGACTTCAGTAGGAAGAACACTGGCATTATGGAGATTCATTGACAGTGGTAACTTTTTCACTAAATTGTCTTAACTTGAATTATTTAAAATTTTCTCTTTTTTAAGGGTTGTGCCAAAGCTGTAAGGTTTTGGAGTAGAAGAGTGACTCTCACTATTTTACAGCACTGTGCCTAGCACAGCTGAATTATAATCTTGCTTGGGGACTCTGAATGTTGCTGTAATATCTACTTGCTGACACTACTAGAACTACAATCTTGAAAGATACTTAACTTTTAGCTTTAGCAAGTATAATTCTTATATGCTGCAGGTTATAATGCTTACAAATATGTTTAGCACTGTTAAGTTCACAAGCAAGATATCTATAGCAGCTGCTTGAACTGCCAGAATCAGCTTAATATAAACTAGCCTTAATACAAGGGAAATGATTGGTATTAATCTACTTGGAGAAATGCAGAGAAGATTCTTTAACATTGTAAGTTTCCTTAACATGATCTGTTTTGAGGCTTCCTTTTTTCTGTTCATAAGTGAAGTAACTTGTGCACACACGAGGCACACGGGAGTCACAGACAATTAAGATGAGAACTGGAATGATTGGTTTCAAGCTTCCAAAGGAAGAGGAAGGGAAACAAGGAGGGGAAACAAGGAGGGGAAAAAAAAGGAAAAAAAAAAAAAAAAAAAAAAAAAAAAAAAAAAAAAAAAAAAAAAAGAAGAATCCACCATCATCTGTCCTCTTCCTTATCAAGGAATCATGTCCACGGCAGTTTCTTTGTTAGCATTTTGCTTCCAGCTACTTGTTAGATTCCTCCCTTGTCCTAGTACGCACCCTCTGCTATCAGACTGTAACTACAAAACAAAAACTCACTGTAGAAAAAAAGGGCATCTAATTGCTTCCTTTCTTGGAGGTGCATCATTCAGTTCTCCTGGACGACTGATACAATCTGACATGAGCATTGTAATTCAATGCATCAACTAGAAAATGTATAAAGACAGCTTTTCTGAAAAGGCAACCACATATTTTTTTTAGAATACAAGAAGGGAATAGTAAGGAAACCTAATGTATGCATTATCTTTACCTTGACAGTAGAAATATATAAAATGTACAGCAGCGAGCAGTATCGTGTATATCATTACACACAAAAATTTAAGTACCTATAAATGTGGACAATAGTTTGATATCTTGGCATCAATATCCTGATATACTGCCAAAGGAACAAACCTGGATCTTAGAAATAGACAATATGTGGTGGAGTTGCTTTTTATTTTTTAAATTAATGATGTGGAGATTATATATAAAAGCCAGGGGAAATGTGCTCTTCTGCAAATAGTAAATATGTATCTCTTCTAATGTTTGCTGAAGATTATACTTTCCTATGAGCAATTCAATTTTAATCCGTTTACATATTGAATAACATCAAAACTAAAGGAAGGCTTTCTATCACTAACATACAAACAAAAGCATTAAGTTGGCTTTAGACATTCAGGGTTTTTTTCCTGATTTTATCCCTAAATTTCCTTCTTCAGGGATTTCTGAACCATACTGGTGTCAGCAAAATACCAGTGCATGCCATTCCAGACTGTTTTGCTAATGTAAGGTCCAAAAATAAAATTTCTGAGAAAATAAGTAACAATCTCCGAGACAAATACGTGACTTTGTCTAGTAGAAGTGGTTAAAGATACTATTTTTTTCTGGACATGCTCAGTGACATGTTTAGGAAAATTAAATATGAAAAACCAGGCACCTAAATCCCCATTTAACAAACTACAATTCTCAAGAAGAGTCACTGGATGTTCTGCTTTCTTGAAAAACAACTCGCTGTGAAAATCAAGTCAGCTTTTTTTACTCTTTTTTAAGATCACACGTGAATTACATTCAGTCATTGTTCAGGATGCAACCACAAGACAATTCTTAGTTATCCATCACTCAAAGGAGCTTATAGGAATACTTCAGATATTTTAAATGAAGCTGAAAGGGTCAGCAAGTGCATATGCATGGACAAGCTGATACCCCATTTTATATACACCTGATCTCATGAAAAACAAGTCAAAACAATCTTTTGTTTTTCTTTACTTTGTTCTGAAATAAGCACCAGGCCATGAATCTGCAAGCAAATGGTCAAGTACTATTCCTCAGCTAATGTAGAAAATCCTCACCATTTCATTTTATCACAAATTATAACACTATGGAAAGGGCAAGTGCCTACAGTCATTACTCAGCCTGATAAAAGAAATCAAACATCAGTACGACTGAATGACAACACACTCCAGTTCATTTCTTCCTTGGAATCCATTAACCTCTTTCATATGAGAGCTCTAACTGATATTTTTTATTTTTTTCTGTATCTAGAAGCAAGGGGGTTTATTATTAGTTACTCTATCACATGCTGGTCTACAAATGTACTCTGCACACAGCCCATAGTTAGAGGGCTCACAAATTAAGTGGCTATCTTCTTTAGTGGCAAGAAAATATCACTATGAAAATAAAGAGGTCATCTGTGTCAGAAACATAAAATTCAAGTTATCTGTCCACTGTAAGAGATAAAGACTTAAAAATCATACATGACGGGGATGGGGGGAAGAATCAACTCTCATTGATAACTGAAAGCTGTGGTTTACTATCTTTGCAAGCCTTCAGCAGCATTGTACTCTGCAAGAAATCAGACTGAAATGAGCAGAGTACCTTGCAGTGCAAGTAAGGGTCAGAGGAGACAGAATAGAAAGAAATACTGAACTGGAAAAAGCACAGCATTGCCTTATGTCCATTGTTCATTGCCATACTGGGTATCTGCTCTACCTAGAGAAAATACAGTCCCGGTAATTTCAGTTCTTGAAATTTATGATGCCTTGAATTAATATCCTACATAAATTATTATGAATATTAAACATCTCTGCATTCCTCCATTTCCTTCACCCCTCGCACAACGTGTAGACATTTATATTTGCCCCTCTGTTATTCCAAAACTAAAGTAAGAAGAGTCAAGCAAGCAGAATGCAAATACCTGCATAGCTATGCTTATTTATTAATAAAAATTAAGGAATGGCATTATGATATGGCAAATACATGATGTTTTAATAGAGTAGCCTTGGGCAGCACTAGTACATGAATAGTGTACACTTCTTTTAGTCAAGCAATTTATGATACATTGCACAGGCCCTATGGGATCTCAGAGCAGCTTTATACAGTCAACTCATGGAACAGAAACACAAATGTTTTTTGCAGACATTTGTAACAGTTCTAAAGTGGTATATTTTCTGCTTATTCCCCCCCACCACCAAAAACAAACAAACAAACAAAAAGCCAGAACAGCAACTGAAAACTCTTGATATTGTTATCCTCACTTCTTACTCCCCACCCACCTGCCACTCATGCACCCTTCAAACCACTGGCACAAAGCCTGTTTTCCTGGCTGGTGAGTGCAACCATACAAAGCCCCCAAGAGCTCCAAGGCAGAGAACCGTGTTGTTTAACCTCCCACGTTCCTTTGTGCTAGGAAATGAATATAAGGATTACTCAAGCTGCTTCGTCTCATGGGTTCTGTTTGCTTGTTCTGAATTTTTCTTCGTTACACTTGTTCAGTGGGTGAGCCTGGGAAACAACTCACAGGAGATGATTGGAATTTAAGAGTTTTGAGTTTAAATTAGGGACGAAGTACTGAACACTATATTCACAAAAAAAGAAAAAGCATAACAAAACCAAAACCAAACCACACTTCTTACCACCAACAGATCCATTCCTTTAAACCAATAACAGCTCACCTCAAAGCTACAACAATTTTCTGCTTCTCACTACTTTGCATAGCTGCTGGCGTACTCTTCGGGGCAAGGACAACCTTTTGAACATCTCCAGCCTTCCCACCCTCAGCACCCTGGAGAGAGAGGCCCACTGCCCCAGTCCTTCCCCTCCTTTCCAGAAAGCCATCAAACCACAGCCCCTTAGGACTATGTCGATCCAGAAAACAAAGAAGGACTTGGTGCAGCTACAAGCTCTGCCCCACAGCCATTCATACCATCTAGTCATTCAGCTGCACTTCTATGAAGTAGCTTGCACATGTCACTACTTATGTCAAGTAGTACAACTGGGAACAGTTCAAGGAACAGGAGAGGCAGGAAATGTGTCCAACTGGAAAAACAGACAAGATGAGGCTGTTGTGGAGCATTTAGCGTTACAGAACCGTGTTGTTCCATAGAACTCACACTCGGTGTTGGGGAATGAGCACTGCCCTTTTTTATTTACAAATCCAGATGTAGCCTCATGGTCTCTGAACAGCAAATAGGCTATTACAATAAGATTATCTGGAGCTATGAATGGCTACCTTCATTTATTTTAAAGGATTTAAGACACGCAGGAGTCCTCAGACACACAAAGGACTTGAAGTTACAAGTTTGCATTTCAAAGAGATTATTGTTTAAAATCCACAACGTACGGTTTGACAACAGCTTAAATATTTGATTTTGCAATAGTTAAAAAAAATGCCTGTCTACTAGCAACACAAGCACTAAACCAGCTACCAAGTGCTGAATGTATGAAAAACCATGTAGCATATAAGCAAAAGTTACACAATTCCTTAGGCATTATATAGTATCAAATGAAACAAACAGTATTTAACAAATTTAATTTTCAGATTAACTGATTTTGTAACCTTCCCTAGATTATTTTTTACCAATAAAGCTTGGCAATTAATAAAATAAAAATCAAGGCTTAATTCGATCATTTCTCCACATCTCACTTGACTTTAAGTGCGCCAGAAAGAAAAGAACAAAGATGCAAATCCTGATACTGTTTCTTTGTAAAACACAAACAAAAGTATTTTGTATTAATAATTTAGCTAAAACATTCTTCATCTATTCTAAAACAAGAAATCCTATGATAGTTGTTGGGTTTTTTAACCATATTTGACAATTAAAATTACTCTTCCCCAAAACCCTAACGATTTCTTTGTTTCTCTTGTGCAGGGTGAAATTTGCTTAAGCAAAATTCAAGATGATCTGTCTAACAATCCAGAGACACTGATAAATTTTTTTCATTAGAAGAATTCAACACTTTCTACATCCAGTAGATACAGTAGCTGTATTTCACACATCAGTTTTTGATCATAATTTATGCACAGACTTTGCCTATTGCAATAACTCCCTAGTAGAAGCAAATAAAAGAACATTACAATTTTACCACTGTGGAAACATAGGCTTGATTTAAATATTACAACCCACCCATGCTCATTCCGATAGCAGTCCTAAGTGACTTGTGTCCTTTAGTCTGTTGATTTAAATAAATAGAATATAAAAGTAATTTGTATCTTTGCCTTTATGTACTCTTCACAAATATAAATTCAAATAAGAGAGTAAAGAGCTTCAAATTAAAAGTAATTTACCTAGGAACAGGGATATGGTATCAGTGTACCTTAGCCATGTTAAGATAACAAAGAAAACCCCGTAGCTGTGTGGTTCAACAACATTGTTAACATTTTTAAGCCCTGAAAAATATAATTCTAGTCTCCTTAAAACAAAATAAAATATTACTAGAGAGATAATAAGCAAGCTAATTGAGCTTTAGGATATCTCAGTCTATGGAATATATTGTCAGCCTTATTCGAGTGTGACAATAGTACCTACTTGTCTCTAAATTATAGCTATGCATTTGCCAACACTGTCTTCTCTGTTGCTGCCTTGATTCAGAAACTGAGTTCCTAATTTCTTCTATATACCACATGCAGTGACACTATTCTCATAGTAGGGAATGGAATATTCTCTTATAGCAGACTCAGGAATTGGAAAACAAAGAGAGTCATTGAAACAGCTACCTAGGGCACAAAAAACACTCACAAACCATTTCCAGAACCTAATTTGCACAAGTCAAACTTTTTTCCTTCAATCCCATACCATATATCAATCTCAAAAAAAACCAAAAAAACCAACCCAAACAAACAAAAAAAACCCCAAACAAACAAACCCCCCAAACCCCCCCCCCAACAAACAAACAACAGTAGCAAAAAATAAACCCAAAAAGTCAACAGGTAGATAAAGAATACTGCACAGATTTACCGCCATCCCATACCTTCTAACTACTGCAAAAAGAAAACTTGTGTACAACATTTCTTTTAAAAGGTGCTCAATGTGTCTAACATCTTAAGATGTGCTTCCAAATTGTTCTAACAGCTGCAAGTTTCTCCCTTCATTAAAGTAAATGATAGAATCAGCTTAAAGAAAGGTTACAGGTTAACACGAAAATAAATCAACACTTAGAAAGGATGAAACATTATGAAATTCTGTAATATTTTAATGAGCTCACCAAGGTACATATGGCATGTGCAGAAAACAGATTCAAGTTTGTCCTTTTGATACTGTTTTTTTCTAATATTACCTGATGTATGCTAGTATGCCCCCCAAATCTTAGTGTTTTTAATGAAAACAGATTTCAGTTTATGAATATATTTCTGGAACCAGAAAAGTGTAAAACATCAAAGACCTATCATGTCACTAACACATCTGTCAAAAAATGATGCAGAAATTCTTATTCCAGTGCACTGGCCTGTTTAGTTCAATTATAATGAGATGAGGCTTTCATCATTTCCCATTTGGAAGCGGTTTCATCATTTGCTGAAATTCACTCTTCAGGTGTTTTTGGTCCTAAAATACAACATCAAGTCCTTTTTTCTTCGATTTTTCCTTGCTGCTCTCAAGATTTATATTTTGTATTAGGGAAAACAATCTCTATCCTTCCTGGGTGTTTGCACCACTCAATCACTTGCATGTGGTTATCCACTTCTTAGAGCAAATATCTCATCTCCTATAGCTACCTATGGAAAAATTTAGATTGAATTCTGCTAAGTATCTTACCCATTTGGATTATATTTGCTCTTTCAGTAAGAAGGGAAGCCAAATATCCTTTTTATAGCTTTTTAGCACACTATCTCTTCACAAGAGGTGACAGAGTCAAGAAATCAGATTAATGCAGTCATTTGGTGTGTGGCAATATTAAGACTTATATTGGAGCATTTACCTCGAAGAGGTTTTTGATAATGAAAACTCGTCTGCTATGGTCTTGCCATTTTGATAGTACTACCTATTATGGAATCTACTGTTCTGAACAGCAGTGTTTGAAGGCTGCAAAATTTGAACAGAAAAAGCAGTACATTCCCTGCTCCACAGCAGACATACTTCAGCATTCCCAGGACTCACTTTCATATGCAGTATCTAGGAAAAAGCTTTGCCAATCTTATGAGGCTGTCTTTCCTATAATCTGTCTGCACCCTTTTGCAAGGGTGACTTCAATTCTGCCCTTGAAGCATGGTTCCAATATTGTTGCCAAGATGAACAAAATTCTTCCTTGTCCTGTATTTCTCTTATCAGAATTTCTGTAGACAATCTTCAGCCAGTTCTGCTGGCATGATGTCTTTTGCTTTCCAATTACATTTTTCAGCAACACAATAGAATACAGCCCCACAGAGGAGTCTCAGCTGTGCTTATTGTGGTACCAACAGCTATCTTATGAGGCTATCATCAGTTGACACAGATACTAATCTAACAAGATATTGGCAATGTGACCTGCAGATATACTGAGCTTTGACTTACTTCTGAAGCAGCAGCAACATACAAAAAAGTGCTAGAGATAAAAAAATATTTTTTGTGGAACCAGTGTGCATAAAGCCTTTCCACAGACCACTGCCTTGCTGATGCCCTTGAATCTTTCCAGGCTTCCCTAGGCCTTAGTGGAGAAGAGTCCTGACCCAGAAGAATGAATGCAGAGGAAGTTTTCCACTCCCTGCTTACTATGGTTAGTGCCTAAATGAGAGGCGAACTTGAAAGTACTTCAAATTCCCACCACATTACAAGCCATGTCATGGATCTCTACTTAATACACTACTTTTTTAGAAAAAGCATCTTTATGTCACTTACTGAAATGATACTTTCTAATTTAATAGTCTTAATTACTCCTAGATGCCAGTAATGTCAGAAATAGAGTTAATCCAAACCCTGACTAATATAAAGAACTAACCATTAATCGTTCGTTTTATCAGGGACATTTTACAGTTCTCACACACAAGCCTCTTGGGGTTTTTTTTTTTTCTATTTTTTTTTAATCATCATCTGCAGATCATCAAGAGAAAAAGAGCCTGGTTCCTCTTCAAGAACAAACAAACTCTTATTATTACCCTAACTACTTCTGTTGGTCTGTAAGCTACCAGTGTAACATAAGTGATCAGAAGTAAACAGGGTAAATGAAATAGAAATTTACTGCTATACAAAGCAAGCATCCTTGTACACAGTTTTCCTCATTTCCCAAAACAATGCAAAGCAAAACAAGTATCAGCTCCACTAAGAAGTGGTCTCTGATTTTGCAGACAAGAAAATTTAATGCACTAACAGAAGCAATAGTGTCCCAGGCACTGAACGTATTAACAACTTTTAAGAAGCATTAACAGCTTCTATTCATCCCATGAGCATAAGATTTTATTGTGCTACTTAATATTACCTTGGAACTGTTCTGTAACAATGGTTATTAGGAAAAGTCTCAGTATAAAGCTTCAGGGTGATCATCGGTCAGTCCACAAGCAAGAGAACAAGTCATATTGGAGTATACAGGAAACTTAACTATAGGCAACGCTTGGTATTCTCCCACATCCCAAAGAATCTGTAACATTTCCAATTTAATATCTCTGTCCTTCATACATATATTTTATTGTACACTCCCTGCGGTACCAAACTGCACTTTTTGGGGGACTTTGAAAGCACCTCTCATGCTTTGGCAAGTACTGCAATAAATTATAATTGGCCTGAGAATCTTTAAAATGTACATTTTTTGGCCGTCCCCATCTCCCTTAAGTAACCGCAGTCTATCATGTCCGTTTCATAGCATCTGAGCACTGTGGACAAGTGAATAATTAGCTTTAGCGGGAATAGCCAGATTTATGTTAGTAAAAATTTAACTCCTAGAAAGCTCAGCAACTCAAGAGATGGATTTCTCTCTTCATGCAACACTAATCTTAGTTCATATTTCCCACGTAGTTGAGACAAATTGATAAAAATGGACATGATTTAATTAAAATCTGAAGCCGTCAGAGTTCTTGTCTCCTAAATGACATTTCTAATGAAAATGAAAAAGACTATTTCTAAAAATTGCAAGCACTAGATTTCTATTTTTTTTTTAATTAATAAATAACCTATGAATAGAGTCTTCCTTGTAGTAACA
The DNA here is from genome assembly GCA_025345505.1 of Todiramphus chloris collaris. Lineage (NCBI taxonomy): Eukaryota > Metazoa > Chordata > Aves > Coraciiformes > Alcedinidae > Todiramphus > Todiramphus chloris. The sequence goes on along the minus strand of JANVCC010000049.1, from coordinate 6,300,931 downwards.
GAGGTAGACAGGAATGAAAACTTTTAGGATCCTCCTCCCCAGCACAGATGACATGTTAGCAGAGCATTTTTCTATAGGTCCACAAAAAAAAAAAAAAGTCAAGCCCACTTAAAAGCACGGAATGAAGGCTAATGGTCATTCCAAGCATCCTGAAGTAGCTGCCCAACACAGTGAAAAGAGGTAGCCCAATATAAGGCACACTTTTGTCAGCATTTTAATGTAACAGGTGACCAATATCCCAACAATGCATAGCAGTGGGTATTAGCATTTGTCCTGTGAAAATTCTGAAGGTTGAAATGTTTAGTTTCCTATCTGTCTCCTACCCTGAGGGACAGCAAATAAAAATGGGAAGAATAAAAGTGTTTCTTTTTTTCCCCCCATGTTAATCATTGTTGCATTTCAGATATGAAATCAAATTTTTTTTTTAGCAGCCAAATATAAGCAGATGATTTTGAGCTTGTTGTTTTCTTTTAATGCTCATATAGACATAAATTCAAGTACCTTAGGGTATGGCTTTTGTGCAGCATATTTTTTTAGTTTTCTTCTTTAGTATGGATTTGCTTTTTGACTTTGTAAAACATCAGTTAAAAACTGCACTTGCAGGACTTCTGCGGAATACAACACTGAGCACATTCACAGAGAGAGCATCTAAGAGGAAAACCCCTCCCTCTGCCAACACAGCTCTCCGAGACTCATATGCTGGATCAAAAGATATCTCCCCTACAGGGAAATGTGTAGGCCATCCAAGTTTAAGTATGAAGTGGAAAGAAAGAGAAAGAGAACCCCCAGCACAACACATCTTTTATCATAAATCACCAGCTACAGTAAGAATGCAATATGAAGTCTCCCTTTACTGAAAGGATCTCAGCATTCACGACTTCATGGCTGCAGCAAACTGCGTTTGTAAGAAAAGGACACTACAAAAAGGTCACCAGCTAGTACCTCAGTATGCACACAAAGATTGCTTCACAGTACAACGTCAAACCTCTATGGAATTGATGGAAAAAATAATAAGAAAATTAACCCAAAATAAACACCCAGCAACTATGTTCTGTCACTCACTGTTCTTCATATGCATAAAGCAAAAGAACATTGTGCTTTAAAAATATCTATTGGTTTCTATTTCCAGAAAGTGTCGAGCAGAAGTTAGCAAAGGTATTTTGTCTTATCTCAGCTCTAGTTATCTGTGAGCCACAACTGTATCCCTATTTTAGGACCCTCCTATCAGGCCATCCATATACTCTGACATGCCAGCAGACAGACCTCAGGGATATGCTCCCTGACCTGATGCTCTCCCATGACAACAGCCCCATGTGCCTTTTCATTCCTCCTTTCAGACATAATCTCTCATTTTATCTTTCTTTGCAGTTGCCCATGTTGCCCTCCCTTCCCAGAGATGGAAGACACAGGAAGGAAGAACAGGAGTACTGAAGTTACTGTGTTATCACATTGCAGGTGGAAACAATGAAAAAAAAGATGAATAAAAACTAAAAAAAAAAAAAAAAAACAACTTCAGTCATTACTCCACATGAACAATGAACAATTCACTTCCAGGTCAATCCTGGCAATTGAAATTGCCTGTCAAACCCTACTACTACATGAGAGGCCAGGGGTATTAGAATAACCAGTACTGAGAGAAATTGAAATTACACCAGCTCCATCCTGCCCTACATGTTCAGGTGCTGAGTTGGAGGGGGGGGGGTGGGGGAGGCGGAGATATAAGCATGTCCTCTGTAGGCAATGCAAAGTGGAAGTCTCTTCACCTGTGAATGTTAGGACACATTTACACCCCAAGTATAAATGGACATGGAAGCTACCCTCTCCAAGAGAAGATAAAAAGCAAGTAACACAAAACAGACCAGAATAGTCTACTGTTTTGTGATAACAGTTTGTTGCTTAAATCACTCATTGTCAAGACAGAGCAACTTGAACAGTAATATTTTACCACAGCTGCCTTAAGAGCTTATATGCATGCAACAAACTTCTGACTTGGAATTAGTCTGAAAAGCCAAAGATTTGAAAGACTAATGTATTTATTTTTCTAATGAGGCAGGAGAGGAATAAGCGTAGCAAAACAATCTGTACTTAGATGGTTTTCCTCAGTACCATTCCTGAAGGGAATAAAAGCTACATTAATACTTGAAAATATCTTTATTCACTCCTCACAGCACAACTAAAGATCTATTTCAGAATTAGAAGTAAATGCAAACAAAGGAAACAAAGAAATTTTCTTTTTTCAGCTAGCCTCACACAAAAACATACATGAAACAAAACAAAACAAAAAAATCAGTGTCAATTTCGTTGCTACAGGAAGTAATGAACTTTCAACAGAATCTTGATTCAAAGTGTGTAAAATAAGAAGATTCTGTATATTGTCTGAGGTAATCTCTGTTTTTGATACTATTGTGTATTATAAAGTAGAAAGCCAGTAATCTGTTCTTTATTTAATGATGTTGCACTTTATATGCAAAAGAACACTTCTATTTTTTGCAGTCCACCAATAACAGAGAAAACATGTATTATTGATTAGTTGTCTTCTTTTGAATTAAAAATGTGTTGAAATTGTCCATGGAGTTACTAAGAATTTGAGGCTTTTTCAGAATCATAGTAAATGCAAATCTGGCTTTTAGAATAGAAAGGAAAAAAACAAGATTTTTATTAGAATTAATTTTTTGGCAGTAAAAAACCAGACAAACAAAAACAACCCTACAAACAACCACAAACCAAGAACCAATTGCCAGATATAGCTGGACAGTGAGTAACTTAGTTTCTACTGAATTGGGATTTTACAGAGAATGGAGGTGGCCAAGTAGCAGTAGTTACATGGATGAAAAAAATATGCAGAAAATATACAGGCATTATCTCCCCAGTCTCCCAAAGCTGTAAAATATCAAGCTGTATTTCTCAGTAGAAGATTTTCCAGCTCTCTTTTTTCAAACTAAATTTCTCTTTTCACAGGAATTTCCTGCTGTCAAATTATACAGACCCTAGACCACCTTCTTGGTTCCAGTAAAGCACACATTAAGTGCTTCGCTGTCTCTACATGCTGCACATGGAGCCTGTGCATCTAATTAACGACACTTGGCTTAATCACTTGACAATATGACACCCAGAAATGTTAAAGTGCTTGATCTTAATCCCTAGTAAGGGCTCTTGATTCTGGGGCTAGTTACCTCACTAAATGCAGCTGGAGTTGACCAGTGCCAGACCTAGTTCTGACTGAGCTACTTGTCTTTTTGCTTTCCCTTCTCCCTTCCACTCTCCTCCCCATACAGTTGCTACAATCATTGCTCTCTCTTTCACCTCTTAAAATACTCCCACTCAACCCACCTCTGAAAAGGTCTCCCCATTCCAACCCCGTAAAATCCCCCATCTATAAACTTCTTCATCTATAAACTACTTCTGTACTACACTCAAGCTTTCTTCCTCTCACCTGAAGATTCCCTTCTGCCTTTAATTATACCTTTTGAGCTTTTTCTCACACCTATGGCCATAAGTGAAGGCCTTTTTTTATTATCTTGCCTATTACTCTCTATTCGTGGAGAAATGAACACATTTTAACAAATCAAAAATGCATGAAAAATTCATTCATTCATGTGTTTGTACAAGTCTTTTACGACAAAATTATGAATCCTTGGTTTGCCATATTTTAGAATCTGTCCAATTAATAGCAGAAATCCTAATTTGTAAAAAGCAAATTGACCTACTGTACTGTTCAAGATGGTATCTTTATTTAGAATGAGTTTAGAAAGGAATCCAGAAGGCTGTTTAAAAAATAGACAATATACCATTGGGAGATGTTTTATTCATACAGACATTGTGAGAAAAGGATTGAAAACACTGAAGACTTAATTATAATCTCGAAATTAATGAAACAATTATGCTTTTTTCTCTAGGCAACATATGAACTTTTAACATAGGCTGGGTCAGTACTGGGCTACAGATTTTGAGGAAAGAATTAGAAGTAACAAGGTTGCAGATCTATTCCCCTTTTTTTCCTGGATTTATCTGTTTTGTTTGTTTAAAGCAAAACTATAAAATCGTAGAAAAAGTTACATTTTTTTCAATATGGATTCCCTGCAATTCTGGAACAGGCTGTGTTGTTTGACCTTTAGGCAACAATACAGGAATTCATACAACTGTGGAAGTGCATTTTCCACATGAAAGGAAGGACTATAAAATGAGGGGGAACCTTTTACCCACCCCAGAGCAAGCATGTAGAGAGTGGGGAGGAAGGATGAACAAACTCCTCTTTCATCTTGTGCCTTCCTGTGAAGCACAGCAGTGATGGTAGAAATACAAACTGGATAAAGCAACTATGGCCTGGCATAGGAAGAAGTATTTAATATATAGGAATGACCACAGTCAAACTAATTCAGAGGCCTACTAATAAATGTGGTCAAAGGCTGCTACCCAGCAATACCTATAAAAGACATCATGAAAGGCACTTCTAAGCACTCTTCTTAATACCTTTGGAAACATTTGATAAAGATTCTGGGGTTGCAATTGCTGCGAGAGCTACAACAAATCTGGCATTAATACCTTCTGCTTTTTAAATTAGAAACAAGGATCTAGTGAAGTGGTATGGTTCTACTGGACCTAGTATGTTCTTCATATCATTCTGAACACAAAAAGCATTATAAAATGATTGGGACATGCTAAAATTTTATATACAATGCTTTTGTTTCTTTTTATGTCTCCTCTGTTCATTTTCTACTTATTTGCTGCTGAATGCTACACCGATGAACATTAATTACTGATATAAATTAAGTAAAAGTCGCAGCATGGCCAAAACTATGAGGCCTACAGCTTTGTAGCCCACTGAACACAGTACAGCTGTTCCTCCCAAGAGGCTGCGTGGGAGGTTAACACAGGTCTCAGGTTTTTGCCTGTTAAACTCAGCAATTGTCTGATGACCACTACCTAATTTATTTTAGTCTTTGTACGAATGTGGTGTTACGTCTATTGTCATATACATATACTATCAGGTAGTAATAACAGTTTCTCTGTGCAGAATGAACTGTCCACAATCCCAGTATAATATTGCAATGTAAAGGATTAGAGTCATAGGATAAGAACACAAGCCCTGAAAGCGTAAGCTCAAGATAACGGAGGTCATACTAAGCAAGCACTAATCAATCATTGGTCAAATGCTACACAGCTTTAGGAAATGGAGAAGTCTAGTTTAAGGAATAAAGTGAAATAAGATCAACTATTCAGTATGTGTAAAACACATAATACGTAATCAATTCACATGGGAGATTTGCAGATGCAAGAACATGACATAAAACAAACATATAAACACCAAGGACACAAAACTGACTCCCAGAGCAGACCCAAAAGCAAGATGCCACCAACATCATACTGCTCCTGCAGAAAGCAACCCCCACTACCCATGTCCTCCTTCACACGAAGGACTGGGTCACTGACAATTCTTGTAACTGAGGTTACAGAGTCATGTTGTTGGGATGCTGGGGCAGTCAATTTTTATCTCCTGTACAGCTTACACACCCCACAGAGGTTAGCAGCCTCTCTGGCAAAACCACATATGATTACTCTGCTTCGCTTCACACGCAAGGGAAGAGAAACAAAAAGGAAAACCAATCCATGAAAAATGACAACGTTTAACATAAGCAAGGAGTGAAATGTAGAAATTTTGTTTTCCTCACAAAGAGCTCAAAAAGCATGGTTTTAAAGTGGAGAAAGCAAGAAACCTTTTGTTTAATGACTTATGCTGTATATTGGAGATTTGAGATCTTTTATTACAGTTTTGGCCTAAGCTAACTGACCTGGAATAACTAATCAGTTATTCCATGTCTTAGCTTGTCCATCTAAAAAGAAATAGACTCTCACCTGAAAAGCCTTGAGAGATGACTTTGATTATTTTTTTTTTTTTAATAGAAGTGCAAATTCATACTGCAGATTCACAAATTGCAATGCATTTCAAACAACTGGAATTTAAATAAGCCTGCTTTGATCGTCCAGGAGAATCCTGGAGACTTCCTGTTCTTAAAACTAGATTTTCAGGTTTGAAGAATATAATTCCAGCAAGTATTGCTATTACAATGTGAAGTGTCTTATGTTTTTGTTATTTGTAAACAAATAAATTCTTTATTAAAGAAAAAAATAATAAAGAATCACACTTATTGTGCTGCTTGAGACATGTGCTAACACCATCAATGAGTTTTGTCTTTCTTTTATTCACGTTAGCATTTGCAACTGAGCAAGATACAGCTCAACATTTAAGAAAGTCACGGTATCACACAGGTAATGACTTCATCAATTCTCAAGATGATTCCTCACTTATTACTTTGCAGGGGGAAACAAAACACATAACAAACCAGCTGGACTAAAAATCTCTTCAGCTTTCACTCTGACCCAGATGTAATTTATTTTTAAATGGGGTGGAAAAAATGCATACAATTGTAAGAGTTACCTAAGCATTTAAAATGTAAGTTTCAGCGATTAAAACTGTGTCCCAGACACGTTCTCCAAATTAATATGCCTTTAAAGGATGTTTGAAATAGCAACACACACCTGGCATAGTGAAAAGAAATGCTTTTAAAACAGAGATGTAATGATGTGGAAATAAAATGTAAGGTCAGTGCAATATTTTGTATCGAATCACTTCCCCAAGAAGGTGATGTTCAGATTGTTTTGGGTGCCCTGGTTCTCCTAGTAAACCTGTTCTTTTGTAACTAGTACAAGAAAAACAAGTAGCAAATCCACTTTGCCAAAAGAAAAGAAAAGGTGCAAAATAAAGGGTATTAGGAGTCATTCTCTTATGGAACAGCTTAAAAAAAAGAAAAAAAAGAAAAGAAAAAAAATCTCATCTGCCTTGCAAACACTGTATTTCATTGCAATTGAATTATCCCTCCTGTCCTTAAAAAAAAACACGTAAGGGGACACATTGCATTTACCAGAGAATACTACAGGACTGGCAGCTACTGTGGGACAGCAAAAGCCCAGCAAATTATTACCTTTACTGAAGTATGCACCACAGAGGTACCAGTTGGCATGCTTTATATTCACATACATTACACGTATTACACATAGCAGACGCTTGGTATTGTAGTCAAGCTGTACTTCTGGAACAACTTCTAAGGAAACCGGAGCCCAGCAAGATTTGCCCCACAGAGCTAGGTTGGGTACAACAGTCACCCCTGTCAAATGATTAAATAGCAAGTACACTATTCATGCAGTACCCATATGACTTCTGCATCCTGTGTCTTACTTCATTTCCTTCACTCACCCACCACATCAGTAGAAAGCATGCAGGTCAGAGCAGTTAAGAAAAACTGAAGTTATCTATGTCTATTTTAAAAAGTCTGTTCTTTTTCAAATGCATTATCATCCCTCTGGCTAAGACCATCTGCAAATTCTGTTGCTCCATGAAAGTTCACATAGAAACGTGCTGAACAAAATATCAGACAGAGTTTCAAAATGTGAATGGGTAATGCTGCACTGGTAAGAAGGTTTCTGGTAAAGGCACGGCTATACAGGCACAACTGGCAGGAAAATCAGGCCTTCAGAATTAGGGAGAAAAAGTTTTGTCTGTTTTGACACATAACGATTTTCACTAAAAATATTTTTTTAAAAGCAATGTCATCTTTCGCATTTAATGATGTTCCTCACAAAGCCAGAAGAGTGGAGCACTGCAGTGGGGGTCTGGGTTTTTCAAAAGAACTATTTGAAGTTAATGCCATTGTAACTGAGTTTTGGAGCAAAGTTTTACTGGAGAGCTAATTACAGCAAGCTAAGAATGCCTCCAGTTTAAAAGTTACTTGATCCCTCACGGTAGAACTGTGGGTACTGACTTTCTCACCCTCTTACTAAAGTGCAAGCTGTTAAAAATGCTAATTGTCTGAATTCACAAAATTCTCCCTTCAAAGAGAAATAAAACTGTTTTGAAAGGCATCTTTGGAATACAATCTTGATTCTAAAAGAGCCTATTTAGAGAAAATGGGATCCATAAATGTCAACACCACCTGTAGTCTGCCTGAAAATGTGCCTGCTTTCTGACAACAGCATTGATAAGCCACAGGCAGACTAGAACAAACATCCCTTACTTTCAACTGTTAGACAAAGGTTGAAGGAAGTGACTGGTACCAGGAAATTCTCTCTTTCTAATTTGTTTCAACAGAAAACTGCAAATACAAGTCTAAGTGTGAAACAGTGCTAAATAAAATTCAGTAGATGAGCATTTTTCCCTAAGAAGCCAGGAAGGTTATGAGAAGCCTTCTTGGGTTTGGTGACAGTGTCTGTAAATCAGTGCAAAACCATGCAAACATTAAAGGCAAGTTGTCTGCCGAGTGCATTGTGACCACGAGAAAAAGCTGCATGAGTACATGAGACGTAGACATTCTGACAATGCAAACGAGAATATTCTGTCTTCTACTTATAGAAAGGACATGACAGAAACACCCCTTAAGCAGGCAGAACACCTTAAAGAGGTTATGAAATAAATGTTTTACATTAAACTAGTGAATATGGCTCTTCCAGTTATGAAGAATGCAATTTCGGTATTGTGATAAGCATAGATAAAAAGAACAAAGGAAAACCAGCTATAAGTAGAAAAGTTTTTTTGTCTGCTGCAGATTTCCTGGGGGATTTTTGATAATGGATGTCATTTTTATACAGGACTTTTGTCACTAAATTATAATGAAAGAAAAATGGGTTTAAACCCAAAAAGCAAATAAACACTTAAAAAAATATGCCTATAAAGCTATAAACATTTTTGTGGTCATGTTTGCAATGAAAAGTGATCATAACAACACAAAGAGATCAAAATGTGATGCTCTAATGAACCTTTTACTATTATTTCTTTCTTATTTTGATTGCTAGGTTATTTGTAGGCAGAGAAAAAGAAACAGGACTGAGAAAGGAAACCTGAAGTCAAGTAGCATCACAGTCCTCTATGAAACATTCATTAGTACTCCAACAGGACAGTTTCCATGATGTTTTGCAGGAAAGTATTTGAGGGGAAGGAAAAAGGAAAAGAAAACAAGCAGATCACAGGAGTTACCATGCAAAAAGTAAGGTCAATGACCTATTTAGGCCAGTATTTTGCTAACAATTGCCAGGACTTTTGAATATGCAAATGATATCGTAGCAGATTATTACAGGGGTTACAAACACACCTGGACATGGAGCAGAGAATGTACCAAGGATCTTACTCTCAGGAACCGCTGTCACAGTCTCACACTGGGGAGTCACTGCAAGGTTTTGCCTTGTTTCATATCTTCCCCTGCCCTCTCTTTGAAAAAGTCAGTATATCTGACCCATGCAAAGCCTGGAACATTCATGCGGATCTTCAGACTATGAATTCCTCAGTGGTTACAAGAGCTGAGTGTGTGAGGGGAAGATCTAATGTGCAATTTAACATTTCCCCACAACTGTTCGTTTCCCACAGTATGTTAAATGTACTGTCCAATTCAGCTTCAAATAAAAGCAAGCCAAAGGCCTTCAAAACCACTTCAGACAGATTATTGCAAAGTCTAATACGTTTTATTGGTTCTAAGTAAAAGGCTTTCTTTCATTAGCTTAATTTAATTCCCTTAGTGAGTTGCTATTCTTTTAAATCTACCAAAATATTCCAATTATTCCACAGTGGTTATAAAAGAGCCTTTGAATACTTGTTGATATTTCCTTTCAGTTAGACAGCCTTTTACAAATCTAGGCCAAACTCTATTACTGTAAATCAAGATGGCAATATTGAAACCAATTACAGCAAACATCACTCTGGCACGCTACTAGGATCCAGGTGGAGGTAGCACTAGAAAGATGGACAAAACAGGATACACATGCATTGTGCTTCAGCTGTTCATTTTGCCAAAGGATGACTAAGGATGGAAATCCAGCTCTATTTGAAAAGCTAGCAACACTTCTTGTTTTGCAAAAATCACTCAGGGAGTATTTGCAAATGCATTTTGGTTGTCCACATTATTTTTTAATTTATTTTTATTTTTTTCCTCTTTTCTCCATACAGCTGAAGCTGTGACTGCCCAAGTTTCAAACAACTACTAGAAAGTTAACTGTTCTGGAACATCAGACGGGGCTTTCTTAACCTGCTTTCACTAATTTAATAGATAAAATAAACTCATGTGAAGAGGTTATTTCTACCAGTTCTCATTTTCTCTTTCAATTAGTAGAGATGCCTGCACTTTGCATGCACCAATTGAGCAACTTTTATTCTTTTTACCTAATAAAAGAATTGCACGATTCTCTGGAGCCTAGAGACATGCATGATATCAGACATTACTTTGACACGAGTGAAATTTTTTCTTTCCTAAATGCTTCTATGATTTTTTTATTAATCATCTCATCACACACACTCATTAACAATATTGATTTAACCACAAATGAAACCAAACTCTTAAATAGCTACTGAGCAAGCAGAGCACAGACAATAGGAGCAAAGACTTGCCCTGTCCCAAACAGCCCTACTTAGGTCTCTCAACACACATTGAAAAATCGTATAATTTGTACGCACGGTTGAAAAAAAAATCAGCCTGTATCATTTGCTTTGAAACTATTATAAAGGACATAAAACAACAGCAGTTAAAATGGGAATCCTTGATTTTGATATATAAAAAGAGGATATTTGCATACTATCAGTCTCTTCCCTTCTTCTGACATCCCCTATTATCTGAAAGTCAAGATAAAAAGCAAAAGGAGGAAATAGCTTCTGAATGTCACCTTAGCTGAAAGGTCTTGCCAGGATATAGATGAGCAGGGATCACCTTCCTCAGCATGAAGGGAGGACAGATGTTCAAAGAACTACCTTTGGTGATGAAGTCTCATAGACAATGCAAAATAGATATGGCTTATCTCACTGCGGAACACTCTTGAAGCACTAGAGACTGACAGCACTGCCGACCTTTTTTTTTGTTGTTGTTTTTTCAGTTGCAAGGCACAAACAAGAAAGATTACCTTCAGTAGTTAAAGCACTTTTCCACTTAGTCGTATATTTATATTAAACTTGAGATAGAAACCAGGCCTCTCAAAATTCTAGATAAGAATATCTCATGAGAATTAACATATTTCCTGCTTCCATCTGTAAGGTCATTAAAGCTCCAATCTGTTCAAAACCAGAAAGTCAGGCCCAAGTGGAAATGTCTCAATCTGATTTTCATACAACTCAGAGATAGTTACCCAGATTTCTAATTTAATACCAGGTTGGGTCAGCTATAAATTCTACATTCTATAATAGTCACACTACTTTCTAACATAATGAGCCAAGATTCAGGTTTCGAATGTTTGTGGCTATAAATTGTTCACAAAGTGGATGTTTACTCAAGTCCACTTATGTTGAGAAAACAAAGAAAAGTTTGCAAGTTTCCCAAAGGGCAGAAATAAAATTTGAAGGCATGATGCTGAATACCTGTTTCGGTCCCCGAAGCAGAACATTGATTTTAACAGTGTCAGACTTGGTCTGGTAAGCTCTGGTTTGCTGACACTGCCCTGCTGCTTCCATTTCCAGAGCCTGTGGGCACAGGGTTCTTTGCACTGGGAACTGTGTGGTGTAGATGGGCTTTGAGTTGCTTCTAACTTACCCAGTTAAAGAGAACGAAGTCTGCTTGTTTAAGAGAAGATCTGGGCTAATTTTTGTGCCTCAAAGCCATTTCCATCCCCCCACTCCCTCCAAAACTTCCATGTCTACAACTTTTTTTAAAAAATAAATTTCACTGGATTTCCTATAGAAATGTCAAAGGAAAGGTTAAACTGCTCCTGTCTCATTCATCAGAATTATTTCCTTTCCTTTTGCCATACTTTTTCTTTCACAAAATAAAGTGGTAGATGATTAGAAATAGCAGTAAATGACAAATACCAAAGTTTTATATTCAATCAAAAAACCCGCAGTCGGATCAAGTAGAAAAAACCCTACCAGTTGACACTAGAATTTTTTCCTTATATATCTGATTTCTGACATTCAAGAATGTGACCTTCAAAATTAATTTCCTTTTCAGGCTGATTTTTTCTGTTCCTTCTTGTTTAACAGTTAAAATATCTCATAAGCACACACAGTATATCAAAGGAGACAACTACCATAACACAGACCTTACTTTATTTTTCTCTATTTGCTCAAGTTTTCATCTCATCTGATGCACCTGCTTCGAGGTGATGTTTAAACAAAATTCAATCACGTTAATAAAATTTTCCCATATTTATTTATTTTAAACCAGCACCTGTTATCTCTCAAACTCCGTCTGTTTGCTGTACCTTCTGTGATTTCATAGCAGCTCACTCTGGAGTTGAATTTGGCATATCTGAAGTTTTTAAGGCAATACTCACCATGCCTCAGTCCACTTAATTGCACACTATGTGCAGGGGAACAGAGGGTAGAATTTAGAAGCAAGGAAATGGCATCTTTTCTGTTGTTCCTAGTTTTATGTAGTTGTTGATTTTTTTTTGTTTGATTGCTTGTTTGGGGGTGGGGGAAGTTGTTGGTTCACTTTTTTTACACCCTGAATCAGGAAGACATAAACAAGGCACGTGATGAATTATATTACTACCATGAAACTGGACAAATAATCATTGAAAGAGTGGTTCTCCATGTGAAAAGCAGGCTAATGCCTCTGCAAGAATAAACACAGAAGACCCTGAAGATGTCAGTAAGTGCATTTAACTGCTCGCTTTCCATTACTGCTTAAGAGAATTTAACTATTTCCAGTTTCCATCTGGAGTGCAATTCCAATGTAATAATAGAGTCAAGCAAGAGAGATTAAAATGCAAGCAGCCAAATCTAGCTTTTGAGTTTCTTAAAATGTCAAGAATTTAGATCCAAACTTATGATTTAGTGACATAGGCTATGTGTAAAATATACATATTACAGCCAAAGGACTATAAAAATTAACAGGCCTAATTTCAAGTACCTTTACAAATTAGGAGATTAAAGGGAGTTTAACATATAACTTCCCATGTCTGCATAATGGGAAGCAGTTTGTATATTTTTTTACCAAGTAAATGATTCACTTATAAGCTGCATGAAAGAAGCAGGTATGTGATTTTAGAACTGTTGCCTGAACATATACTCTGCAACTAGCTATCCCAGGAGATAAACGCTTCTCTCCTGACTTCAGCCATCCAGATATTATGTCATTTTTACCAAAGCTTTGTTCACAGAAATCCCAGCAGTCACTCCTACACAAGCAGTACGAAGAGCAGACTACAGACCATTTCAGTAACCCATGACAGCATGGTGTACACTCTTTCCACTCCATTCTAAAAGAAGGAAGGCTGGGATAAGGCAGAAACCCAGGATGCTGGTTTAAAAGAATCTTCAGAAAGAGAAGAACCTCAAAAGTTTTGTTGTGATGGGGCAAAGCACCACAAGAACTAGTTTTACCAGACAGTAAGTTAGGAAGAAAGCCATTGAGGTCCAGATTCTTCTACTCCTATCAACATGACATTTATTACCTGCATTGCGGTAATGCCCACGAGTATCAGTAAGACGGAGATCACATTGTAGTAGCCACTGTTAAATATTTATGGGCACTACTCAAGGGTTAAGACACTCTTGAAAAATTGAAATAACTCACCTACTCCCAGGTACAATCTTTGAAAGCTGAATTATCAACATAAAAGCACTTTCAGCTACTTGAATAACATGCAGAGGTGAAAAGCACCATAGCCCAGATGAAAGATGTGTTGCTTGTCAGTACCATTGTTTTTTTTTTTTAATCTTTTTTAAACTTTTCCTACCTCTAGCTAGGAAATAGAAGAGAAAGGTGCATGCTGAGGGGCTAAAAGACTCTTCATCTTGCCTTCCCACTCATAATCTTAAGATGACTGTCAAAAGATTTTTAATTTCCTGTGCTACAGAGATCAGGTTAATCTTCAGTGATAGGTGTTAACAAAATCCTATAAGCAGAGCTAAATTCTATGCACTGAAACTTAAAATCATTGACATCCATCATTAGTAATTATTCCTATGCCCAAATAAACCTTTTTATATGACAATCAGTACATATGTTAACTGTAATTCTGAAGTGCGTGTGTTACCACTGAATTAAGTAGTAACACTACTCTGTTAAGTATTTACAATTCGTTCTGGACAGTTAGTGAGCTTTTGGGGTTTAGAACCTTCTGAGTTTTTCCAGAATCTAAATCTGACAATAATATGCAAGAATTCTTAAAGTGAAAGCCACTCATACTAAAACCCCTAAAATGTATTGGCATGAAGATAGCTGATCAGATCCAGTAAAGACTTTGCATCTCTGTCTAACTAGGCAACATTCAGTCTTGAATTTATTTTCATTTGTACAGACTAAAGTAGCACCACGGAGTCCACCAAAGCCTCCAAACATATCTCTCAACCATTAAGAAACAGATTTTGAAGATGATAGGTAAAAGTTTATGTAGTATTAAGTACTTGCTAATAGGTCTATTTTCCAGCCTGTATGTTAACTGCTCATGATATTCTAGCAGCTGAAAACATTCATCCTTGAGCTGTTTGCCGATACAATTTTCTGTTTGAAGATATACAATGAAGTCTTTCACATGTCCTGATGTCTCACTTGTTGCTTCAGATGCAGACGGTTACCTTTCTGTGAAAGTCCACGAGCCAAAAGTTACCTGTACAACCTATTCAGGAAGAATACTCAGTAACTGAACACAAAAAAATCACTCACTAGATGTAGATAGCCACAGAACTGCGAGAACTCCTCTTCTGTCTCTAATGGTATTTCAAATACTCCTTTCAGACACATCACAGAGCAAAACTCTGCAGAAACCTGTACAGAAGAGTCTCAAGGACCACCAAGTAATTTTCTAACTCAGCATTAATAGTCTCATTATTATATTAGGTTTGACACATGGATTCAAAATGTGTGTTTGTATCAGCATTCCAGGACTTGAGAAAAAAAAATTAAACTCACGATTGTAACTTCCTTTTATACACCGGTGGGCACAGCAGAGAGATCCGAGAGTGCTGAAGCTGAATTCAGATATATCTAATCCTAGAGATGAACTCCAAGATCATATTTAATGTTATCAAACCACTAACAAGATGCTCAATTCAAAACTGGATCCTGTGAAATGCTCAGAGGGTGGACATCAGGTTCTCAGCACCATCATTTCTGGCACTATAAACCCTCTGCATTAATCTGAAAGTCTGCTTTAACATCAGCTATGATCTCAGTGTTTTAAATACATGAATGGTGTCATTCATAACGGCACAACACCCAGCAATGTTTGGGCCTTTGTGCAAGTTCTCAAGTAAACTGCTTTCAGTAATAGAAGAGGTGACTTTCCCATAAAGTCAACATTCAATCAGAGCAGAAACACGTTTGCTTTAATAGTGCACGCGATTGTTTGGCCAAGAGAGATGCATTAGGAGCACTTGCTTCTAATCCAGGGCTGGCACCCTACCACTTGTTGCGGTACCAGTTACCTTTTTACAGTTTTAACTTCCCTCTAAACTACAAATGTCTGAAGTATCATCAGCAAGAGTAACTAAAACAGTGGGGAACAGAGGCCAGCCAGTCGAGTGAGCTGGAATGTTAGGGGAGCTGACACAAAAGGTTGCACAAAATGCTTTTCTATTGTCTATGTCTCAACAATGAAAAATAAATCCCGGTCATATATCGAGTATACTCTGATTTTTATCCACTGTTTCTATATTCACTGATCAGCGTGGGTGCCGTTATACCATTTTGTACCGCTAATGACTTTCCTCCATACATACCACCTTTGTGAAAATTGCTTCTGTGATAGTGTAGCTGCTGGCATTGAAACTACACCCACAGTACAACCTGACTGACTTAATCAGTCATCGCACGTGTTGACATCGACATTAAACAATCACAAGAAAGCAATGGTTCCATTATGGAAATCCTGGTAACTAACAGATCCTGTACCATTCTACCATGGCAGTGATAAATCATCCAGTGCTACACTGCAATGTTGAAGCACTGCAATGGCAGCAAGAAAACTATTAAGTATGTAAATTAATAAGGGAATAGATTATGCCTAGAATCTTCCATCTCTCCATGGGTAGACTTCAAGCTCATGTGGCCTTTTTGGCTCAGTTTTTGAGGTTTAATGTTTTGATACTAGCCTTTCTACTCCACTCCTCTGCAAAAAAAGTTAAGAGAGTGGGGAAAATTATTTATTAGACTGCTGGGGGGAGGCTGATTTTCTCTTATTTATCAAATTCTTTCAAGTTTCTGTGCTTCAACATATTTAGCTACATCAAAGCCAAAGCATACACTTGGGTTCTTCATTTACTGCTAAAATCCACATTCTTGGATGCTGAAATGTTTACTACACTTTCTCCAAGCTTAGGAGTTAGTAGTCTTCTAGCTGTATCAGAACCAAAAATATTTCAGATGAGTGCTGTCTGCAAGAATATTTACTAAAAATACTTACTAAGAGAAGAACAGGTTTATTGTTTATGCTAGAAAGTATAAATTAAAGCTAAACGTTTACAAAAAAGCTCTTTTTATTCCTCCTACCCTGCAGCCATATTCCATGCCATACATCAGCTCTCAAAGCTTGAATTTATAACATCAAATAAAATTGGTGTCATCTGCCATCACAGTAAAACACCAGGGTTCGCTTTGTGCTTTGAAGGCAATGGAAGTTTTCCCTTCCAGGTGTCGAGGTTTCCTCACACCATGCTTCTAAACTAGCAAATTGCACCCCAGATGCCCATTTCTCTACTCTCAGCTTGTCTCAAACATCTGAGATATATCACCAGATGTCAAGCTGAGAGACACCTAACGGCAGCAAAATATTGTTCACCATGCTGAGTGTATAACATGGATCTGCTATAAATTTTTCCACTTCTGTTGATTACTCCTTAGTACTTATCTGGTTAGAGAAAGCACGTGAGAGAGTTGCTGGCTGGACCCTGTTTCTCAGGGCCGCTAAACTCAGGGTCAATAGACACATTTCCAAAAAGCTTCATGACAACTTGCTCCTTGAGCACGAAAGAAAGAAAACAGCAGATGATGTAGAACATAAGAATTTGAAAAGGGAAAGGTTTTTACCTTGAAAACAGATATTTATAATTATGACTCCTCACACTCATATGTAGAGCCAGGCTCTTACCAGGCATCTGGAAAAATGACATCACTACAGGGTGATTCATTCAAGAGTACTGAAGGGTTTTCTGTACCACCCAGAACTAAGGAAATCAAGAATTACTTCATAATACACACCATCTCATTGAAAAAAAAAGGTAAGAAAAAAATCTGCTTTCAAAGGCTACATAAAAGCAGAATAAACAGAAAACAACCTTCCCAGCTTCCTGTTTCCAGAAATTAAAAAAAAATAATCCAAGTCATAAATTACTATGACTGGCAAGAACAGCACAAAAAAGCAGAAATGTGAAGTATCTGACAGCTTGGTACATGTTTGGCCAAATTAACAATCGGCATCTTCAAGCCACTGTTAAACTGTAAGGTTTGTCTTCTTGCTCAGTGCTGGTCCCCCTGTGCTGACTGGTCACTACCACCAAAAATCTCTTCCCTTTTTCAAAGACATGCTGATTACATTCAATCTTGATACTGAAGAAGCTAAACAAGCAGCTTTGCTGCACTAATTTGTATGCAGCTATCATTTATAGCTCTACCTCACCGTTTCTCAAAAGTCAGAATACTTTCCACATAGTACACTAGAAAAGTAATTCAATAAACCTCAGTCCTTTTTGCAAATTCGCCTTCAACCAGCTATTTTCATTGCAGCACTATTATAAGAATTTGCTTTTCCACAGAAAACTGATTCAGTTCAAGCAATAGCTATTCAATAGCATTTTACAAGTAAGGATAAGTACACTGATTTATCAGTTTGTAGGTCCAGAAAGGTCTTTATAGGCTATTAATGTATTTCCTACTCTATATATGGATTGTATGCTACTTCAGTTTATTATGCCCCAACAAAACTGGAAGCCAAAAAACCCAAAAGAACAAACCACCAAACACACCAAAAAGCCACTTGCTTCATTCATCTAATCAAGAAAAAGCACCAACAACCCCATCAGCTCTCCAGCCAGAAAAAGTACCCCACAGCACTGAGGGATGGGGGAAATTTTCAGTCCATAAAGAAGCAGCCACCACTCACTGCTAAGTGGGGAGACAGAATTTCCTCTAAAAGCAACACTGCTTACAGAACAGACAGCAAGATTAACCCTCACTCATCAAATACAACACAAGCCTTGAATGTTTTTTCTAGGAGCAAGAGGCCAAATCAGTCTTTTCTCACCCAGAAACATGTCAACAATCCAACGTGATGTCACAAATATGTAGTCAGAAAGACAAAAGAAACGCTTGCTAAAAAGTTTGTTTCAACATTTCATATACGATAGAAAAATGCACCTAACCTGATATTCTCTACACCATGTAATAATGAAAATTGCTCTTGTAGAGTCCAACAGAAAATGTATAATAAATGTGTATGAAATCACTCTTTACTAAGGATGGAAATTAAGAGTTAAACTAGAAAGAAATGGAGTTCCAGTCCCTTTAGAGTAGAATTGGACAGTTAATGACAACTAAAGCTCTTTAGTGGATGCTTTGTTTGGGACTGTCAAATCGATATTCTGGGGGAGAAAAAACCAAAACAAGTTAGTAGTAATTTCCATTCAGAATACATTAATCAAATTTTTGCTACAAGGTAGATGACCTACATGCCTTTTTCTTTTATTTTTTTTGTGTTTGCTGTACAACTTTGGTCTACTTATTAAAAGAAAATAGAATTACTTTAGGGCATTAAACTTCTTGCTTCTCCTTTTATAAAAAACTTCCCATCTATCATGAGAATTCCACACACATTCTCTTCATATGCCCGATTCTTTTTTTTTTATTTCTTTTTTTCACTTGGTTCTTATTCCAGAGGTCTTTTGACCTGTTCTGACAATTTGCAAATGCTGACAATCCCCAGCAACAACCTGTGCGCTGTAAAATTGTGTATTCCTTCTATCATCAAGTTACATTACAGAAATTTAGTACCATTCAAAGACTGTGTTTAAGACCCTTCAAAGGTACACATGAATAACAATGTAGCTACGATTTTTTATTTTACAGTTTTTAAGGTTTTAGATAGTTAGGAAAAGTACATGAAGCATTATGTACTTCAAAAAAGGCTATTCTTCTGTGACTTTAAGAATAGAAATGATGAAACTCGTTACTAAGTGTTGTTAGTATAACACTACTTTACAAGTATTATACTAATTCCTATACAGTTTCCAAAAAAAAAAAAAAAGAAATTTTTCAAGTACAAAAGAGTGAAGTAATATGGCTAAAACCTCTAAATTCAAGAAATACGAATGAAAAATTATCTAAACGCTTGCTAAGTAAGAAGGTGGTAAAAAAAACAACCAAACAAACCCAAAACAAAACAGTTCCCAAGAGTTTCAGTTAAAAAAATCCTATCGTTTCAAAATTAGATATATGTTCCATTAGAGGTTGCACAAAATTCCCACAGCCTTTGGCTCCGCACATTTTACTGTAATGTCTAATAGAATAAATTGTGTAGTACCCTGCTAAGAGCCAATGGTTGTAGAAATTGTATTCAAAACATAGACTAAGAAAGAGATACCTATTTAAGGGTTAGACAGAAGCAGAAAACCAATGAAAATTAAAAACAAACAAACAAAAAAATCTGAAAAGCTTCTGAAGGAACACAATTTTCTCTCAAAGGCCTCCTGACATATTGAAGGGCTGGGTATGGGTGAAAAGGGGGAGGGTTTGGTTTATGGTTTTAGTGGTTGCCTTTGGTTGTTTTTTGTTCTGATAAAACAATGCAACAGAGAACTAAAAAAAATAACTAGAAATAGCAATAGCAATTCCCTTAAGTTGCAAGGCACTTTTCTTCATATAAATCTCAAGTGGAATAGGTATTTGCAACAAAAGATCAGTAAAAGCCATGCAAAACTATCAGTTTTCACCAAGCCCCAGTGCTTCCAGATAGGTAAGCTTCAAGGATTCACCTCAGTCACTACCAGATCAAAACTGTACGCTACAGGAGTACTGTGGGATGGGGCAGGAGTCCAGCCATGCTGAGAATGAAGGCTGTGGCATGTATCTATACACAGATCCTCTCCCACCTCCAGCATGCACTCGATGTGTAGAGCTAGTGGACCAGTCACTGCTAACCTGTGGGGTCCTAAAACTTGAACTGAAAAGGCCATAGATAAATAAAATGCACCAAGAGTTACATTCCTCCCTCCTACCACCTTCTCAAAACTCTGCTTCATGAACTTACAGAGGTAGTTTTTGCTATTCCTGCAGAGTAACAGAGATAAAAGGATAAGGATGAGTTCAGTTCTGTAAAACTGGCATTGGTTTGATGTGAAAGAGTAGTGAATAAATGGTTCCAAACACACTCTAGCCACGTCAGTTATTCTTTAAAGGTGCAAAGCTCTCCTGTTTGCAGGATTTGGCTTTCTTTCAATCACTCAGGCAACCGATAATCACACTGCATGGCAAGGGTTAAAATGAATTTTGGAGGTACTAAATGAATACTTTAAATCCAGATGTTAAGAACAAAGGTAATGCAAGTCAAAATTCAATCGCATTAACTAGTGAGAACTACTTGATGGTATGGAGATCAGAATGAACAGTAAATCTTGGACACAGCCTAAGGTGTAATAGCTCTAATATATCAATTAAAGCCTGTGGCAATCGCTCCTGATAGTCTATTTTCAGAAATACTATCTCCAAAGAAATGAGTCCCTTAATCACTATAATGGCAATAGTGCATTAGTTCTGAAAAAAAAGCATTGGTCATCACTGAATAAACCTTTGTGGACAATAAAAATTTGAATTTAGCAGAACATACTGGAAAACACCTAAAGGAGAGCACGTGTAACCAACCAAGAATACCCCCTTGAAGTTGGACAAGAATGGACCATAATGTGACAGTGTCATTAATTGCTAAAAATGTAAATTAGAAAACAGTAAATTCACAAATTCTGAGGTTCCTGTTGCAGAAGTTTTTAACTAGCAGTTCTTTAAGTATAAGAAGCCATCAAAAATATTAATGATGTAGTAATATCAGTATGATTGTTTACAAAACTTGTGTCTGGGAAACATCCATATACATGCACCAAAGAAACCTTGAAATCCTGATGTATAGCTAAATAAAATAAATTAAATGGATGCAATAAGAATTTTCTTGTGAATCACGTGCAATCCTGTCTTAAATTCCTGCTGCCAGGCAATAAAAAAAAAAAAAAAATCATTTAAAAGGGTTCAAAAGCGGTCTCTTTTATAGTCACTGAGTATTTCTACACATTTCAAAATATGTTGCATTGAGACAGCCCTTGAAGCAAGAGCTGGCAAGTCCTGTTGCAAGCCACAGCAATCAAACCTTCCATACTTCCAAGCTCACATGGCACTATAATTATAATAATTTCTCAAATATGGGATCACTTGTTATATAAAAAGTAACAGAATAGGTAGAACAGAGGCTGGATTCCTCTTCATGGACCTCAAAGCAAGACAACACTCACAGTCAAAGGAAAAACAATTGTCACTTAAACTTACAAAGCCTCTCTTTTTCCTGTCCTAACCTCCACTCTATACCCTTGGACTTGATAGACGAGGGAAGATGGAGCTCAGAGAATGATGACATATGTGCCCTCATCCTAACTTCTAGAGCACTACAGCTTATAGAATTCCCCAACTTCCAATATATAACTGCAGCTCAATCTGCAATTGTATAGAATTAAATTATTAGGAAGTACTGAATTGAAAAAAGGGCAAGTGGCACCTCTCCATCTTTAGAGGTGAGTGTTTACCTTTTCAAGACTCCCTCTAACACTCAAATCTTTGAGATAGCTGCCTACTTCATAGATATATTCATCTGAATTTAAAGAAACACACCTTCTTTTAAAATTTATGTCAACTAGAAAAAGGAACTAATTTTGTTCTTTATCTGGAACTCTATTTATTGTTTTTTAGCTTTCTGAGTTAGGCAGACAGTATTCGCCAGGAATAAGTGAAAAATCTTTTAACTACTGCAATAGATTTTCAGCAATTTTGCTACTTTTATAGAAATAGACATTGATTTCTCATGAAAGCAAGTACTGCTGAAGAAGAATATTAAAACAGTTCAAGTAGTAAAGGAAAAATACACAACGCAAAGAAAATGAAGGCTATACTATACTTGATCAAAACTGTGCAGAAGCTTAGATACAGAGCACGCAATAACTTGCATTTAAACTCAATTGCCTAAAACAAGGCAAATGTCATAATAGTCTAAAGGTCTTCTGAAGAAGAAATATACTGGAAGAAAGCCTTTTGCATGTCTCTGTAGATAGTAAGAGACCTTCCTCTTACCAAGAAAATGCTGAATGTATAATTAAATGCTAAACAGTGAAACAGACATAGTTATATTTAGAACTGTTCCATAGAGAAAAAACATCATTTTCATGGGTGTGACAATGGTAAAGTCAAGTTTTATACATGAGCTCAACATCTAAGTCAATCAAAAAGACTAACTTGTAAGATACACACATTTATCAGTCTAAGTGAAATAGATTGTATTCCTATTCAGAGCACTTCGTATTGTTTGCTGACATGATATACCACAATTTATTTATCTTTGTAAATAAAGGCACATTAAATATATTACACTGTCTGTAAAAACCATAACAATACTGAGAAACTTCTCATCTCCCTCACACTGACATTTTAGTCAAATTAGAAAGAATCAAACTAAGAAAAACTTAGTTAAAAAACAAACAAAAAAGAGAGTACAATCACCTCTCTCAAATCTTGTCTTTAAAGGTTAACAGGCTTTGATTAAATAAATTTAAGTCCAAGACACAATTTAGGGCCCTAAGGATGACTAAAGGATTGGAGCACTTGTGTTATGAGGAGAGGCTCCGAGAGCTGGGACAGTTCAGCTTTAAGAAGTCGAGTCTCAGAGAGGATCTTAACAATATGTACAATTACAGTGAGGATGTAAAAAAGTTGGAGCCTGGCTCTTCTGAGTGGTACCCAGTCAGAGGACAAGAGGCAACAGGCAAAGACTGAAATACAAGAAACCCAAACCTACCAAAATCCAACAGCACTACAAAAACATGACACCAAACATGACATCGCTTTATTTTTAGTGAAGCTGGAATGGGCTGTGGAATCTCCACCTTTGGAGGTATTCAAAACCTGACTGGACAATGTCCTGAGCAACCTGTGCCATTTGACCCTGCTTTGAGCAGAGTTCAAACTAGGTGGTCTTCAGAAGTCATTTCCCACATCAGTGACTTTGTGAAATCCCTGCCCATAAATTATCAACAGGTTGATGTCACTAAACGGTTGATGCCTGAATTCCTTGATTCGTTGATGTTGATTAAAAATTAATGCAGAGTTTCCACATTCTTTCAGAAAAACAATCCAGTATAATTTGGTTTACTGCTCTCACTTAATCTAATGTGGCATCTCAATCAGATCTACAGCCTTGATCTTTGTCCAAGAAATGATGTTAGAATCAAGGAGTCATAAGATGTATTATGTTTTGTAGTTGCTAATTTATACTTACTCTTGGAAGCAAACATTACCCTTTTCACTTTTAGGTTTTTAAAATTACTTTTTTTTTTTTCAAAAACACAAACACATGAGTAATGTAATCTGTAAAAACAGGAATACAAGGTCAAACCAAAGACCCACCTAGTTCAATACTCTGTCTTCCAGCAGCAGCCAACGGCAGATGACTAAGTAATCTTATAAGAACATGACAAGTACATAGTGTTCTGAGGGAATGTTCTTCTACAATCAAAAGATTTGTGGGCCAAGAATTCCTTGAAAACAAGTTGTTTCTTTGCATACAGCAAGTCTTAATAAATTGAATTTGTCATCTCACTGTCCAATTACTTTTGAAATCACACAAATTTTATTGTCTACATACAACGCATTGGGTCAACAACTTCCAAAGCTTAACCTCATGCTGTGTGAAGAACTGTTTTCTTTAACCATACCAAGACAACCACTTGATGAGTTTGTTAATCTTTAATTCTCATACTGGGACAGACAATTACCTCCTGTTCCCTTTATCCATGTCATTCATATTTACTCTCCTACAATGTAAAAGCTCCTAGCATAACCAAACTGTTACTCATCAAAACAAAGATCCATTCTGTTAGTTATCCTTTAGCATTCTTCTCTATATCTTCCCTGGTTCTACTCCATCCCGAGACAAGTAAAATCAACAGACATTACAAGATGCCTGCACACTATGGATTTATAGAGATACATAATGATGTTCTTTATGCTCCAGTCTCTATTCATCTAATACATCTTAACGTTCTGTCTGCCTTTCTGGATTTTTTAACCACTGTTCTCAAGAATTTCAATGAGTCATGAGAAGTGCCAAGATCTTGTTTCAGACCCTATCATTTTATTTATAAAGCTAGGGCTGTCCAGGATATATGGAATCAATATGGTAGAAACTGTGATGTCTTACTTAGCCACATAATTTTACCATCATTGTCTATCAGGCTTCAGATGTACTTTGCAGGTGGATTTGCCAGCAATTCACAGTGAATACATTCATCATTCTTTTTCTTCCTGGAAAAGCAATTCTCCTCTGAATGAAATGCAAGGCTAACAAAAGCAGTTACACTTCACTCGTGGTTTTACATCTGGATGAAAGTAGATCCCAAGCCAATATAGCTAATATTAACATCTGCACATAATTTGAGAGGCAAACTGAAGTCATTATGAGTTACTACCAGAGGCTATATTACAGCATCTCTTTTATGGTATCAAATAGTTCCCTGGAATCCATGGCACAATTCCATAAAACACATTTACTTTTTGACTGAATAGCAAGTTAATTAATCTTGAAAAAAATCATTAATAAAATACTGAAAATAACCTATAAGTCTTCTGTAATCAATACTTTGCTGTTCTGGACAGTCCTGAAGCATTTTTTTGTAAGATCATCAAGTCAGGAACTTCATGAACAATGTGCAGAGCAAGAGCATCTGGTACAAATGAAGATGTATGCACCAAAAATTTGTTGGTCTTACATGGATTTGCATTTTTTAAATCATAGAAATTGTATATTCTATCAGAAAAATCAGTCCAATTAAAAATTTCAGGGCAACAGTATTTTGACTTTCTAGTCCAACTTGTTCTTCTCAAGTATTCTAGTATGCAAATTTTCTTATTTATATTTCAAAATCTGTATTTCATGCCTATTTGTATCATGTTACAATTCACATTTCTTTACCATTTTACTTTACTGGGGTAAGGTCTGCACCCTAACAGCATTCTGCTGGATTTCTTTTGCTGAGTTTTTTTTTCTAAAGAAAAAAAACAAACGAACAAACATAAAAAAAAAAACAAACAAAAAACCTCAACAAACAACCACAAAAAAAACCCACCCAACAACCACAAAAACACCAGCCAAAAAACCCAAACTCAAAAACATTTAAACCCTTTTGCCAGAACGACTCAAGCCCTCATTACTGTCCCACAGGTCTTCATCAAAAGTTTAATGTTTTGAGCCAAATTATTCTAAGCTTTTTATCCATTCCTTGGCATAAACACACCCAAGGGACAATATTCACTCAGAATTAACCAAAAGCAATTAAATCTGGCAACAATTCCGGAACTGAGGAGTTGCAGATCCAAAGAGTAAATCCTGCAAAATCTTTCCATTTTTTAAAACTTAAGTCCAACCCTAACATAAAAGGCACTCAACCCTTCAGATATCAGTTTATGTTTCCTAGGCCTACAGATCTGGACACTCCAGCAGTCGATGCAACTCTTCAGACCAACTCTCCATACCATACCACTGACCTTCCTCCCAACTCCAGATTTAACCACATAGCAAGAAAGCTA
Organism: Todiramphus chloris collaris; assembly: GCA_025345505.1. Taxonomy (NCBI): domain Eukaryota; kingdom Metazoa; phylum Chordata; class Aves; order Coraciiformes; family Alcedinidae; genus Todiramphus; species Todiramphus chloris. The sequence continues at coordinate 6,275,138 of JANVCC010000049.1, read as the reverse complement.
CATTTGATTCCACCAGCACAAGTTCCAGGCAACTTTGCAACATTCGATCTATGAAGAAAAACAATATAAAACAAAACAAACAAACAAACTGTATGAACATGACTGCAGACTTGATAACGTTCTTTAGAAAAGGTCCACAAAGACTGAGAATTGGTCCTAAAATGAGTTGCCTTTGGTTTGTTTGAAAGCCTAAAGTCAGAGCTTGAGGTAACGGGCTGTACTGCTGGAAGCAGGAAACATATTAAGCTCTGCAGCCTGTTTTAACCTTGACAAAATATCTGTGACAGCTTTAATTTTAGTCAATAATGTGAACTATATTTTAAATACAGAATTAACTGCACACTAATATTTAACATATAAAATATACAATATGATGTATTCACGGCCAATGTCAGTGTATTAACCCCAGGAACATTGTTGCCAAATTTGACTGGCATCAGTTAACAAGCCCTGCTTTTTAGAAAAAATAAGTTAGGCAAATGTAAATGCTTTATTTTATTTTCACACCATCAACAACCATTTTAGAGTATCTTTCAAGCATCAAAAGTGAACACAATCATAACTCTGGAATTCCTAGAAATATGCAGAACATATTTAAGCAGCTCCTGAATAGAAATGATGCCGTATTACAAAGCAGTTCACATTTTTCTATATTCCTTTGGGAATTTTCTGTTCAGGCTTCTGTTATCAGAGTGGCAATTCTCGTCTTTTGTTTTGTCTCTAACAACCTGCCAGGATAACTAAACTCACAACTCAGCATGTCTCAGAGACTACAGAATCTTCTGGACAGACATCAGAAGACTGGCATGGCAGCAACTCATGCCTCTTTAACGAAAAGGAGAAAATCTCCAGCACCAGATGTCCAGTTAATCCAGCCTCAAAGGCAAAAAAAAAAAAAAAACAAAGCCAAAAAAAAACCCAAAAACAAACAAAAAAACAAACAAAAAAAAAAAAACAAAGCCAAAAAAAAGCCCAAAAACAAACAAAAAAACAAACAAACAAAAAAAAATGGGGAAAAAAAAAATCATCACCTCCTTCCCATAAGAACTGCTGAACAGATATGTCTATTCTATTTTACCTGACCAAGAGCCAAAAGCAAATCCTCAAGAAAACAAAAATGCAAATAGAAACAAAGTATTTGCATATTTCAGTCTTCACTTCAACCCTCTTAGTCCTCCCAGAGGTTACCCAGCCCATTACAATGTCCACACAGCAACACCATTCTATTGTAAATCTGCACCGTTACGCTACCACATTCACAAGTGTCCCTCACAAAGCAGTTAGAGAGTCCAAAGAGCCACCTGCATCAATTACAAAGTTTAACCTACAAGTCAGTTCAGCCACTGCAATCTCCCTTTAGCAGTGTCAGTTAACTGCTGGGAAGCAATATGAATTGCTATTGGTTGACATGAAGAAGTCTCCAAGCCTTTCGTCTGCACAAAGCTCTAGTCTACACCAAGGCACAAGTAAATTTTTAAACCATGGTTCCTCCCATGGAAGGCCCATTTTGTCAACTATTCTCAGGGAAGAAGAAAAAAAGGGGGAATTTAGCTGAACAAGTGGAGTTTTGTATAGATAATCAGTGCAAGAGGAAGAAAACGCTTCACGGCTGACTGGTAAGCACGTGTCTCTCTTTGTCCAACAGCCCATTTGAAGATATTCACTCAGGAAAGACGATATCTATTTTCACTTCCTGTATCCAACCCATTTAAGCACATTTTAACTCGGTTCTTTCATGCTTAGGTCATTCTTCAACAGTCTTGACATTCAGTCCAGGACCCAGCACCAAAAAGCATAAATAAATCTATTTTAAGCTCCTTTTACATCATCATAATTCTGGGATCCAAAAACCCCACTACAAACTACAGGATTTAAATGACTATGTATCTGTACAAATCTATTCTGGTTCACAGATTCTTTCTGAAGATAGGTGTATTGGCTCAAATGGAACAGCAAACAGCTCCTGGACCAAGACCGAGTCTTGTTACGTAGTACTCTCTATTTATTTATTTGTTTCTTATTAATGTTTACAAATACCTGAAGGATGGGCGTCAAGTAGAAGGGGCCAGCCTCTTTTCAGTGGTGTCCTGTGATGGGACAAGGGGCAATAGTCACAAACTAGAACACAGGAAGTTCTACCTCAACATGAGGAAAAACTTGCTTACTGTGAGGGTGACAGAGCCTGGAACAGGCTGCCCAGGGAGGCTGTGGAGTCTCCTTCTCTGGAGACTTTTAAAACCCAGATGGATCTGTTCCTGTGTGGCCTGCCCCGGGTGATCCTGCTCTGACAGAGGGGTTGGATTCAATCTCCAGAGGTCCCTTCCAACCCCTCCCATTCTATGCTTCTAGTCTGTGCAGAGCATCACAGGCTACCACAGGCACTGTGATGTTTCTTAGAACCAAGGCAGGTGATATGTATCCTCAAAAAAGCTCTTGACTTTCTTCCATAATACATATGTGGAAGTCCTAATGTCTTCAAAGACAAAATTAATGATTTACCCAAGACAGGGGAAAAAAGTATTGCAGATTTTACACTTAGAAAATAAGGTACAAGTCTTTTTTCCAAACTCACAGATGGCAGAGATATTTAGTAAAATAAGTCATGTGGCAGGAGACATTTAGTAAAGTTTTCAAAGCCAACAAATACCTTATTTCAACATTTCCAGTAAAGCATCCTTATTTCTACTGTTCTGCAGGGTAAGCCTCATTTAAACATTGTCCATTTAATATAAGAGTCAGACAAATAGTTAAAAATCAAAGAGATTTTCATCTATATGAACTGCTAAACAGTGTTAAGGTAACAGCAAAAAAGTTTGAGTGCTTTGTTGGCAAGATGCCATATTTCCGAACCAGGCTCTAGTAAGTGATAACTGGTTTTTCAGTGTTCTGAACTTCTTTTAAGAAGTTTTTCATCCATTATTTCACAAACACTAATAAAACTCAGAAAATTTTATTGGAAATAAGCGCAGAGTCAGATCATCTGCATATAAAATACATTCCCATGGTCTTCTAAATTATAACAGGACAGAAAGGAAGATAGAGTAATATGGAGAAAACCCTTGGTCTCAACATGATGAAAATGCAAGAATACTTGAAAAGAAATTCTAATATCAAGAACTGTACTCTAAATGCACCTAAAATAAAAAGGTAAGAGATAAATTAAATTTCCATTACAGCAAGACTTACGAAAGTTTCATGGGTCTACATTTATCATGAAGGCACTAATTTTTTTTTTAATTCTTTTAGACCACGGTCATAACAAAGGAATTGTATTTGCTTTCTTTCAGTCTTAAAGAGGTCTTTTTGAAGACCAAATGATAATTTTGGTAATAAACTCTGACAATTTAAACAACATCTTTTCCAAAAGAGAAAAATTTATAGATTTTTGATGGACAATTATAAGTAAAAAAAAAAAAAGCTTTGGTTATGTAAAAGAGTGAAGATACTAAAGCTTTGGGGGGTTTGAGAGGGTGGAAGACATATAGTTTATAAATTATGGCCTTAATTTGAGGGAGATGATTGGTCTAAAATATAAGGATTCCCCTCACCTTTTAATGCAGCCATTAGGCATTTTTTGTTGATTGCTTTTCAGAAATTCCTGCTGTTTGCCCATTTGAAACGCTGAAAGTTTCAATTACACTCTTAAATATGAATTATTTTGAAACTCTGATTGGAATAAAGGTGGCTTCAGTTCACCAAATCATCACCAAATGATCACATTGTTAGATTTAACCTTTTCCGTGAGATGTATCTTCGAGCTACAAAATGGAAATTTAACAAAATTTATTGTTTTATAGCAATTAATCAAACATGTTGTATAACACCTTATGACTACTTCTGTTTTATCAATTTATTTGGAAAAAGAAGTCTTCATAATTAGCAGCCGTGCACTATAATGTTAAGGGACTAATGCCATTTGAAAGACACACAACAGAACATATGAAATGCAAATGTATTATAAATTAGTTGAGGAAAGCAGACAGTTCACACATTATGTAATCGCCATGTACAGTTGCTCAGGTAAAAGAAAGAATCCAACCAGAAATCTTTAGACACAGAAAGAAAGACTATCTCTACTGCAGGCATGAAACTTAGCTTCCTACAGATGTACACCAAATGTATCCCCTGGAAAACATTCCTATTTCAAGAGATTATCATAAAAAGATGCTGCTTATTTTATTTAAATTACAATTGTGCTATTTAATGCTCTTGCAGTTCTCATAGTTCTGCTGATGTCATCAACCTAATCAGTCATAAAACTATTTACTAGGATGTCTACCATCATGGTAATGTCAAAATGAGCTACATTCATTTAGGAAGTTTGATCTAAATATCAAAGTATAGTGAATTAAATACTTCCCGTGACAAAGTTACAGTAGATGGACACCATTATTTTTTACCAATGTCATTTATAAATTGAGCAAATTAAACACAACCTTTACTCAAGGCAATAACAGCCAGACAAGTGGGATAAGTATGGTCCAACACAGCATATCATATTTTCTTTTATAATGTATAGTGAAGGATATTATATACATACTCATGGTACTTAAAGGGATACAGAGATGATCATTTGTATCCCTGTGAAATACATGCAAGTATAAATTCAGCATAAAATAAAATTGTGCAGAAATTTTACACTGAAAACTCAGAAGTCAGACCACCAGAAATCATTTTTATTGCTGAGGTGGGGGGCCACAACAGGGTACAGTAGAGAAAATGCATAAGCAGGAATTCCTCAACCATTTAACACTGTAAAACCATGTAAAAGTGAAATGATTCAAAGAGCTTGATGAAAGTAAAATTCTCTCTATGTATTCTCTCCACATAGCTGTCCCAGCAATGAACTGTTCAATACACTTGAAGGTTTTTACATAGGAATCCTCAATGTCAGTTTAAAACAGTTTTAAAATACAAAACATATTAACATTTTGCCAAAACCTGGATTGGGGACTTTTATACAGAGGGAAAATTAGGACAGGAAACATTTAAACAAAATGCAAATCAGTTACCACCTATCTAAAGACATCCAGCTGCTTTTGAACATACTTGTGCTTCTCTCAGACAGAACACTTGTCCTTTATGGGCCTCCTGACAACAGCACTGCTTCAGCCACGCAGTTCAAGAAACAGACCTATTTCTGATTGGGTTCAGGTACCTGTGGTGGAAAGCACAGGCGTTAGTGTCCTTTAGTGCTTACAGGCATTCGAAACTAAGATGAGGGTGACTCTCCTTACTGCCTTTGTCAGTGAAGGCTAATCCCACCAGTGACTGGAAGAGTTAGAGTGGTGCCAGCAACATTTCTTGTGCTATGTTAGGAAACACGCATGCTCGCTTCCTTAACTGACATTCCGAGGATGCAATACTCCAGATGACCCCCTCATCCTTACCCAGAGCCATGAAAACTGTACCTAAAGCAGGTGTTCTGCCTCTAATTTTCAGTTTACCAAGCTGAAGAAGTGCAAGTATCACCCTGACAGGTTTCAGCTGAGTGTCAGTGCCAGGCTGCTTCTGCCTGGATGCATATATATTCCTGACAGAGCAATCAGTCAGAGATTACTTAAAAGGGCAGAGGCCAACAACTCCTAACCCTGTCTCCTTAGAGGAAGGCCTCCCAAACATGCAGTCCACTTCTGACTTCATGTTAAAACTGACAGCAAAAAGGATTGCCTTGTTCTAGTCCCTCATCAAGAGTGGAGAACTAGAAGAGGAGCTGGGAATCTGCAGGTGAACTACAACAGCAGACAAGAGCAGATTCCCCAGCTTTCCTTTTGGCCAAGAGCAACAAGACCTGAGCGACTGCTTTTGAATCTGTCAACGTGCAAGCGCTGACCAGAGTCGGGTTTCATCTTTTCCATCTGCCACCCACCTTGAACTTCATTATGGAGTAGAAATGGAACCCCTTCTTCTAATGGTTGCAGGATTTGCTGGTATGTTTATTGGGGGTTTATTTCAGCCTTCAAAATGAAAGGCTGTGTCAAAGAGGAAGGGACTAATCTGTTCTATTAAATAGAGATTTGGGAAAACACAATATCATAAACTTAAATGGCAGTAAGGAAAATTCAAGCTAAGAAGAAAAATTGTTTATAGTAAAGAAAGTGCTAGAATAGGCTGACTGCAGAGAACATAAACATTCAAAATTGTTATCTAAAAACAGGCTAGCAAAATTCCTGTGAAGGGTGACAGATACAGCTGAATCTTGTCTGGGGTAAGAGCCATTTAGTCCAATGATGCTTTAAAAGGGAAGGGAGAAAGAAATTCCATGCAAATCCCTGAAAACCTAAAATCACCTGTACATAAAAGCATCACTACTTTCAAATAAGTGGTAACATTTTACACATTATTTATTTAAACACAATCTAAAGGCCAATTGTATTTGTGCCCACTTCTTTGTGGTCTCAGGGAAGAGATCCAGCCCAAACCACTTTGTCCACTACCGTGGTGCGGAGGCAGATCTAAGGAAAAGGCAAAACACATAGCTGTAGGGGAGAAAGGTGGGACCACAGCATCCCATATCTCTCTTGGCTTTACTGACCATGGAACACCACCATCAATGGTAGGTAGGAAAATTCCCATACAGAAAAAAAACATGTAAACCTGAAAGTGATTTTCAGTTCCCTGTTAATGTCAGGCATTCAACAATCAAGGTAGGATGTGTTAATCAGTGTGTTTTCAAAATATTAGTAAACATAGTTCAATCTTTCTCCAAAAAGTGAGTATAAAACAGCAATATACCTTTGCCAACATGGAAAAATAACCACAGAGAGATATGAAGTGGAGAGACTGGCAATAGCTGAAAGAGTATTATTATAATACTGTAATGCAGAGAGGATGCTTTTTATTTTTTTATGGTGCTTAAAAAAAAAATCAGCACAGTTCAGGAACATTCAGTGACCAAAACCCTTTTAAAAAGCATTACCACCTGCCATGTATTCATTAATAAGTAAAGCACATCTGAACGCATAGCTTTATACTAGCTTTGTGCAATTTCAAGAGCAAAAAAGCCTAATCAGAATTTCATTTCCACGCAAAAAAAAAATACAAAAAATATTGTCAGTATGAAGAATGTGAAAAGAGAAAATTCTTCCCAGAAAAGTTTCACAGTCTCAGATAATAAATATATCTGTGTGTTCTCATACTATCACCTACCAGAGTCAAAATTTTCATATGCAAGGATTAACAGAAACCTTCATCTACAGAATATCATATACTAAACTGCTTACTGAGGAAAGTCCAGCAAGTTCACTGGTGAGAAAAATAATAGAGAAACATGCCCTGTTTTGCATTTTAATCTTGATTCATCTTCAAGAGTTCCAAAAACTCCACACACTTGCAAAAAAAGACAAAATTACTATAAATTACAGTGGAAGATCAGTTTCGCCTTCTGATGCCAAAGCCTATTGGCTTTGGCAATATATGCCACATTTGCATATGCTGAACACTGTTTCAGTCATCTTTTACCATCAAATACTGCATAGTAATGGCATCCAAAGAGTTATTTTATGATGGAATCCACAGGAACTATGCCAACCCGTTTTTTCAACAAAGCAAATCTATTGATATTAAACGCACGCTACTAGATTAGACCAAAACTACCACCCACATTCTGGGCCAATTCTTAATTTGCTCTCTGCTGGAGTCTTCATCTCAAGCTATTTGTCTGATATAACTGGATGCCTTTCAAATTTCTCCTTACATCTTTTTAAACACACGATGTTTGCCTGCATGCTTGTTCAGTAAGTATAATGACCATGTAGCTGGCTCTTGTATACTTTAAAGTCTGATTCTGCTTTCCAAAACAATTTGCAACTTTTGTCTCTCTTGGACAGTTTTAAGAAATGAGCACTCTACTACAGAAGATCAACTATGATTAATTTTGTTCTCTTTCGCATTTAGTTATTTTAATTTTTATTATCTTCAAAAAACCAGAAGATACAACTTCACACACGTTGTCATTCTGAAACATCCATTTTTTTCCTCCAGCAATGCTACTTGCAGTTAACAAGTGTAAGCGAGATGAGCACACAAACAATTCAGAGAAGTTGCTGCTGTGCTCAAGATATTTAGAAACTTTATAAAAGGCAATAAAGGTCCTGCCAAAGAAAAAGTATGCAAATCTGATAAATTCCTTTGCAGTATGAGAGAAAACTATTATATATATGCACAAAGATCTTGCCTGTAGCTACTTACTTTCCATTGTTAATTACAAAACTCACTGTGGAAAGCAAGAAATGGTATCTGGCTCATAGAGATGCTTGGTAACTTAAGTGTTTAGCAAAGAAGTAATCTCATTTAAAAATATGTATTTCTATTATAGTTTCTGCATATTTTCTGTGCAGAATTTTCTCTGCAAGGGATCAGGTAATACAGATCACTTATCAGTTTGCTTTGATGTATATATGACAGAGGCCCAAGTTACATTATGAAAATCACTAATTAGACCCTTTCAGCTTCAGGGAAAAAATGAGAGGAAACAATTAAATAAAACCCCAAACCAACCAACCAACTTGAGGGAGACAACAGCTATTCAAAGAAAGCAAATTCTAGTAGAAACTCAACAGCTGACTCAAACTGTTCACAGCTGTTTTGGTTTGTATAAACATATATTCTCAGAGCATCTCAAAACAAAAACAAAGTGACACATCAAAATATTTGACAAACTTCTTTTCAACATTGTCATTAATAATTATATTAAGCCTCTGTGAAGTTTGAGGCCTCTGTAAGCAGTCAATATGATCTGGTGTAAGAGCAGAATGAAAATAAGCTGCAGGATTTTAGCTGTATGCTCTTCAGCCACTTTATGAACCTGCACTGAAGATTTTCAGGGTTTATTAACAAGTAAACTACATTACCAAATTCAACAGCCAGCTCATCACTGTTCAGTAGAGGAGCATATTCCCTTTCTGAAATTACAGTAGGTCAGCAACATAAAACATCATCTAAGTGGAGACCTGAAAAAATATTAACTAACTACAATTCAGGAATTTAAGTCACAGTTGTAAGTAGATTACTCTTAAATGTCTAGACCTTTATTCGCCTCAGTTGTTGACACCATCCCTCTTAAAAATTACTGCTACTCTATCAGGAACAACTGAGGAGCAAGGAATGTAAACAGTAACAACTCAGTTGGTAACCTAGCATACAATTGCAAACTGAAGTTGCCAGTAGTTTGCATTAATGTCTATAAACCGAGCCCAACTCAGCTGTTCCTTCTGGCAAGAATGGCATCTGAACTAACCAGCTTCTTCTCTCAGCCTGACTACCTTCCAGGTTCTGGATGACTTCTTTTTAGCAGATATCCAACAGGTTAACCAAAAATTTAATCCAAGTGTAAAGCACACATAAGAAATATTTCATACTTGTGTTGTTTTCACATTAGTATATGTCTCTTAGAATTATTTTGTTGAAACAGGAATAAGTACAATATTTGCTAAGGTTCAGTATTCAGTAAAACATGCAATTATATGATACTAGGGTGTATTCAAAGTCACTTTTTGATTTGTAGGGTACAAGAATCTTAGAGAATCCTGTGATGTTTTTGAAAACATCTTTCAAATACTACAGGCTGGACTTCCATAAAAAGTGAATGCATTACTTAGATTTTGCTAGTTTTAATTTGTCCATGAAGTAAAGAAGATGGTTTATCACAACTCCATCCTCATCTTTACTCTTGCAGTCTATACCCTCTAACAGATATCCACAAATAAAGGAACAAGTTAGACTGTGATTACATTTGAAAAGCAGCAGCACCTGTAAAGTATGAATAGCTGCTGCTGCTCCACAGAGTCCACAATTTTGATTTTAACTTAGTGATTTGGAAATAAATGAATTTTTGTTTTTCACTGGAATCGAACTATCACCAAAGGATGACACTTCATCTAAGGCAGTCCCCTGCACTTCCCCTGAGCCTTTATAATCACACTGACAATTTTTAATCATTCCCCTCATTCTCTGTCCTCTATGGCCATCACTTATCTTTTATTTCTATCCCAAAGAAACACCTAACCCCCCTCAATTATTCAACTGTAAGCTCAGTCACTCACAGATACTAGAAAAAAATACAAAGGAATCTCCCAACATCCTCCATAGTTTATTTCACAGTAGCTGCACCAAAACTTTGAGGCTTTAGAGTATAATCCAGAAAGTTAAAAATTATCTTACAATTCAGAAAAATATTAACCCTTTCTAACTGGACTGTTTTAGCTGAGCTCCATCTGCACTTTCTAAACAATTGAAACACTCTTTTTGTGAATTAGTGTTTATCAAATAGATTTTTGGTTTAGAATCTTTTCCTCATCTGAAAATGCTCCTATTTTAGAACTCTGTTCAGGCAACTTTTCATTTAACTGTCTCTTTAAAGCAGTCCACTTGATCTTGAGGAAGATACTTAACAGATAGCAGACTTTGTGAGACAGAGCTGTAGCATTTAACTTTGCTTCAGTCTTATTACCTTCTCTAGAAATTTTATGAAGCTATTAGGATAGATGGTAGACACTGTCCTCCTTTTATATTGTTCCTTTCTTTTACATCTTGAAATTAAGTTCTGGATTCGTGCACTTTAACTAATCACTCCTTCAGACAAGTGTACGAGCCAACAAAGCACACCTCAGTTAACACTACCAAATAAAATCCTTTTCATTTCAAAACTGCTCTTTAGAGAAGAAACAACCGCCCCAGCATCAGTCAAATGCTGAGACCGTGCTCACTGCAGACCAAAATGCAGTACCAGAGACCTCCAAAGACACACTAGCCTATTCAGTAACTGTACAGAAAGCATAGCCCACCCTACCCCATTAATCTTAATGCTCAAAGACCAAGGTTAGGAGGGGACAGAAGGGCAAAGTGCTTTCCAAGGATAGGGAACCAACACATCTGGCAGCTGCGAGCCAGAGCCCAGTCACACAATACCTTTGCTTGTGGAGAGCAGAGATGGCAGCATGTTTAACCAAGATCCCACCCAGATCCTCTGGCAAGTTGATGCGATGAGGCAGAACCCCAGTCACACCAGGGAAGCAGTCCATGAGCTGAAATTTGAACAGAACCCCCAGTGCCTGCAGCTGGGCCAGGGCAGGGTTGCCCCAGCTGAGGAAGGTCAGGGCAGTAGAAGCCTATCAGTGCATCCGGACCCTGCCAAAGGCTCTCATTTCCTGAATCTGTGTGCATAGCAACACAAACCAATCTTCAATTCATTTTAAAGTGAACTGGTAATTAATACATAACCTATATGAAGTCTCCTCATAAAATATTATCATGTAACTGGCAATCTGCTCCATCTGAAGTTTTTCATTTGTTTCCATCTGCAGCCCACAAAGAAAATGACTGCAGTAACCCACTCTGGGAGATCACAACACACAATCTTTTTCCAAAGCAGATAAAAGAAAAATAATATTCTGTGGTCATGTCACAGCACTGAAAGCCAGGTGAAGATAAGCAGCACTAAGAAATCACAAAATGAGTCAGAAAATAGAAGCTGGAAAAGGGACAGATATTAGCCCTGGCATTAAATTAATTGACTCTTCCCCCAACCCACAAATAATATCTAGCTTACACAGAATCAATTTGCTTTCCTCCAAAGACCAATCTCAGCCAAATTTCTTAATAAAAAACAAAAAAGGAAGGAGAAAAGGGAAATCAATAAAACCAAAATGAGCCTACTTAAAAACAAGCAGTATGAAATATTTTTTCTTGAATAATTCAGAACTCCCTGCCTTAAAAATGAAGTGAAAAGAAGAAATAAGGACAGTTCAAAAAATAGACATTTTAAAGAATGAAATTATCTCCATAATTCCATAATGTTTTTACTCTCTTTTAAATAGGGGTGAAGCTTGTATTACAAGGTATAGGTCAACAATTAATGAACAAGATGAAGGATAAATATTTTTGAGAGACTCAGGCAGCCATTTGCAAAAGGAGCGAAAGGAAATGACAAGCCTCTTAACCTTTGCTAGTTTAGCTCACAATTAATCTGGTAGGAGATAAGAGGCCCATAATCCTTTTATGGGTTTTATCAGAAATAATAAGCCAACAAATTTATAAAATGCATATGCAAACCACTGTATTCTAAGCTTATTAAAGATGAAACAATAAAATGAAAGATCATCAACTGAAATATGTGGCAGATGCTTAGAGAAAGAAAGTAAGGAACCACCCTTTCCTTGTTGCCAGGTACAATCCCTAGTTTCAGAACTCCTATGCTAGAGGTCACATTTAGAAAATTGTTTTCAGCAGCTCCCAGTGGACCTATCTTCCATAAGGACTGCATATAATCCTTTTCTGAACCCATCTATAATTCTGCTTCTGCAATGCACAGCTTAAAGTCTTCCATGATTTATTTACACCTTGTATGAAAAAAAGATTTGTTTTTTCTTAAACGTCCACATGATAAATTTATTGAGGTAGAGATTAGCCCTTAAACAGAGCATAGTTTAAATGGCACAAGTGCTAGGGACAGGAATACTTAGGCATAATCAATACTACCTATGCCAAAAGAATAATTGAGTTGCAGTAGTTTGCCTAAAGACAAAGACCAAAAAAAAATGAGACAACATTATAGCAGTCATCAGGAAAATAAAAGGTTGTTGAAAAGAGAAATTGAGTGATCTGTTCTCCATGTCCACAGTGAACAAGCAATAGGTTTAAACTGTAGTTAGGAAACTCAAAGCTGGCTATTAGAAGGAAAAAACACATCCTAATAGCAAGGCTAATCAAAGGGACTGCCTGGGACAGTTGCATAGCTTCTCTAATAGCAAACTGGATGAGAATCTCTTTGAAAAAACATGGATCTGTTAATCGTGTTTTAGCAATGAGAACTGCATTAAATGACCCCTCGACGTCCCTTCCAGCGTAGTACTATACAATTAGAAAGAAAGGAAGTCAACAGACATCTACTTCAGTAGTTTATTTCACTCCCTCTATTAGTCTTGTGCTGAGTTTCTGACTTTATTTATATTACTTAATACTTGGTTTTCTCTCCCACTCAGAAGAAAAATTCTGGTTACTTGAAATATAACAGAGCAACTAGATAGTGAAGGTGCAGAGAACTGATGATGGTGTTTGCCCTCAGTCATGTGACCGCATTCAGGCTGTTCTTGTGTTGGACAGTTCTCAGATACTGCAATAACACCTGCTAGAAACCAGTTTTCTGCACTCTCTACATTCAAAATACAAATTAGAGAACAATAATCTAGCTTTTTGACAGATATTATGCCTTCTGGACAACATTGTACTGACTGATCATGATAAAAACGATAATGCTCAGTGGGGGAAAAAAATCATTTAAAGCTAAAGACATAGTGGCCGTCTAAATTCCTTGCTTTTCTATATTAATTTCAAGGAGTGGAAATGGCTGGAATTGTGTATGTTTAGCAGAATATGCAGTAAGAATATAGATTTTGGGGTTTAGCTTTTCTAGCCACATATATTGAAGAGAGTAAGATAATTCTGTATAGAGCAGAATTCAGTTTAAATCGATACATGTCAAGATATTTGCTTACAATAAAAGAATGGGTTTAATCCAAGTAGCTTTGTTTGGTTTTCATTTCTGCCTATATTTCAGGTCAAGTTATCTCACAGGCCAAAATTCTTTACAGAGTTTCTGAACTAAATACGTTATCTTACCCTGTTGGTATAAATCAGGGATATAATGAAACATCAGCTACTATATAAAGTGGTTGGCATGGAAGTTCATCTCCTATTTATGTGTAAGCATCATCTTTGCGTGTGCTAATACACAACTGCATCAACAATTCTACTGACTTTATCTGTAGCAAAGCTACAGACAGAAGTATACAGAAAATCTCCTCATTCTCATCATAAATTATTTATATATTTTCCCAACTCTTAGTATTTTCCCAAATCTTCCAAACTTAAAAAATACATAAAACATTTCCTATGAGAATCTTGAAAGAATTTGAATACAAGTCAAAGGACATAAAATAATCTAATCCCAAAACCTTTAAAGATACAGTGTGCTGTTTTCCTTATCTTGCCACTGAGGGAAAGAGAAGAGATACTGGAAGAAACACAGAAAACGTTGTGGTGTTCTATTTCCATCCCCATATTTTGGAAATAAATGCTTTTTACTGGCTCTAATATAAAGACTCTGACCTTTAGGCTACTAAAGTCATGTTGTACATCTGGCTATCCAGTATAAAGCAAACATTATTGTCCTCCTATCTGGAATATTTCAAGATAACATGGAATGTTCATATGAGATTCATTCTTCAAAAAAACAACCTGAAAAAGTGTGCACAAACGGAAATAAGAGTCTGTAATGCACATTTTATTATATCATGAGCTTCAAGAATATAAAGTTTAATAACAAACATGTTAGAATAGTATGAGCTTTGGTACTTGAACTGCAGAAAACTCTTTTAACTAACACCCATTATTCTGTTACTAAGGTACACTTTAAAGTAGATTTGAAGGTACTGAAATGCACAGGAGTTTGGACAAATTATATTCATAGGTTCATGGACATAATGAGGGACACAAATCCCATCCTAGCAGCAAGTATTATCTGGAATGAGAAGTAATTCTGCCATACAAGCTAACTTGTGGTCAGAGCACATAGTTTATTCAGAGGTCCTAGGATAACCCACCAATGACTGCTTCTAGTTTCATGTACTGAGATCCATTCTGGAGAATAACGTTGAACCAAACATTGGTTTATATACCCTAAATTATTCTTATTTCTTCTTCAGGATCACAAGAACTAACCACAATATCTGGTCATGGCTGTATTAAGTATTATGAGTCACCAGGCACATAGCCTCAGCATTTAATCAGCTCTGAATAGTCCACCTCACAGCAGTGTCTCGCTCTACTGGGCAAGTCAATGTCTCCAGGTGTATTTGAATCGGTCTGAACTGGTCCCACAACACAAAGTCCGCTACCCTGGAAATATGTTATGGCTCAGTGACAAACCACATCTGACTGCCATGGTAAGAGGAAAGAATCTAATTTAAAACTACACAGAGAAAGCTCTAGCTTGCTATCATAAGAGGTAAAATGGAACTTGAAATTCAGGACAGTTCCCAAAGGTTCTACATGTTACCTGTGACAAAAGCAGTCCCACCTTCTCCCATAGTTAGCTGCTAGTTCTAACTTTTGCCCTGCCACCTTTCTTATGCCAGCAAAAGCATTTATGGGTCAACTCCTTCTCCTCCTCCTCCTAACTTCCATCAAGAAATGAATCAAAGTACCCCAAACAAAAAGCATCCTTGGCCTTCTCTTCTCTCACCGTAACAGCAAAAGCTGATTTAATTCAGACCAAGTCCACACTGTTTCTTCAGCACCACATTTGTGCTGCCACAGCAGGGAGGCACAGAATTAGAAAGAAGTGGTTGAGCACAGGGAAGGGCTGCTTGCTTCAGCGGCAGCAGTGCAGTGGTACCTGGGACATCACAGTCCTTTACTGGTAAGAACCTCACCATATCTTGCAGTGTTAAATCATGTAAAAGGAGAAATCATCATTCTGTACAAAAATACACTCAAAACTTTACTTTTGCAAAGGTTCTGCAAAAAATAGAAACTCTGAGGCAATGAATATCCATTCACTTTTCTAATGGTCTTAATATCTCTTCGTCTACCAGCTATATGTTTATTCATTGTACATTATTTGGTTTTCCTTCATTCCATTTCCTATTCCAGCCTCCTCATTAATTTTTATGCACTTTTGTTTTCATTTATATACTTTCCATCACTTCAATTTCCTAATATTTCATCAGTCCAATTAGCTACTTCCATATCTTAATCACAATGAGACTCCTTATTCAGCTATAAATATAATTTTATTACAGTTGCTTTAATGACTAACTGTTATAATAACTATTTTATATAAAATAATTTCTCTTAAAACTTTCCCTATTTCCTTCACTTGTCTGTAATTCATTCCATCTCTCAACATACTTTATATTTTGTTCGGTAGATCTTATATCATCCTAAAATTTTTCCTGTACTAAAAACTAATTACCTGGGGAGGGGGGAAAATTCCACTTTGTTTCACCATAAACGTAAAGATCAAACATCAAAACATTTCCTCCACATTCATCAGACTGTCCTAAAGCTGCTAAATGCAAACCAAATGGAAGACAGATGTTATCCCCACATTAAAAGATATACTCCTTCAATAACCATGAAAATACAGCCCAGAGAGGCGTTATGAATATAACACACAGCTCTGTTCTTGTGAATATCAACATCACCAATAAAAAAAAATGTTAGTAATCCATGAAACCACTACTTCTGAGCTAAGAATCCAGCATTATTCTCATCTTTAATTTCTGTAATAGCATACACTTGCAGTGAAATACTTAATATTTACTTCAAGCTTCTAAATTGTCTATCAATTCCAGCAGATCATTAACTTCTGTAAGACTTGAGATGCTGATGCTTCTAACTACCAAATAATCTGGAATGAAAGTCTCCAAGTCAAAATTGATTGACTTAATTCTGCTCAAACTGTTACAATTTTTTTATGTTCTTCTTATTCACATTATGTGAGCTACAAGATTTTTCTGTTATGTAAAGGTGCGGATGAGAACAACATCTGTAAGAGAAGTTTATGTCATGTTATATTGTATATGGAACTTTAATGCAATATGAATCCAAACAGTTTTAGGTCATTCTAATGAAGTCCACTCAGATTCAGTAATTAACCTTTTTTAAAATTCTTTTCAGCTGCTACACCTTTTTTTAACTTTAATTTGATTTTATGAGGGAATAATTAAAAGTATTAAAGTTATGAATTTTTAATAGTCTGCATCTAAGAGGTGAAATTTATAAAGTCCCCTCATACTGAACTTCTTACAAGGGGAGTTAGGACTTTTTTGTGCTTGGTTTTTTTGGTTGTTTTTTTTCTTTCATACCTGCTTCATTCATTTCACAGTCCACTGGTTCTCTCTGGTGAGGTGGTCTGCAGTTGCACAGTATCACACCAGTTTATGTCCTGCAACAGACTTCACCTAAGCTCTTCTGACTCTGCAAACCTACTGTTTCGGCTTGTAAAAAAAAAAATCTGTCTCTGCAAATACCTTTCTAGGCCCACTTGTTCTTTTGTTGTCTTTCACTTGAGGAATTCTGAGAATACTGATATTCAGTAAGGATGCATTAGAAGCCTATTTTTGTAGGGGAAAATATCTTTATGCTTCTTGTCACCCAAAACAGAGACCTACATAATATTATTGTGTAATACACTGCATAAGTTTGAGACAAGCCAGGTGGACATTAGGCTTACTGTTGGATCTTAGACTCAGAAGCATAAAATCCTTATAAAACAAACCTAACAGTATTAATTTCACTGTCGATTTCTACCAGCTGAACATGTGATTATGTTTTACAAAACCTAAATTCAGTTGATAATCCCAAAGGATAACAGAAAAACGGTTTTGTCAAGTGTATGTTGCCTAAAATCATATCACAGATGGAAGAGGTAAATTGATAAAGTAATGTTTTGTATTTGATAATTTGTATCACATTTGATAACTTGTATCACCTGCAGTTGTAGTAGCTTTGGAACAGTTACCTCTCAGTGGTAAATAAAGGCACTTTTTCAGCTGCTGAGACAGTTTGATTCCACTTCACAGAAATACACAAGCTCATGCTTGTTTACAGCATATTAATTGACATATCTAATTACTACTGATGTCTACTTTTTAAAATCCTCTTCTACTTTCTACAGAAATATACCATTAAATATTTTAATTAAGAAATTAATGGTATACACTCTCCTACCAACTACCAAAAACTTTAGCACTGGAACCAAGATATAATACTTGTTATTATAAAATCTCTTTTACTAGTAATTTCTAAACCACTTTACTGTTGTTCAAAAATGTCAGTTATGCATTATTTTACAAATTCTTTCTTCACTTCCATTTTCTTTTCACCCATCAGAAAGAAGTCTCCCCCTCCTTTATGGCCCTTTTGCCTCAGGAAAGAACCTGATAGTTACTTAACAGAAATTCCTTTTATAATCTGTGTAGTAGCCCAAAGTTGATTTTCTCTTCAAGTAACAGAAGCAGAACTTCAAACAGCTGCTAAGCTCTTTGCAAAAACAGAGGTGGACAACACATTTAACCAGTCTGACTAATCTTTATATGAGGCTGATCATAAGTACTAATACACTAAAAAATAAGAAAGAAAATGAATTTGTTATCCAACCTGAGAATGTTTTCACCAGAAATTCCAGAAACAGATAGCATTTATTCAGCCAACATGGGATTGATCAGGAGAGCAAACCAGACAAACCTTACAAACATTACTGTATGTGTATCATTTTAAGTTCTCTTAAACCAGACTAATTCCTACCCTCAATAAACCCCAAAACCAAACTAAAACAACCCTAATGAAACAAAAACGTCAGTTGTGATATTTACACAGGTTAAGTTCCAGCTTTCACAAGTTGTTGTTTTCAGTGCCTTATGCCTTTTCTGAAATGCTATATAACATATAACATATTCATCAAGAAGTCCTCCCAAAATGAGCAAGTAACTTGCTGTCCCTTGGCCTTATTAGGAAACTTTACTGCCTTAAACAAACCTATTATCAGTACAACCATACTTTCTTTGATTTGATACCTTCCATTACTCTTGTATGTTTGGATAGGTCCATTTTTTTTCTAACAATACATGGTTCATTTACTTCCTACTATCATCACTCTGTCTGTATTCTCTAGAGACTCATGGACATTTTGCTCATGCTTCAAGTAGCTGGCAAGATGCTGTCGAAAAATTGATGTTTCAGTATTTTCTCAAAACTTTTCGAGACATAAAAACATAATTTCTTCAAGCTATCTTGAACTGTGAAATATTACAAGACAAAATTTAAAATGTCTGGAGTGAAACATTTGTTCTGATCAACGTTTCTGTTTCAGTATGGTCCCTTTTATTTAAGAGTGCAAAAGACAGAATAGGTGTCAGCCCAGAAGAATAGAAACCTCAAAATGGTCAATAAAACCAAATCATACTAGAATATATAAACATTTCACATTAGGTCAGCCAGTACCGTATAGGTACAGTACATGACCCAAGACTCACCCAAATCCATGCTGCAGTCAGCAAGTTTCCCTTTCATAAAGTTGGACTCACACTTTCCATATGACACTTCCGAGGTACAGCACTGACACAGTTCTGATACTGATGTGCCAGTCTCACTGGCCCTGAGTTGCCTCTCTGCACAAACGCACGTGCTCCAAGTCCACCACAGCCCAGGTATGCGGACTCCTTGCACAAGAGCTGTGCAGTAACTCTCTCTGTGCACAACAGCCAGTTCTTTGACATTTCTGAAGTTCTAAAGCTTGACAGGAACAGCAGATTTTTTCATTGACTGGGCCATAACAACAACAACAACAACAACAAATAAAAAATTCCACATTCTAATGCTAGGATAAAAGACTGCGTCCAGAAAATCTGGATGTATGAAAGACCTAAGTACAACTGTGAAAAAACCCAAAAATAGTAACTGCAGAATGGCTAACTAATATTTTGTTGGTTGCTTTTTCTTCCTTTCCTGTAAGCGGCGGAAGTATTTATCCTCCAAATCCATCCCACTATGAAATTTAGCAGATGTTCTAACAGCACTCATCAAAAACTTACTACTGATTACTGGTTTCCTCCTAAGCAACGAGTGTCTGTGCCTGCATTTTGTTCCTATTCCATGATTATAACTATGCAATAACTCATCATACTTCATATATATCATACAATGACAGAAGAATTATTTAAAAAGGAGTTAAAACATACACTCCTCCACTGCTCACAAAATACCCTTGTCTCACTGTACATGTTCCCCAGAGGATAAGATTTAGGAGTTGAAAGCATGCTTGTAACCTTAGGTCAACAGGAGTAAAATACAAAACTGAAACGCTGGAAATATGTTAATACTGATTTAGGAATGAAACACCAGCAATGCTGAGATATTTACTGAGAAAAGCAGTAAGCTGTTAGAAGGAATGCAAATAGAAGCTTGTTTCTCTACTTTCTCTATTTCTAAAGGGAATAAACTTTTTCTGTATCCTAAATCTGCTCCTCTACCAAACCCAGAGTATTTTATACATTTGTAATAACAAAATTTATAATGAAGATAATTCTATTCACAAAGTAGCACCTACAAAGCTATAGGAAGGTATATAGCCTATTCAGACTCCTTCAAGAGTCTTCAAGAACTCAATTTATCAAGCCAACATTGTCTTTTCTATTATTCTTGCCATGGATTCCCTTAAAAATATCCACTATTTTAAAACAGAAATTTTCTTGTGGCCTATTCTTCAAGGAGAATAATGTTCCTTATCAGCAGACTGGAGCCTTGAAGGAGCTACCATAGGTTTGTATCCCAGGCTCCAGACAGTAGGAACGATGCCTATTTACAATAAATAAACATAACGAATGATGTCAACAGAAAATAATCCCAACAACATGTTACAGAGGTATCTTATTTCTAACTGCAAGGACTCATTTCCTCCCTGAGATTTGTCTTCCAGAGTTTACAAGATAACAAACAATAACTATTCAGTGATAGTTAGGTGTGAAGAAAAAGGTTATAGAAATTTTTAGGCCAAGCCTAGGTAAATATGGACTTTGTATTTCCACTACAAACATCTAGGCACTTCTCGTTGCTGAAATTATTGCTAACTATATTTACAGTCTTTGTACAATAAAAAGCTTTATTACTTTTACTACAGGCAGAAGAAAAAAGCTTTAAATCTTTAGTTCTCAAGCAGTATCTCCTGTCTTAAAAGCACTGAAGCCTTTCAAGGGGAAAAAACAGCGCACTCTGAAAAAGGTGGTTTATGATGTTGTATCTTTGTTGCAATTTTGGTTCATATATTTTTATTAAGTGTAACCTTTACATGTAAATGAAATGATTATCTAACACAAAGTACTGTTTTCATAAAGTAAGAATAGGTTTTACGTCCTAAAAGATAAAGCAGCATAAACCAGTCAGGCAGCTCAGCATGTATTTGATGGCTGTGAAATGAACTATTTGATTTCCTATTACAGCCTTAACAGCCGGCACTGTACCATAGCCACCAAACCCATGCGATTAGGCAACTAACCTTTCATCAGAAGGTAAGAAGTAGAAAGCAAGTTCTGCATTTTTAATAGGTAAAATACCTTATTTAAAAGTCTAAGCTTGGAAATAACCCTTAAAGCGTGGAACGTACAGAGACATGGAGATCATATCCTGAAAACCCAGAGGAAGATGAATGTACTTGGCACAAACGAAAGGCTTCCAAATGTGCTTAGTTAGTATATAAATTTTTTTTTTTTCTTCTATCTCTCTCCTTCAAGTGTAGCAGGCCACATGTAGGAATAGAAAGGAAACTTCACACCTTCTCCTTCCCACATGGCTGGGCTGAGAGGCAGAACACAGAACTCTGCTCCCTGGCTGACAGACAGCTCTAAGGATGCACCACGCTCTTGGAGGAATCAGGACATGAGATTGCTGCAGTGGCAATCTGTCTGACACTGCTAGTGTTGATTCAAAGAAGGGCTTTACAGAATTAAAGGTTTCAAATTTTATGTTTTAATATTGTGTACGGCTCTTGGGCTATGAAGAAGACAACCAAAGCCATCAGTTCAAAAAACAGGTAGCAGGAAATATTTTGGAGGAGAGGATGACTGTTAAGATTTATTTTTCTAATAGTTATCCTAACCAAATAAAGCATGGCAAGCATTGTATAAGCTTTGCTCACTTAAAATTGAAATAGAGGCCACCAAATAATGCTGTATGTCTCCTGCTCTGGACAAAAACCTGATCAATACTGGATTTATGGAGATGTGTATAGAAAATAATAAAATTACCTGGCAAATCTAAAAAGCTTGCCTATCTTTATTTTACACTAAAACCCTTCTTTGGTTCAGACATACAGAGAAGGATAAAGTCTAATTCACTATGGAATCACCTGGAAAGCCCATGGAAGTGTCTTAATGGGAACATAAGTGTCTAAAAGGCAAAGAATTCAGACTACTCCAATCCCAGCTGGCAAATGAAAAGCGACACTGAACAGCTTTTTCGGTAAGTAGCTGTCGGAACAATTTTTATTAATAAACTGATGAATAAAATTGTTTTGCTCCTCAGCAAGGTTTTTTTTACTCCTGAATCAACAACTCTCAAAAAAACCCAAAACCACACAGAAAGTTTAGCTATTTATTATATAAATCTGAATCCTCACAGTCCATCTATTTGTTATCTTTTTATCGTCTTGTTAAGCAGGTGTGCAGTACTGAGCACAATGACTCCTCATTAGAGCCTGTAAATCCTACAACATCAGGAAAAAAAAATTGCCACACAGTTTAAAAACAATATACCACTTCAGTCCTTGCATTTTTTCTCATTTTTACATTTCGTGGTATTGGGCATTCCTTTAATTTATCATCATGAGAGAAACTGTCAATAGAGAGAGTTATGAAAACAAGATAGAATTGGAGAAAAAAAATATGTATAGATTTTTACCTTGGGTGATTAAATTCTCACTGACATTAACATATGACAACCTGCTAGAATGATTTGTAAGTCTTTACAGTTTTATAAATAGCTTTATCTCTTCATTCCACATGAGGAAAAAGTGAAGTATTATTTATTGTACCTTTCTACCACCACAGCATGGAATATTTCAAAGACTTATTTTAAGTTTTGTGGAAGTCTCTTGATATTAAAGGACTGCGGATACAAGATGATGAAACCTTCTTTATATCTTCTGCCCCCCTGCTGAACATGTTACACACTATTTTGTAAAAGAACTACCTCTAATCCACACAAAGGAATGCTTTCCTTTTCTTGTGATGCAGTTGTAAAGCTAAAGCAAGCCATCATAATTTCATTAAATCATGCTGAATTACTTAGAAATGCTGAGAATGACTTGTAATATGTAATGTTTGCTCTGCAAACAGACTGAATATTTATAATATTTAGTTTATACCATGTTATTTATTCTTTAAAAAATGACATATTTGGTTTTGTTTTCCTAGTAGAACATAAGGCAAATTATATTAATTAGGCTATTTACATGATTTCCTAACTTGGAGCAGTGAAAGTTGCCTTTAGCTAGCAAATAATTGGAATTACAATTGCTGAAGATATCACAAGTTTTTTAATTATATCAAGCTCCATCAAGCTCTGATAGGACATTAATAGTTACTTCCCTTTACTGCCAGTGTTTTTAATCCCTACTAAGCCATTCCAGTGTACTGCAAGCCATAAAACAGAAATATATGACAAGAAACAGTAATCTTCCAATTTTATTCCCCAGACTTCAGGTTTGCTGGTATATCCCTTTGAGAACATAATGACAGAGCTTGTCTTTCATAAAGACATTGGAAATAGATTGTAGTCTAAAAGTTACCATACGATTTTGAGTAAGCAACCAGTTTTGTTAGAAATAAAAGTCAAGTATAAAAAATACAGAAAAGCTAACGTAGCACAAATGTATTTCAGTACTGTACAAAATTCTTGCCAACATGAATATTGTTTTTTCTTTGCTTTTGGAAATCAGAAGGGAGCAAGAATCTCATTCATTTGACATCTCTTTTCTAAAACACAGGGAAAACTCAATCAAACACAACAGTTTCTATGACAAGAAAGGGACTGTAAAGCATTTCTGGTAAGGTGGGTGCGATCCAGGCTTATATTTGTCTTCATTTTAATTCAGTAATAGGCATTACATACTTTAAATAAAGCTGTGAATAACCTTTCTTTCTTCCAGTCTAGCAACATTACTCCAAGAACTTTAGACAAAAGACTTGAGAGCACTATAAAGTGCTTGAGAGGCAGAAAAGGAACCTTGTCCC
Organism: Todiramphus chloris collaris; assembly: GCA_025345505.1. Lineage (NCBI taxonomy): Eukaryota > Metazoa > Chordata > Aves > Coraciiformes > Alcedinidae > Todiramphus > Todiramphus chloris. The sequence goes on along the minus strand of JANVCC010000049.1, from coordinate 6,251,349 downwards.
AAATGACCACCATAATGAGGCAAGGGGCTACAGGGACAGAACTCTTTCAAGCAAAATGCTCCATGACTGAAAAGATGGTTCCTGTATCTATCTACATTAAGCATTTATCTCCTCCTACGGCAGATAGCAAGCACATACAAAATTTGCTTGAAAATAGGTATCTTGCCCTGCTGGACAGAAGATGCAGGGCAGGAAGTCAGTGTCACCATCCTTTCACTTATCAGAAAGTGCGATAAGCTAAGCACCTGTAGGCTGATGAAATATTTAGCCACGTGGGCAGGTTTTGGGGTTTTTTGCCTGATTCTTATTGGAGAAATGTCAGATTTATTGTTCAGGTAATTCTAGCTCCTCAAATGACGTAAATATCTGAGAATTTCAGTTTGGTTGGGGATGTGTTTTGCTGATTTTTTTAGATTAATTTCTAGACAGTTCTAATAGCTGGGACAAAAATTGTAAAACGTAAGAGTTAAAGACTAATGATTAGATACCAACCCTTGAAGATATTTCTTGGTTTAGAACATCACAATCCTGATTCCTTTAAGGAAATGCAAATAGAAGTGCCCTTTCCTAAAGGATTATCTGCTAATTATCCACTAATACATCTGCATCATTAGCAAATACACGGTTCATGACCTTCAGTTTTCACTATCTCCAATTTTATATTCCCACCATCTATATATCCCATCAAAAACCTCATTTTCTCACTTAAAACACCACGCAGTGCCATACCTAGCCCCTATAGCTTGCACTGATCATAGACAGAGAGAACAGAAAAAAAATAGTTTTATTTCTTTACAAAAAAAGAAGAGCAGGGGCAGAGTTGCAAGTTCATTTTTGGTCCAAATGGTCTCTCCAGCAACATCAGAAAACACCAGCCACTGTTGGACTTGAGCGTCTATGGACAATCTTTTAAAACCACTAGATTATGATGAATACAGAGAAATACACTAAAGCAGTTAGTACTGAACATTCAAAGGTTTCCTAATTCTCTGATGCCAGGAAGCTGTTTAAAGCTTGGCATTGGGCTACACTATTTGAGAAAATCCATGAAACATGAGAAAAAATGAGCAAAACTCCAGCAAACATTTTAAAGACTTCTGTTTGGTGAACTAAAACTTCAGTTAACCTCTCAGGAGTTACTGTGCCAAATTTGGAGATTAAATTCAATTATAGAGCGAAACAGGCATTTTAATTTCTGCCTCAAGTGCAAGCTGCAACACACTGTTGAAGATGAAGCTGTTTCAAAAGCCTCCATTACAGTTTTAAGGAGAAAAATAACTGCTGAATTTTTAAGTATTTGTTGCCTGTTAATTTTGTGAGTGGCTCAGAAAGGGTTACCAAAACAGGGACCTACCTACAAGGAAAGTTACCAGAGACAAAAACCCAGGTATGTGAATGCACAGGTGTAAAACTCATTTTAGCTTTCCTAGCCCACAGCTGCAGAACTTCAGTTTGAACAATATACTATGAAAATCACAATGTTTCAAATACACACTATTCATGACTTTTCCTCCTCCTGCTACAGCAACGTCAATGTTCTTTTTTTATCTTTATCCTTTGACTTGCTTATTCTGTGTCTTTGTCCCTAACACTGTGTAAAGGAAAAGCTCTGCAAAGCAGTCCAGGAACAAAGAGGAAGTCGTGGAAGACAAATGATAACATAATCTTAAACTAGAAAAAACACTGCTAAGGATGAATGTAAATGGGTAATTAAAATTCTACTGCCCAAACAGTGTAATGCGACAGAACTTTGAGATAGGTGACTCAGAGACACTGGTGTTCAAGTGAGATACAGTTGAAACTATACGCATATTTTTGTGGCTATATCTCCAGGTGTCAGTATGACATGCACACACATTGTCCATGACAGCCTCCAGACCCCAGCCACTGCTACTGTAAGACCATTCCTGGTGTGCTGAGTCCATTCTCAACTTCTTACCTAAAGTGCTAGGAGAGACAAAGCTGGTTAAAATAAGTGCACTCATCAAGTCTCTCAAGTTTAACCCCTTTCACAGCACTTTGGAAGATGAAATAATTTGCCACAGGAGAGCTGTCAAACCTCAGCCTTTGACCAAATTTTTTTTCAAAAATAATTACTCTGTGAGGAAGGTCTTAGGAAAAAAAAAACAAAAAACAAAAACCATCAACCCAGCACTATAGTCAGAATCATTAAAATCTATATCAGCCAGTGGTGGAGTGAAGTTAAGGGTAGAAGTCAGGTAACCTGTCATCCTCCTCCTGCCAATATTCAGCCTGAACAGAGAGTTCACGCACAGCACATACCATTGCTCCTCTCATTAACAACCCCCAACACTCCCTGCTGCTCAGACAAGGCCCTGACTTCAAAAATTATTTAAGGCACATTGGCAACCTATCCATGAGAGGAGGTTATTTTCTCTGGCTTGCAGACAGGGAAGGTTCCATACAAAAAGGCTGTAGCTTTTAAAACACCCGTAAATTGTCAGGGCACACTTGAGACAGACACCAGACCAGCGTGGCACTGCAGCAACTTCCCACAGACACAAGACCAGCGTGGCACCACAGCAACTTCCCACAGACACCAGACCAGCGTGGCACCACAGCAGTTTCCCACAGACACCAGACCAGC